>VBSM01003144.1:1759895-1778119 GCA_008086735.1 Cheirogaleus medius
TATCACGGCTGTCGGCTAAAGTCGACGCTCAGCTGTGCGCATTCATCTGTGGCTATGGACTACTATAGTTGATGCTCGTACTGAAGTGGTTAAAGAGGATGTCTCAGGGAGCTTATTTCAGGGAAAGGGGATGAGTCAAGAGGGGGAGCCCGAGCCCTAAGCGACGAACCCTCCGAATTTCCATCCTGTGCCAGCCTCTGACTTGCTGCCCGTGTTTCCACATTGGTGAAAGGAACTGACTTCCCTTGTTTACCTGATTAGTGACAGCAGCTACTATAGTCATTGTGTGTGACAGCATCGAAATTCCAATAGAGGAAAATTCCCTGCTGTTCTGGAATCTCTAGTTCTGGAGGATGCATGCTGATAGCACACACAAACCATTCTGGATGGCATAGAAATGCTGCTTGGGATTGCCATGGGGCGAGGAGTCTGCTGTGGCCCTTCTATTGGGGCCACCTGCTCTTCGCAAGCTGGCTGATACGGGGGGCACCTGGAGAGGACTGGGGTCCCTGTGGATTGGCGGCTCTCAAGGTGATGCTCCCCTCGCTCTCCATTTCGTGACTGGACGCGGTTGGTGGGTCCCCACAGCCCAACACATCTCCACTCTGCTGCCCTGAGCTGGTGGGCACACCAGGCCCCCAGGCAGGGCTCCTTTCTGCACACCAGCAGCCCCTCCCCACAGCCTTCAGCTGCTCTGTTCCATCCTCCCTCTCCACCTTGTCCTGACACCAGGGACCAATGCCCTCTGGTCGCCGACCCCGGCCGTTGTGTTACCTGCAGTCCCTGGCTTTCCCTCATGGCCATTGCTTGTCCGTCAGCAGATCCAATGGGAGAAGGTGTGTGTTTGGCACAGAGTTTGTGCTATTCCCCTTGCCACAGCCAGGCTACCTTGAGTCTGCTTTTGTAAGCGTGCCCCGCCCCGGAAGGACCTGACAGGAAGGGTGGGTGGTACCAGAATAGCATGGAAAGAAGTGCTAGGTCACCAAGAGGAAAGGGTCTCTTGGGGGGCCTGTGGGAGAGCAACACAACATAGCCCACCTCACCCCCAGGCCAGAGATTCCCATTCATAACTTAATGCAAAGAAAAGAAAGTCTCCAAGAGGTTGGCCAAGGTGTCCCTCTCTAAATCCTTCACACCCACGCCTGTACCCTAGCAGGAGAGAAAGTCCTTTGCCTTTGAGCACAGGGACAGTGGAAGGTGTGAAGTCCTTAAGTCTTCCCCTTTCTCATTGCCTACTTTCCCACACCGGGTAGGGCTGCTTGTTGCCTTCATTTAACTTTTCACAGGAGTTCCTTTCAGGCCAGCCTTTCCCAGCACTAACCTGGGCAGCAGGCAGCGCCACGGGCCTGGGAAGACCTTGGCACCTTTGGCTCGGTGGGACTCAGCGATGGGAAAGCTCCAGTGTCGCATAACAGGGAACGACCCCACAGTGCATCAGATGCAGATATTAATGGCTCTATTCTGACTCTCTGTGCTTATGTACATGCATCTCTTCTCCCTGCAGATCTTCTGTTTGGGGGGATGGCTACTTTGACTGCCAGATTCAAAGAGAAAAAGCCCATAAAGTTCACAAATGCACAGTCACATGTGTAGTTTTCGCTCAGCCGCTTCTAGAGAATGACTTAAATGTGGGCACTGGGGCCCGTCTTCGCTTTTTTATTGTTTAAGACTCAGAAATGCCCAGATTTCCAGAGCATAGAATCATCCCCATCCAAAGTATAGTACAAAAGGACTGGAAATGTGGTTAATGAAAATAATTCATCCCAATTTACTTTTTAAAACTTATGGTTCCTTTTTAATAAGGACAGTTACTGTGTGTACATCAGTGAGGAAGTAGCTGCACATCTGTTTACAGAGGCACCTACTTACATGTGGCTGAACAACAAGAGCTAAACTGTTTGTTAGGTTAACTTCAGACAGTGTATTTTCTCATCTTTTAAAAATTCTGAATTAGAAAATCCTCACGTACAATTATGTTAGGACTGGGTTGTGTTAGCACTTCCATTTGCAATGCTGACCAATGGTCCCAGGGTTTCGATGACCTTGGTCACAGCTCCTGTCACCAGATTGAATCTGGATTCCATAGTTGCAGACAGGCCCCTCCCAGGATCCCTGGGTCCCCCAGATGTTGAGCTGATGAGTCTCTGTCTCCCACAAGTAGAAAGCCAAATATTCCCGTTTGGGAGCATGCTGGCGAATGGATTAAAAACCCAATATTTGGTTGCCTTTGGATTTGAAAAGTATTCTGTCATGCCCCTTTTGTATATTTAAATGTGGTTTTAAGATATGCCTTCCTAAAATGTATCATTAATTTCCTTTGTTCATAGTGCAATTTGGCATCAAATGTTTGGAAAGACTCAAACTTATGGCAGATAAGCTCTTGATCCTACAGTTTGGTCTTATTGAGAAATTTTAACATTTTTTTCTCAAAATCAAAATATGGCATTTTAGTCCTAAAGTGATGGGCTTGGGCTATTCAAAATACTGAATATATCTGTAGGAGAGATCATTTAAATACCCCTTTTAAAAGCAGCCAGTGGTCTTTAGCGCCCTTTTAGTGTCACAGGGAAAAGTTTTTGTTTCTTCCTCATTTCAAAACTTTGCGTGAGGGCCTCCCTGCCCACAGTGTGGGAAACAGCCCAGCTGTCCCTTCAACTGTACTGCACACTGTTAAGTTGCACAGTTTGCTTCTGTGATTTGATGATA
Source organism: Cheirogaleus medius (assembly GCA_008086735.1). Lineage (NCBI taxonomy): Eukaryota > Metazoa > Chordata > Mammalia > Primates > Cheirogaleidae > Cheirogaleus > Cheirogaleus medius. The sequence goes on from VBSM01003144.1 coordinate 1,762,602, forward strand.
CTCAAATTTTCATTATTTTCTTCAACCCTGAATCAGGACCAGAGGCCCCCAGTTCTCTGGCAGTGAAATCACGTGTGTGAGTGAGGCTCAGGTGTGCCCTGTTGCTCGCCCCAACTGGCTGACACCCATGTTTCTCTTTCAGTCTGTGTCATTGCTCACGGGGTAATTACTAAATAGCTGTGGAATCTCTCTCTTGTAGTGGGGGTTCCCAAGGTGCCCCTTTGGCCATGAGCCGTTGGTGGCAGCCTGTCGATATACCACATGAAGCCAGTGTTGATCTGAGCTCCGCACACCAGGGGGCTTGGCTCAACAGCTCAGCAACATTCCTGCTAGGATGCACACGGGACAGTAATCACCACTGATGTTAGGTGACCTCCAAGAGTGATGTCATCAAGGAATTTCACCAATCACTTATTCTCTTCAGTCCCCAGACATGATACTTGTCATTCACTAGTGGCCAGATTTACAAGTTCCTCAGTATAAGCGTGGCTCGATCCATTTCTGCAGTGAGAGCTGTGATCCTGAATACCATTTCTTAGTTTGGGTTTCTCCACCTCTTGCCATGCCTCTCTCTGCCACTAACCAAGAAGTCCTGCTGTAGGCACTGGATATGGTGATACACATATTGGCCGGTCAATAAAAGTAAATTTTATCTCACTTCCTAACAGGGCTTGGCTGTTTTTGGATGCTTGTTAGAAATCATCACCCTGTCTCTTATTCGCTTTTCATAATGCATATTCTCATTGGGGTCCTGCTCATTGTTAACATTCAGCATGTCGGAGTTTTTATGTCATTATTTTCTTATTAAATTTTTAAAAAGTTATCACAATATTTATTTTTAAAAGTTTTTCAATATTAAAAATAATAATCACTAATTATTAAATTGTTTTACATTGGAGCCATTGATCCATTTCAGGTGTTGGTAAGACCACAATTGTGACAACAAACACGAATGTGAGGAACGTAGCAGCACACAGGGCTCATGGCTGTATCCTGGGCAGGGCGTGTGGCACCGTTTCCTGATTGTTATCTGAGAACTGACCAGAGAGTCTGCTAGTGCATGCACTTTAAGACCGTACCAATTTGTAAAAACGTAATGAAATTTCTGTGAAAATCATAATCAACATAACATTTCAGATTTGTGAAGTGTGTGTACATAAAGTGGTTTCATCACTCTTTCCTCTTTAACCACCAAACCCTCAGCGGATCACCCGATAGTGGCCAAGAATGACCAGGCCGATGGTCTCCACATTTGTGAGATCACATTAATCCTCACTGTGGCCCTGGTAGAAGCTGATAGTATCATTGCTCAGAGATAAGGCTGGGAGGCCTACCCGGGACCACAGAGAAGGAGAGGGCAGCGTCTGCCCCCCACAGCACGCTGCCTTCCCACGGAAATCCTAGTGCACATCAGGGTCTGGAGAGGAAGACACAGGGAGGGATGCTGGGTCTTAGGAGATGAATTTCAAAGTGTCCTTGAGCAAGTCCCTTCTTTGTGGCTTGAAGGGGACAAAGTAGAGGGATCAGCTCTGCTCCAGTGCATGGATAACTGTGCCCCAGGTGTGGACTGAACATGCAGGTTTGTTTTCCATTGCATACCAATTATCCTTGTGACTTTGATATGAAAATTCTTTAAATGACAGTATATTAAAATTAGAGCTTTTAGAAAATGGCTTGTGTTCACCCTCACCCAGAACACATCTGCTACTTCTGTGATAAAGGTGCCCGTCCGGATAGCTCCAAATTTGTCATTCTGTAATTCTGCATCAGGGTTTATTGAAGGTCAAAGAAAATCAATCCAACTTTGCTTTTAGTATTCTGGGAGTGGAGTGGGTGGGGGGACCAACTCGTCCTGGATGGCCTGGGACTTTCTGGTGTAGCACCGAGCATCCCGAATCCCAGGAAACCCCGTAGTCCCAGCAAATTGGACTGCAAGTCAGGCTAGCAGGGGGGTATCAGGACAACCTATCCCTGCACATGAGCAGATTCAATCCTGTTGTGTGATGGTTACTCCTGCGCTCAGTTCAGTGTGAGGGTAGAAGTCTTGTCTTCATTTTCCCGGTGCAGATGTGCTGGGAGGTTATTTTGAGAGGCAGGAAGTCCGTGAAAGACACTTAGACCCATGCTGATGATAAGGTTTGGACCTAATGCAATGAATAAATTGCTCATTTTTGAATTGAATAAATATAGTTCATTCTAGGCAAAGCTACCTCTGTCATGCTGTCAGGGCCTATTAAAATTTGGATTATCACTTGTCTGTGGCAGCTTTAACTTTTCCAGTTACCTTTTTCTAATATCTTAATGTTTAGCACTCATAAATCCACAGTGCTTGCCTGTGCACGATGCTCCTGTGTTTTTTGCACTGCCTACCTGCCCTATCTAGATTATTTTAGCAACTCTTCACACTTTTGCCCTGTGTGTCCCTGCATGGATGAAGGAGAAGCTGGGTGTCAGAGGTCACCAGATAGTACGCTGTCAGCATGATCACTGTCTTGGGCAGAAGTGGGGCTTATTCTCACCCCTGGGGACGTCTGATGCCCCCACCCCTAGTTGTCTTGTACCCCAATCTCATTTCATCCACTAAATTAAATCTATTTGTAGTTAATAAACTAAATTAAATCTATTTGTAGTTAATAAACTTGTTAGGGGTTAAAGTGTTTTTTTCCTCCATTCAGATACAGGCGTGAAGTCAGGCAGGTGCTGAGCTGCACACTCTCTGCATCATCTCTGACACCCCCCCCCCCCGCAAACTTGAAGCTGTACTCAGAGGTGGAAGACCATTTGGCAATCTTTTCAGTAAATACAGCAAAAAAGCAGAAAAAAATGAACAATACCTAACAGATCCAGCTCCTGCGTCCAAGCAGACAGTTTAACCCCTGGGTCATCGTGTTTGTATTTCACTTATTGGATTGTTAATAGATTTTCTTCATTTGTGCGAGACGTTGCGAATGATGTGCGGAGGCCGGCCGGTTCCTCCGGCGCTGGGACTCGAGGTCCACCTGTAAGGAGATGGCGTTAAAAGCTGCTGGAGTTGCTGCCTCCTGACAACATCCCAGCTGTAGACTAGCAATCGCAATCCTCGGGTGGCAGTTTTAATTATCGGCACCGCGATACCATCAGCAAGTGTGTAATTACGTGTCAGTTTCCTGGCTGTTGGGTATGAAAAGTGGATCCAGTGAAATGATGATTGTGGAAGCTGTAGACTCATATTTAAACAATTCAAAATGTGTAACTGGCAGTGTCATTAAACAGAGAGAGCCTGACCCCAGCTGTCACTTACTTTTCCTTATGCAGATTTGTTCATGCTGTCTGTCAAAAGAACTCCATGGGCTGAAATGGGACAGAGGAGGTGACATAATTCTCAGAGCAAAGAGGGCTGCTCTCCTTAACTCCACAGAGCTATTCTTTTAGCCTAAACAAATACAACTGCTGAAATTGTAAATAAACCAAGACCATTACAGGAAATTATATAGACTTTTGCCGATGAATACACAAAGGCAGAATATCAGGCAGACATCCTTCCCTTAAAAAATGTGAATAAAACCTGCCCGATTGCCATGCATTTAAAGAATAAGTGCTGTGGTGATTAAGAGGGTTCGTTTTTGCAGCAGAAAAACGAAATGACCCTTTTAGTTTTAGTCTAAAATCTTGGGTGCAAGATGGAAAAAAAGTCGGGTTTATTTTGAGAAGTTCTTGGTATCAACAGTGAGAAATATGATTGGATAAAAAATATTACACAGATTTAAACTTCAGTATGGCTTGGGTTATAAGTTGTTATGGCCTCAAATGCTTTGAATCCAATTGGGAAAACTGAAATACATATGCTAAATCAATGAAGGTTAAAAATACACAAGAATGGCCTTCTAAGAAGGGTGGGTTAAGAAGTGAGGAATACGCAAACTTCTGGAAACGTAATTACACAGTTCTGCAGCCCACCAACTACACACTCCTGGGAGATGGGAGAAACATACATTTGCTCTCAAAAGCCTTCATTTACCTGGCATGCTAAAAAAGAGCTTGGTAACCAAGGGTTAAGTCTGCATGCATACAAAAATAAATGAAAGGCAAATTTATAAAATGAACTGTGGAGGTTAAGTGTGGGGGTTAAACTAACACAATGAACTGTGAACACAAAGAAAAATGTTTCTTTAATTTTTAAAATGTTTTCATTTCTCATAATAAACTGAACTTTCAGTTGCATACAAACAACATTATTTCATACCCTGAAGACACTGCAATTTAAAGCTTTTGGAACTCAAATTGATTCTAGAAGCAGTGGTATAACTACAGAGGAGCTCTGGCAATTGTGATCTTCTGAAGGGCGTTAAATCACACCTCTGGTAGCACCTCTGAAAGTAAACACTCGCACACATGCACACACACAAGGTAGGGGGCATTTAAAACAGGGCCAACTTTGCATTTATTTCTAGTTTCAAAGGCAAAGTTACCGATTTTCTCGCAGGCTAACGGGACCCATATTAATTGCCGCGGTATGTTCAGATTTGAAAGTAATAAATAGGCGCATATTAAATCCTCCAAGGATTAATTTGTATTTTATCAGCTGTGAAAAGGGCAATTTTTTACATATCTAGACTTAAGAGGTAGCCTTATTAGGCATTCATTGGAAAACAAATTCCGCATATATTTTGTAGCAAGGTTTAAAAAAATCTCTTTTTCCCTCTCAAAAGTGGTAGAGTGCAACTAGGGAAGCAATTAGTGTTTATATACTAGACAAACACCGTTTTGGAATTTTCTGGCTTATAAATATTTGTATGACTGGTTAAAGAAAAGAAATGATAAGCAGTGGCACTCTGCTATATATTCTATCATATTGGACATCCAGGGGACTTAGGGGTTTCAAACTGCATTGTGTGCCCATTCTGTGAGTTGTCAAGCTGTGTTGATAATCCTTCTTCCTTTACTGGGAAAGAACTTCGCTGGACACCCTGACATACCTGGGCTGGCCATGGAGCAGGGTGGGGGAGGCATAGTGTGTGCATGCTCAAGACCCATTGTCCCTAGTTCACAGGGTGGGGTGCTGGTAGGTTGCACTCTGCCTTCGTTGCCCATGGCTGCCGGGCCTCAGGGAGGATCCCACTTTCCTACTCTAGATCAAGAAGAAAAAAAATAAAAAGTGGTACAATAAATCCACATATATGCCTGTGCTTTCCTTGGAAAAAGAGACTTATTTCAATGATGCTTATCATATTTTCACCCAAGAAATGTTAAGTGGTCCAGTTAAATTAAGGAACCTGGAGGAAAAATAAATTGTCCTCTGCAGTATGCTTCCTCAAATGGGTTGTCTTGTTTTATTGGAAAGGTCCCTCGGGAGAGCACTTCCGCAACTTCTTTTGGAAGTCTGTTCTGCATTCTAATAGATCTTATTGTCAAATGCTTTGTTAAACTTTTACTAGAATATGTGTATTGCACTCAGCATTGGTGAATCTCAGAATTCTATCAGGGAGGCACAATCAAATTGGTCTCCCGTGACTTGTTCTCTGGCTGATGTGGAATGGTTCCCCTCTGTTTCCGGTGTTTTCCAGGGAGTGAGCAGTATGCCCCCTTCTCTCCTGCTTCAAAAGCCCCCACAACATCCGCACCCTGGTCATCAAGAAGGGGCTGTCGTAAGGAGCTTGGCCGGTGGTTTCGTTTTTAATTTTGAAAAATCATGCCACGTGAATTTAAACTTTTAGAGATTGCATGTGCCTAATGTTTTGCTCTAGAAATTCTTAATTTGGGAAGTTGCATTCATTGCACCAGGCTGTTCAGCCCACATTTTCCTTGGTGGATGAGTTTGCACTTCTTAGCTATTTAAATGATTTCCCCTGCATCTTAGCTTGTTTCTGAATTGAAAAAGTTTTTATTTGAAAATGAATAGCTACTCCTCATGGCCCTCCCAGAGACGTTGGCAGCTTCCCCCAGACTCCCTCTCCTCTGGTAGCTCAGATGGCCTTTTGACTAATGAGGTGACCTTAAGAGAAGTACTTGCCTGAGCGTTGGTTGTGGCTGGCCACAGTGGTGACAAGTGTGAACTGCATACAGAGCAAATGGTCTCCAACAGTTGCTGCTGATGTCACTGCCTTGCTAGTGAGCCTGTCCTGCCAGGCTCAGGACCCAGATAATTTATATTACCGTGTATTAACGGGGTCCAGGCGAGGTGTTAACTGCCCATTATCACTTGTCCTCACAGTTACTAGTTACAACTACTGATGATTTTAGGCATAGGTATTTTACTGTCCTTTGTAAGCAGAATATAGGTTTAGAATTAATGAATTTAAACTCTGTCTCTGAGGCAAATTCCTACCAGTCTGCAGAAAAGGGCATGTGGCATACTGGATACACTGATAGTTGTTCCCTAGAATATTATTTATTAAATGAAAGATTTAAAGTAAATCAAACACACAAAATGAAAGAATGCCCAATAGTTCCTCTATAGGTTTAGACTTTCTCAAAGATCTAGTGGTTTCTGGACTCTGAGTCTTCAAAGCGTGTCCAGCAATTTCACCCCCACCTGGAGCTGATCAGGGGGGCAGAATCCCAGACTCACCCAGGCCTCAGGGACCCTCTTTGGCCCCACTTGATGTGGCCAGTGGGAGCCCCTGAATCTCTCAAATTTATGGGTTGTTTCATGCTGCAAACAGTTTTACCCTGGGGGCATTCTGAGGTCCCCTTCGGGCAGGGGAGTGATGAAAGCCCACGCCAGAAGCCAGGGGAGTGAAATCAGGCAGCCCTGGGCTTCCCCGGAGTCTCTCGCCATGTCATGGTATGCCACCCGGGCTGCACCCTCTGGAAGGCACATGGGGCTCATGGACAGAAGCCTCCCTGAGAGATACTTTTCCCCATTGCCTGGAGCCTAAGGGTCTGCGCCTTGTCCTTCCTTGGCTTTCATTTCCGCTTCCTTATGGCTTGTGCAGAATATTCAGGCTCATAGCCTCCTCAGTCTCCCTCAGCATCTCCATCCCACTGGTTCATGCTCACAGCACTCTTGGGGATGTGGGCCTTCCTTCATCCCAGGCTAGAAAAGGAGCAGAGAAAGCCAAGGGCTGGCTGTGGGGACACTCGTCGGCTGTTGTAGCACCTTAAATATTTCCCGAAAACTGAGACACCAGCTTAATTATGGTACATTTTGTTTCATATCATTGATATCCTGTGGGCATAATAGCTCACCCCATAGAAGCAGAGAGTAGGTTGTGATGAAATTTCCAGAGTGGATGTCTTCTCTGGGGTCTGTGTTCTTACTCTATAAATGTTATGAGAATCACTATGACTGCTGCATTTTAGAATGTCAACAGCAATGGAACTAGAATGTGATTGGTGATCTATAATAATATTTCACCCATGTGACCCAGACATTTGCCAAACTCCCTGTGAACATCAGCCACCAGGGCGGCAGCCACATTCTGCTAGCTGCAGGCCTCCAGGGTTTAGAAAATTCATGCTTTTAACTATTCCAATACTTGATTCATTTTTCATATAAAACCATGTGATTGTATGGTACAGCTGGGCATAGGCCAGCGTGTGTTTTGAGTTACATATTCTTTTTTTATTTCTGTACCCAACATGATATTTAGCACCTGGTCTGTTTAGTTGATGGAACAAAGCTGGATTCATTTTGTGACAATTTGCACATCTTCCTTCTTTCTTTCTTTCATGTTTTGCTCATCAGACCATGTGCTTCCTCAGAGGACAGAGTCAAATAACTACCTTCTGCAAGGACAAGGTGTGAGAACTGAATTTTAAACACTACACTTTATGATTTTAGTCAACATTTTTAAATATGGAGCAATTATATGCTAAGATGACACACGAAACACGCTTTCTAGAGATATAGCTATTGCATTTCTTTGGCAAGTGCAATATTTAGAAATAAGTCTTTCCCCCCACCCCCAAACTTTACAAATTTCATAAGCAAATAAAATAATTGTTATCCTGGAAGTCACATGCTGGGTATATATCAGCACCTAAATATTGCTAGAAGTTTTCTTCCAAATTGAGTAATTCTTAGATTTGTTAGTATTTTATAACTTGTGACAGCTTTGCAATTTTAATTTTTGTTGTTGACAAAGAAAATTCATGCTTCTTACAAAAAATTTCCAAAGTACAGAACAGTATGAGGAAAAAAAAAAAGGCAGATGCCCCAAATCCTATCTGGTGAAGGCTCTTGAGCGAAGGGCTGTATTTTTGGCTGGTTTCATTAACTTTTAAGTTCCCAAAACAGTGTTTCACAATAGTACAGTTGCTATTCACTCATCTCATGATATTTGTAGTTTTATTCTAAAAATTTCCTATTCGATTGATGAAGTGCCCAAGATGCCTTTATTTATACATCTTTAAAATTTATTGAAAGGCCTGTAATTAAGCTCTATGTGAGTGCTGACACCATTTCTCATCGCATCAAGGACCTGTCTTCATTAAGCCTGCATTTGGGGGATCATGTATCAGACAGATGGAATGGAGGAGCTGAGACCAACCTACTGGAGACAAGGTAGGGCCACGGCTGGTAGGATTGAGGTCGACAGCACAGGGCGTCTGAGCCACCAGGAGGAGCCTGTGCACGGACATCCATGCCAAACAGGGTCATGGCCGTAGTCAACTAAGAGGTCATTCTGGCTGTTGACTGCACACCTAGGCCTTCTCAGATAAAGACTCACTGTTTGTTTGTGCACATTTTGGTTTCCAGTAAGTTTGGAAGGAATCGCGGCTGGTCAGAGGCATTGGTTTCCTTCTTGAGGATATTTGGAGAAGCAGTTTGGATGAAAAGTACTCCTTCAAAAATGTTTTACTCTTTGTAGTAAACCAACCAAGATCTTTTCTATCAATTTTTGGCTTTTACTAAATCTAAGAGTTCATATCCTAACAAAAAGAACCAAGTTCAGATGAAGACTGTATTGAAACCGTGTGTCCGTGGAGAGGACCCCCCTGGAGGTTTGTGATAGGCAGCTGTGTCTGCAACCACGGCAGGACTGTGGGCCCGGCTGGGGCCACAGGTCATCGCTCTCCAAGTACACATGCGTTTAAAAACACCCGGGAGGTTCTTCACTTTCCCTCTGGCCCTCTGGAACTGCTCACCTGGACTCAGGATGGTGCATGAAGAACCAACTTCCATGTATAGTTTCAGGAAAGTTAGGGAGAGGGTTCTCGAGCATAAAACTCAAACCTTTTCTGGTTTCAGAGACAGGAGCCCAGCCCTGTCTTGGATCTTCAGCGTGGAGCGGGAAGGTCAGGGATGCCGACCCCTCAGCAAGTGAAGCAGAGAATTGTCTTGGCCACCGGAGTGGCCGTCTGGGTTTCAGTGATGCCACCAGCTCGTCAACAGCATCAGGGAGTGAGGGAGCTGTGAGCGCATCTCCCCACCTTGCTGGGCCAGGGCTCGGGACCACATTTAGGATAGTATTGACAAGAGAGGACAGCAGGTGTGGGGGACACAAACAAACTGAGACTACAGTTGGAGAGAGCAAACCCCAGAGGACAGGCTAGAGGAACTGGGCTTGTGAACCGGAAGACGAGAGCTGAGAGGCAGACTCGAGAGAGAGAAGCTGCTGAGGAGCAAACTGGTGGGATGTCTGTGTGTTAAAGGAATATTTTTTCATAGAAATAGGAATAATTTATTAAGAAAAGTTAGATGCTGCTCCCAACGATTTCTTCAACCCCATGAAGGATATGTATTTCTTCCAAAATGAATGTGTAGTCAAAAGATGTCTAATAAAAATAACCTGTGTATTTATTCCCTCTCAGCCCATTCTCCTCCCTTCTGACTCTGACTTATGAGTCCGTGCTTGGAGACTCAACCCACATCTGCATTAGTAACACGCGCCACACACTCATGAACTTCCGTCATACCTTCCGGTCCACTTCTCTGTGGTTTCCAAGCTTAATTTTCTCAAAAGGAAAAATCAGTTTTAACAGGTAGAAACAAGCTTCACATACATCCTCTAGGGGTATCATTTAGGAATCCCATTAAGTAAAAGTGATTTAGTCACTTACAAAAGTTTACTTGTAAAATTCTTGCACGGTTCCAGTCTCTTGCCCGGCACTTCAATCAATAACGTATTATTTCCTTCTGCAATCGTGGCCTGTGGTTTCCTGGTTTTGAATTAGTTGTTAAGTCAGACACTGGGCTGGCAGCTCTCCATTTCTCCATCCACGTTTGACTGGTGAACACTGAGTACCTGGCAGCTCTGGGGAGAATCTTTGTCTGTTTGGGGGATACTTTAGGATGGGGTGGGGAACTTGCAGCCTTAAGGCCACATGTGGCCTTCTAGGTCCATAAGTGCAGCCTTTTGACAGAATCTAAATTTTACAGAACAAATCATTTTATTTTTATTAATACATTTTCATTCATCTTTTATATTTTTATTTTATTTTTCAAATGAATGTATTTAAAATACCAAAGAGTAAAATAAATTTCAACCCAATAATCCTCCCAGATTGACCAGCACAGTTAGAGCATTGGTAAGCCATAAGGGCTAAATTGATGGCTGCTGCACTCATGATTTAGTTCTAACTTCCCCCACCTGACTGGCGCCACTACCGCAAGAGGCTGGTTGGCGAGAGTTTAGGGGGATGGAGTATGCCAGTCTGTTACCAGCATTTGACTGTGGTGGACTGTATTTCTGTTTGAAGTAGAATTTATGAATAGGTGCAAGCTCAACAGTATTTTTTAATTCTGTCTGCCTAATAGCCCATCATGTCAAAGAAGACCAAGAGAATGCTAAAGGAAGAAAACATATTTTTTAATGAGGATTAGAAATTGCAATATTATCTTGTTAGCTAAAGATAAGATGATTTGCTTGCTTTGTGATACTGCAATATTAACATTAAAAAATTCAATGCTCATCAGCATTATGACACTCATAAGGACCATGAATATTTTAAATTATGGGGAGAGGCACAAAAGATTGTATTACAGAAATTAAAAGATAAAAAGAAAGGCAAAGGCAATTCTTTCAAGCAGCAGTAAGACCTGGAAATAATGCCACTGAAGCAACTTATAAAGTATCTTATATACTCAGGAAAAGAAGGGAAGCCATTCAGTGATATAAAATTGTGAAAGAATGCATTGTTGAAGTTGTAGGATGCTTAGACCCTGATGTTTCAGTCCAAACAACTGCCTCTCAAGGCGAACCATAACTGATCAGCAGCATGAATTAGCCTTCAACTTAACAGAACAACTTCATGAAATACTTCAAAAGGAAAATATATATTATTCAATTGCTTTAGATGAATCAAGTGATATTACTGACTTGGAACAGGTTTCATACTTCATTCAGGTCATAACAGAAGATTTTCTTTGTTAGGAAGAGTTATTTAGGGCTTCTATTACTTGAGGGAATAGAACTGGGAAGAGGAATAGATATCTTCAACAAGTTTCAAGATAAATGTGAAGTTGGACTGAATTTTATAAATTTAGTGAGTGTATGTACAGATGGTGCACCTTCCATGATAGGATAACATGAAGGGTTTATTACACAGATAAAAATATTAACAGATCCAGATGCTCTCATATCTTTTCACTGTATCTTGTATCAGCAAAATCTCTGTGCTAAAGCTACTATATTAAGTGACACTTTGCAAGAAGTTATAAGTATTCTTAACTATATTCATGCAAATGCAAGACAGCATAATCAGTTTCATAACATGCTAAAGTTGAAGGATAAGGTATTTAGTGTGGATTTGCTATGTCATTCTAAAGCATGTTGGCTATCGCAGGGAGAGATATTAGCCAAAATTTTATCTCTGTGAGAAAAGATAGTTAAACTTTATGAAGAATGGAATCAGCAATGTGAATTATTGAAAGAAGATTCCTATAGGAATGCAGCATTTCTGTGGGCTATGTCAAATCAAAATGACTTGAATATTTCTTTGCAAGGTAAAACTAAGTCTATATGTGATATGTGGCAAAACATCCAAACACTTTGGAAAAAGCTACCTTTTCAAAATACTTCTTCTTTAAAAGGAAATTTTAGATGAACATTTTCCCTAGTTAGCAAAGGTCACTGATGAGTAGGATGATATATTCAAATCCTTTGAAGAATATGCAGATGTTACAGACCTATTAATTGGAGAATACAATGAAAGTTTTACTGACTTTGAGAATCATGATATCACACTGAAATTATTAATAGTATTTTATTCTTATCTAGTTGGTATCACCAAAGCACCTAAAGAACTGCAGATGGAATTGATTGAACTCTCAGTAGATGATATTTTAAGGTCATTGTTTGATGCTAAGAAAGATCCAATTGAAATATGGAAAAATGCAGTAGAATACTCATACCTCCGGCAACATGCCTGAAAAATGCTTTTTTTGCTTTTCAACCACTTTGCTGCAAATCTACATTCTCCTACTTAACCCAAATCAAGATGCCTTTAAGGTCACAAATGACTGATACCCATCTAGAGGATCAACTGAAACTGCGGACTTCCATGCTGCAACCAGATATTCAAATGCTTTCCAACAAAAAGCAGATACAACAAAGTCATTAAAAGGTTAGTTAACTTTAAGATTAACAAATAGTTTTCATTTTTTAAAATTATCAAGTACATAGTAGTTAGATTTTTACAAAATGTACATTTAAAAATATATCTAATTGAAGTTTCTTGAATACAGTCTTATTTGGTTATAGCTAAATTAATGCAGCCTTCCAACACAAAAAGGTTCCCCAACTCTGGTTTAGGGCAAACCTAACTAACCTGTCTTTTTAATGTTACCCTAAACTGAATCACTCTGATTTCTCTCCCCTGTACCTTTCAATCTCTGCAGTGTCCCTTGGGTAGCAGCCTACAGACTGGCTCCGTCTTGTGATTACCACCCAGTCTGGGATGTCCTCTGACAATTCTTTTCACAACCTACTCTCTGCTTTATTGCACCTGTGTAGTGTACTTGGAAAATGGTTTTGGGAATTTAATGTGCTCCATGACCTGGAGCAAACTCTGTCACCTCTGCTTTCTGATCTGGAGCAAGCAGAGGGGAGATTCTGATACCTCTAATATCCCTGCCAGTTCCCAAAATTTGGATTCTCTGGTTTAGTATGTTCCTGTCACCAAAGAACAAATGTTCTCCTTCAAACACACGCTCTCGAAGTTCAATTTTGCACAAGTTCTCTGCTTAAATCAGTCTTGACTCATAGTTAGCGATTGTTCTGTTAAGATTTGATTTACTTTTAATTTCAGTTTTTTATGAACATAAATTTGATAAACTGTAATGAAAGGTAACGCCTTTTGTTATTTATAGTTTGCCGATCTGAGCTCTCCCCTACTCTGCTTAGGAAAGAAATATGTTTGTTTTTCTTGGTGGTTATTGCTGTAAATCGAGCTGGTGATTTAAAAAAGCAGGTGAATTAACGATTGGGTCACTGAAGAGTGTGTGGAATAGTGAGTGAAAGAGTGAGAGAAAGAAACCTCTATGTAGCACAGTATTCTGCCAGGATCCTCTTGAATGCAAGTGACTGAGTCCTCAATTATAACTCCTTATTCCAAAGCAGGAGTCAATAGGATTGGTCAAGGAATTGGCTGGATCAGAGATTTAAGCTAAGCTGTTGGAAATCCATCTTGTCTCTTTTTCATCTCAGGGTTCAGTTTTCTTCTATGTCGGCTTCATTTGCAGATAGGTCCTCCGTATTTAACAGAAAGTATGGCTGTTTGCACCATGGTCAAAGAATGCTGGTCTTAGTGAAGGTAGAGTGAAGGTTTTACAGACAGCTTCGGCTGGCCCGGCTGGGGTGCCATGACGATTACAGGACCAGTTATATGGCTGAGAGACATGGTCCCTGATGGCCTGGGTCAGGGGCCATCCCTGCAGCTGGGGGAGAACGGTTCAGCCCTACTGGCACCCATGGAATGGACCCCAAAAGAATGAAGAGTTCTGTTCTCAGAAAGAAGGGCTGGTGGGAAAATTTGCTGGGCCAACGGTGCTCTAGATATCATGGATCCAGAGAGAACAGTCCTGTCTCCAGATGCTGAGACACGGGCAATGCAAAGATTTCAGCTCTACTTGTGTCTTATGTTAAGAGGAAGTATTTAATGCCCCTGCATCAGAATGTCATATTATCTGTATCTTGTGACTTGGATTAGCTTTAGTACCTTTATTTTCCCAAATTCGGAAGATAGTTGCATTATACCACCTTGGCTAGTGGCATGTGGCTAGTGGCTATCCTCTCATTTCATCTGGTCAGTAAACAATAGGATATGTTACGATAACTCCTGGGAAAATCATGTTTTCTCTCACAGAATCTTGGGACGTGAAACTGTTAAATCTGCATTATAGATTGAATATAATTCTGTGTTAACCCAACAGGTAAATTTCTCAGCCTTTTCAGGTTAATCTGATATTAAGTAAATATCAAATAGAAGAATTCCTTAGCAGCTGCTGCAAATCTTATTGGTTCAGGAGTGTTTCCAGAGCCTGTTCCCTCCAGGACCACACCTGTGCATGTGGCTGCATGTATACACACACATGCACACACCTGCACTACGCATCCAGGTGACTCTCAAAATAGATTTGACAATGTTTACATCTTCCTAATACTTTTTGTTTCAAAATTCTGCATTGCTGTGATTTTCCCCCTCCTTTTATACAGAAGAGTTGGGCTTCCCTTTCTCTGCCTGAGAGCTGGATTAATAGTTAATGATGGCTTGGGAGGAGGAACAAAGTCTGTGGGGTGTGATCACAGATTAGTCTTTTAAAACATAGCTAAACATTTTGTCCTCAGTTTAGTTGTTTGCTGGCTTCCCACTGACCTCCTGCAGAGACCACAGTGCTGGAGTTCAGATCCGACTCCCTGCCCTGGGCAGCAAAGCTGAGATTCTTAGTGGCTGGGTGAACATGGCTGGGGCCTGGGATGGGCAGCCTCCCTGTGCTGGGGCCCTGAGCTGACCAGATGGTGGTGACAGGAGGGCTCTAATTCTCAGGAGCTGTGCTTCACTTTCCTCCCATGAGAAGGAAGGCATGGGCCTGCCAGAGGAGGCAGATCGGAGAGGGAAGCCATGAGAACATCTTCCTGAGTTGCCACAGTCACTGGAGGGGCCCTGGGCAGGCCACCAGCAGTTAGCTTGGCCACTTTGAGGAGAATCGTTAAGCTTTCAGGGACAGGAACCCCATTATCTTCCCGGCAGAGAGCATCCTGGCAGAAGCAGTGTGAAACGGGCCTGAAACCTGCAACCTCAATGCATTCGGAGAGGGTTCAGGACTTGGATGTGGCCGTGGAGGTGCTCACAGAAGCCGTGGGACAGGGCGTCATGTGCCTTGTATTCCGTCACTGCTGGACTCCTTGAGACATGGGCTCTGCAAAGGACATGGTGTCTTCTGGGCAGCAGAGCCCACATTGAGCAGAAGGTCTACGCATTCTCTGTGCAGTCCAGCCACAGTGGTGGGCCGACCTGCGTATGGGAGCTCACAGTGGGGAGGGGCAGTGGGATGGCTCTGCAGAGGGCTGTGACTTATTTGGTTACAAGCAAGAGAAACCATGGAAGCAAAAAGGGAATTTCCTGGCAGGAGCTGGGGGTCTTTTTTTTTTTTT
>VBSM01003144.1:1778219-1865731 GCA_008086735.1 Cheirogaleus medius
GAGGTAGGGATCCTGGTTCAATCTTCTGCATGTAGCTAACCAGCTTTCCCAGGAGCTGGGGGTCTTAGGGAGCTGGTGGGACCCCAGAGGATGGAACTGGACCAGCAGGAGCCAGGCCGTCCAGAGCACAGGAACAGGAGCCAAGGGGAGCTCCCAGCAGGGACCCTCATACATGCGCAGACACCAGTGTTTCCAAGAGACAACCCCACAGCCTCTGTTTGCAGATCCTGAGGAAGGTGGGTTTGACTTCTCCAGTGGGAAGAGGCGATGCGCTAAAGGAAGTCTGAGTGCGGCCGGGGAGGGCGTGGGAGGCGCGCAGCCCCACAGTCCACCCGGCTCGCCTTTGAAATGATTTTCTTCCAGATCCTCTGGAAGGGGTTGTTTTCCCCGGGGGTGCTTTGTTGTTATAGTTTTTCCCTTGCACTTTGCTCTGGACTCACAGTAGGCATGTCCTTAGATCTGGAGTGCCAGGAACAAAGCCATCACTGCGAGCACGCTGCTTCCAGCACCCTGAGCCAGCCTGGTTGCTGGACGGGTCCCGCGCTGGTGCACGCTGTGGCCACCTGGCTGTCAAGGGGTTGCCCCTGTGTTCGTGCTGCTTCATCCACACTGACTTTGTCACAGGAGGTAGCCCTACGGCAAGCCCAAGCAGGCCACACAGGCTTCCCGGCACAGTAACTCTCCAGTATGACTCCTCCAGGCTAGAACCTTCTATGAAGGTCACCTCGTACTCCTTGCCAGTTTTCATCGCCATTTACCAAGATCTAAGACCAAAACATGCTCCTACGAGCTGCGTGGCTTGGGGTGAGTTTATGTCACTCTGTTTCCTCCTCTATGAAATGAACGGTTTTAAAGGGGAGGGAGCATCAGGTGCTGCCTCCGTCTCTCTCTGCCTCCCCCGCCCCACCCCGCAGTGCTTCCCGCTGGGCACTGTGGATAGAGGGATGGATGGAAGGAAGTTAGAACCCTACAGGACCATCAGGCAATCTAGTCCTGCTGGAGAAAATATGTAAAACTTTGTTTCTGGGCAAAATCAATTATCATTGAACCCCATCCAGTGATTCAGTGACAGCGCAGTTAAGCAACCGGTCTTCTTGGGACACAGATGAAAATAACAGGCAAAATCTATTGTATGTCACCAGTGCATCTAGAATACATGTGAAAGGACTTTGTGCGTGCCAGCAGATTATGAAACAAGACAGATCTTAAATCACTGGCCTCTATTTGAACTTACACATATTTTTAATTTTAAAAGTGTTTAAACCAGTAACTCTCATAAGCGAAGTTATAACAGTTTGGCAAAATCGAGGAGTCACTGAGCTGGACAAATATTTTCCTAATGGTTTTGCTTTTTTCATTCCTTTAAATATCAAGTAATAATATTTTTAATGTTTTTGTAAACATGAGATGTTTTAATGCTTGAAAAATTGTATCTCATAAATAAGCTTTATTATCTGTCAAAAAGGATGAAAATATAACTTTACATTTCTGTTTTAAAGTAATTTTAGTGCCTATTAGCTATAAAGTAACAGTTATATATAATTTAGAGTATGTAGTCACTCGAAACAACTTGACATTTTCACACAAACACAGAGCCATAATAATAGTCTTGGGATTTCATTGGAAGTATGCACCACTACAGGATATTAAAATAACTTATGGTGCACTGTAATTCTTGTTTTGTATTTGTCCAAGTAGTTGTGAAGCAGGCTATAAAGTAGTAAAATAAAGCCTAGGCTCCAACTCCAGCTAAGCTGTGTTCTTAAAGTTATAGTCATCTTTTCAAATTAAGTGTGATTAACCTAGTTGACATTTGTTGGTGTCATCATTGACTTTTTCTTTCTTAATATTTTTTGTTTTGGTGACAAATTCTATTTATCTTAGCTTATTATTTGAAACAGTATAATTACTTCTCTAAGATAAAAGTGCTGATTGTAGTTGCAATTCTGCTTTTAATTGACAATGAATAAATTACTTGTTGCTTTTAAGAGGATGTGGACACGGAAGAAATTTTTGCTTGGGCAAAAAACAAACAAACAAAAGCTGAACTCTTAATGGTGGTTTTGTCTACTGTTTTAATTTGAGTGCATAAACAAGATTCACTGGGTGGCCAGTGTGAGGCTGAAAATGTTTAGCAAACTGAAATGTGTATGGGGCCTGCATGTAAGTGCAATAGAGCATTAAACCATATTCTGTGGGTTTAAAGGACGGATAATTTGGACTCAGTCTGGTTTCAGGTACATCTTTGAGGGATCGATGAGGGGAGTATTTTGTGAATATTGTAAACCAGACGTAAGGACAGTATTTAACCTACTTAAAAGAAAAAACCATTTACCGCATCGTTTATGGAGCCGACACATAATTATGCTTGCCTCATTAAAGAACACCCAACATTTTCCTCTTTCTGGCAGCGAATATCACCGTATGCCCTTGAATAGAATGAAAAGGCGTTTCTTTAAAATACTCCTTAATTGTACTTTTGCGTTAATTTTGATTGGCCTTTTGCCCGTTTTAAGGTCTCACAGTATCATTTGGAGCGGCAACACAATAAATGAAAATTCATCCACAATAACTAACTCTATAGATTTAAATATTATTCCTGAGAGAAAGGCCAAGGAAGAAATAATTTTTGTGTGGTTAAAGATGGGCACCATTTATAATCTACATATTGCAATTAAAACCACTCAAGGATTTGACTTCCGTTAATTTTAATTGAAGTGGTATGCGGGTAGGGATTAGGCAAGTGCGCAGATGTGCACAAAAATTAATATGAACCCGGAGAAATGTCTTTTCTCCATAAAAGGACTGACCAAATGTTCACAGATGGAATTTGAGAGGACCCTTATTGAATAAACCAGTAGGGCTCACTTGGGTCATTTCTGTAGCAATTCCATATACTTTATGTTGGAAAAGACATGCTCCTTTCTTTTTCTTTATAAATTATTCTCATACCTGATTAGTTAATGTCTTTAATTTGCATTAGTGCACCTAAATGAAACTAAAAACAAATTAGTCCAATAAATGTACTTTATAGATGATGGTTTAAGGAGGTTGACGATTTTCAGCTAACAGATATTAATTAGGAATATTAACCACAGAAGTCTCTGGTGTCAGCTGAGATGTTGAGAACAAAAGTAAAACAGAAAAGAAAAGGGGACACAGTTTGAGATGTGTAAAACTTTTCAAATGTGAGAAGTCATGAAGAATTTGAAACTGTGAGGTAACAAAGCTCCAAAAAAACATGTACATATAGTCCTTTCTGGTATTTCTAAAAACTAGTACAGTGACTGCATCCCAACAGGTGTGCAATAAAATGTTCCAAATAAACAAAAAGTGGGTTTATATATTAAATTTTAAATTTTAACACGGATTTTTCAATACCTTTAAATAAATAATGAAGGATATACAAGTTCAAAAGCATACCAATAATTCATAATTTTTTTGCAGCACGATATCTCATTCTCTGCAGAACTTCACAGAAAAAGAGGCAAAAACTGAAAATTAAAATAACTTCCATAGTAGCCAACATGAGATGGTTTTAATTCTTAAAATGGATCTGATACAGTTTTGAAGACAGGGAAATGCAGTATCAAATAAAAGCGTAACAAAGATTATTATTAATAGCTTTCTCTGAAGAGATACACTTTTATATCTCCCCTTCCCTGTTTCTTGTCATTCGTTCATAAAGCACATGAAATGCTGACTGCAGAGCACAGGCCTGTGTGTGGCTCAGTTCCCGGCCAGCACCCGGAATGAATAACACCAGGCCTTGGATGGAGGCTTTGAGATCTGCCCTTCCCTCTGCCATGCTTCCCTCCTGCCCTTGACAGTTGAAGAGTCCATTCAGCCCACAAGCAGGTTGTGCCTATAATTTTTTAAAGGTGTTTATTTCTGAGGTTTTTAGATCATTTAAAACCCACCCCTTGGCTGAGTTAAAAGGGCACGTTCATACCCAGAGAGAACAATACAGTCTAATAATAAAGTTAAGCCCACATCTTCCCTGGTCACCGAGTCCCTCTTCAGGCCTGGGTGAGGGGAGAAGGCTGTGGTTACATTTCAGTAACTTAAGACTCTGAAATAAACCTTCTGACTTTCTGGCCAATGCTCAGGCTATTGGACTAATTAACTTATCCATTAAAGATTACATTTTCTCATTCCAAAATCTAGGTAGTTCTGACAAATCTAGGTATACCTGGAATAATTATGAAGAGTTTCAAATATCTATTTTATGAATTTTCACAATTCTCCCACATTCTCAAGTTGAAATATTATTAACTTGGACACAGGGGTCTGAGTTGGTAGATTTGACATTGGCAAAGAGGATGAATTGAATTCCAAAGGGATCGTGGAAGTTAGAAACATCCAAAAACGATTCATCATTTCTACCTATATATTTTACTAATTGGATGAATGTTTTAATTTGGTTTTTCCCCTGAAATTCTATCACATAAGAATGATCTGATGAAGACTCCCTTGACTTTCCTGCCATCTGCCAGGACTTGTTTTGTAACTAGGAAATGAACAAACCAGGTTCTTCGAGGCAAACAAGTGAATTCCAGTTCTGGGTCAGGTCATATGGGAGACTGGATAGAAACTCAGGTCACTAGTATACCCAGCTCAACCATCTCTGGTTGAGGGCTGTGGTTCTTGGTGCTCTCTTCTGCAAGGGACACACCTGGCTGATGCTGTCATATTGTGTTGTTCATAACTCTTGAATTGCAACAATGCCCCTTTCTGTCAAGATAACATCAGGTTGTGAATGAGAGTAATACTAGGGATAATTTTGCATCTGGTCTTGTTTATGTAAATAATCATAGCATTTGCAAACTTTAGTCAAAATGACATCTCCATCAAAAATGACAAGTTATTGTGACCTCAGGTAGATACCAGAGACATGTAATCAAGGCTCAGCTAAGGCCAGCCATAGAGCTGGGAAATTTACCCACATCGCCTCTAGTCTTTACCCCAATTCTGCAAGGAAAGCAATATTATCTTCACTTCTTGATTAGAATATTGAAGAACAGAAAGAGTCCCCTTTATGTGAATAATTTATTATGTTCCTTATTGTCTCTGGTCTAAAAATCTAGGCAAAGCAATTATTCTGAGATTTAGTACCAGCTCCTCATAGATGTGTGAATTTTCTTTTCTCAGAAAAGAGGAGAATCACATAAGCACATACCATTCTACCCTTCTCCTTGATTGTTAGACACAGTTAAATTTAGTGCTCAAGGGCAGTGTAACAGTTAAGATAAAGTGTAGTGGTGCTGCAGTAACTACCACCCCCCAAATCTCAGAGTCTTAAAACAACTAAGGTGTATTTCTAGCTTATGCTAAATGCCCATCTGAGGTTGGCCTGGACTTAGACTAACAGAGCAGTTCCTGTCTGGAACACTGTCAGCTCTCGGGGCAGGCAGGATGCAGTGAGGCATGCACTCACTCTTAAAGCTTCTGTTGGGAGTGATGGGTCATTTCTGTCAATATCTCATTGGCCAAAACAAGTCATGTGACCACACCTAACTTAAAAGGGGAAGAGAAATGCAATCCTATTGTGTGCCTGGAAGGAGAGAGAACAGGGTATTTGAGAGTTAGCTCTAATGTCTATAGCAGGTAGGAAAGTTTTTGCCCCAGCTTCCTGGTAGAATGACCTCTACCCCCTCATTGAGCTTCTGATACCTACTTTGAATCTTTACTATAAATGATCTATTCCATATGGGATTTGACGTTATCAGTTGCTTTAAATATTTTGAAACTGTGCTACATAAAGTATTAAATATTAATAGGTAGAATGATAATTAAATCCAAACCATTCATTCATTCTCACTTCAGGACACTTTGTCCTGCATGTCTGTATGTGGTAGTCCTCCAATTTCTGTAGCTTATTCTCAATATTACCTTCTAATGCTGTTTTTGTTTGTTTTTGGCCCCCTAGGCTGGGTAGGATGGAAGGTAGCTTATACTGCAGCTATACACTGACCTTGGGGGCAAAGGAGGAGAGATGTCCGTGGTGGGGCACAACATCTGTGTTGGGAGCACCGAGTTGCTAGAGAGCCTTGGAGCATTTTGGAAGTGTGAGGACCTGGGAGAGCCTGGGTGGCAGTTTGCCAGGGCCGAGATGGGTGAATGCGTGTTTGGCAAACAACAATTTCTCAGACTTGCAGCGGTCTGTGCAATTTAACGAAACCCCTTCACCACGGCAATGTTGTGGAGAAGAAAGTAGAAGCACAGAAGCCAGTAAAGGAGTTTCTTCTTTTCTTTATAGCATTCTTCCAGTAGTCACGTCACACTGTTTTGTAGTGATACACTCTAGGCTGAAAAACATGTTTGCATTTTTTTCTTTCTCTCTCTTCATTGCCTTCCTCAAATGGGTGATAAGCGTCTGGAGGGCAGGCACATCACCCTTTGCTGTCCTGGTAACTGCTGTCCTGCGTTGCACGAGGCACACACAGCCTGCTGAATGACACTCTTCCTAGTTCCATGCGCTTTCTTTCTCTCACTGCAGAGGTGCTGAGCTTTTCTTCATCATACCAGTGATGAGGAATTGAGAAAGCCATGGCACAAGCTATTGCAGAGGGGCAGCGCCCACCGGCGGCGTGCCCACAGCCAGAGTCCCAACCAAGCAGGCCCCTAGCTGTGCCACAGGGACATGCAGGGTGATTGCGGGCGGAAATGCTGCTGCTCCGGCAAACTCGCACGGCTGTTCTCTCTCTTTGGCTTGGCATGCACAAGTAAGGGATGGCTCAGGAAGAAGAAACAACCTGTGCACAAGTGTCCTCAAGACAATGAAGAGCATCATACCCTCAAGGAAGCCAGGCATGGTCATTCTCTGCACTGGAAGAGATGACAGTGTGCGGGGCACAGGGAACCAGGTCTGGGGCCAGCTGGTGGGCTGGAGCCCCACCCCCTCCACCTGCAAGCTGTGCGATGTAGGGCAAATTACTTACTCCCTCTGTCCCTCCCCCCCCCGCAGATTTATTCTGAATGGTTCGGGCATATACCCCTAGTCTCTCTTCAATGAGGGTCATTACTTTGCCAAATTGAAATCATATTATTTGCTCTGTTTTGTAACCTGCCATTTGTACTTGGCAGTAGATTTTGACCATTTCCCCAGGTGAGTGGATATTCTTAACATGACTCTAAAAGACAGAACAGAGACTAGTCTATTGGACAGAAGTAACAAAATTCATTTAACTAGCCCCACTTGGACATTTAGGTCATTTAAAAATTTTTGCCATTATAAATATCGTTGTGATGAACGACAAGGTACATAATTATTTGCAATTGCTTTTACCTGTTCCCTTAGGAAGAATTCTTAGAAGTGGAATTCCCTGTTTAAAGGTTGTGCCCAATTTGAAACATTTCAGAAAATTGCATTTCAGAAAGATTACATATAAAATAATACTCCTATCAGCAGTGCATGAAAGTGCTCATTTCCCCCGTTCCTCACCCACACTGGGCATTTTGTGTTCTTTAGTTTTTGTAGATTTGATGTTATAGAAGCAATGCTTTGTTGTTATTTAATTTGCATTTTTTGATTGCCAGGAGGTAGAACGTTTAATGAGTGTATGTTATTGGCTGTTTGCTCTCTTGCGAATTGTTTTTGGCCTTGGTCTCTTTATCAATTGGGGTCTTTATTTTTTCTTTTTAATTCATAAGAATCTTTTATAGATTAATAATATACTCTTGTCATGTATCTTGTGTTTTCCCCATATTATTTATTTTTGCTTGTATAAAATGTGCGTTTGTGTTTAAAGCTATCACTGTTTTTATAGTATTCTTTTGCTTATGTATTTGTAACACTAGCTTTCCACCCCCCACACAAGTTCAGATTTATCTATATTTTCCTCTCCTTTTGTGGTTTAATTTTTTTATATTTTACTTTAAAAATCCATCAGTATTTAATTATAATGTTTCTGAAAGGGGAATTTGACTCAATTTTTTCTAATCAGTCATTTGAACTTATGCCATTTATTGTATTAGACTTTATCGTTTGCTCTAAAGTACTGCCTTTATCACACTAAACTATTACATACATTCCTGCTAAATTTTTTGGTTTTTGTTTTTGGCAGTTGATCAACTGATTCTCCTGTCAGTGCCTCACTGTTTTAGCTTTTATTGCTTTATAGTTTATTTCCCCATCTAGGAATCTAAGTCCCTCTCATTTTATTTCAAACATTTTCTGATTGTTCTCCTTATTTATTTCCTAGGTTAATTTTAGAATCATATTTATGATAGAAAAATATCCCATTTGGGGTACAAATGGAATTAAATTTATAAATTAGTTCAGGAAGATTTCACATATTGTCATATTTATTATTAATTTTCCTATTAATGAACATGATATGCCTCTTGATTTGTTTAAATCTCTTTTTTGGCCCTTAATAGATTTAACAGTTGATCATAAATATTTTTGTTAAAATCATTCTTGGATATTCTAAATTTTTTATTTCTATTGTGAATGCAATCCTTTTATATTTTCTTTTTTTGTTTTTATATAGGAAAAGATATTAATTTTTATATTTATTTTTATCTCACCTCTGACCTATATAGTATGTTGTAATAGTTATGCAGTTCATTACTTTGTCTCCCAAAGCAGACAATCCATGAATAATGATTCTTTTGTCTCATATTTTCCAACATATATTCCTATTTTTTTCTGAACTAATTGAATTGGCTAGAAAGATATCAGTGTTTCTGATTTTGTTGGAAATTTATTTGTAACTTTGTCATCAAGTACATTAATGTGTATGTTTATTGTCAAGGAAATATCTTTTTATTTCTCTTTATCCAATGCATTTTAAAGTCACTTACTCAAATACATAGTTTTTCTCTTTTGATCTATTGATATGATTAATTATATTACAAGGTTTTCTTGAATTCTACCATCCTTGCTTTCCTAGGATAACTGCTCTTTAGTCATTTCTACACTGTGTTCACTTTTCATTTCATTTAGATTTGCAAAGTTATTATCACACATGTCTGCATAGCGTGGTCTCTTACCATTCCTCATATATAGCCTTATTTCTCCTTCCAAAAGTCATGTATTTGTGTTTTCTCTTTTTTATTGGTATATTTTTAAATTTTGTTGTTAAATTAGAACAAGTAAAACAATTTAAAATTGTCTAAAGAAAGAGTTAATAGTTTTCCCTACAGCCTGGTTCCTCCCTTTAGGCAACCAGATAATGTCAAGGAACAGTTTGGTTTGCATTCCTGTCTGTCTGTCTGCCCGTCCATCCATGTATCCAGAATATACACATTTTGATCTTGAATTTGTATTGTCTTATAAAAATGGGATAATGCTACAACTTGATCTTTTTGAATATCCCCCAGGGCCGATAAATAATGCAAACATATCCTTTAAAAGAAATATTTAATATTCTGGTTTTTGTTTTAGGATAGTTAATTTAAGCATTACTCTACTTAGGATGTTTCCAGTTTTTTCTTTTTCAAATAATACTACACAATTACATAGATGAATATGCATGCTGAAATTTTTATTGCATAGAGTAAATTTCCAGAAGTAAAAATGTCTGATTAAATGGAAATGTGAACTTAACATTTCATAGATAATGCTATCTTATGTCCTAAAGTTTCTAATGATTTATTATCCCATCCACATTGCCTGAAAATGTCCTTTTCCTGCTGTTTTTGCCAGCACCAAATGTTACTGCTGTTCCTAATCTGTACCAGTATGGCTTGAGGAATGTCATCTTGTCATTGCTTCAATTTATGTGATCTTGACCATGTGTTTAGTAGTTTTTGGAATTTTCTCTTCTGTGTATTGTCAGTCCAGATATTTGTCCATTTTTTAACTTTTTCTTCATTCGTCTACTTATAAATTAGTAGAAGTTCTTAATGTATCAGGGACACTGGTATTTGTCAATAATATGGGAAGTCAAGGAGGTTGTCACCTGTCCTTTTATGTGCTGTGTGGTGTCACATGGTGTGTAGCTTTAAAAGAGATTTACAAGGGGAGCTTTGTCTCTCGTTTTCTTTATTGTTTCTGGATTTTACTTCGGAAATTTATTCCATGACTGCTATAGAACTATAATCTTACAATTGAGTGTAACATTTGATATGTTGGTTTATTTATTCATTATCAAATGAGACGGGCCAAACTAATCTAGCTACCTCATAACATTTATATTTAAACATCAGATCAATTATAATTTTAAAAATTTAAAAATGGGCTTAACAGAGAACTAGATTTTGTATTTATCATATTGCTTTCCTGTGTTTTAATTCATTGATATCTGATTTATTTAGTATACTAGGTATTTGCTCTTACTTCCTCTTGTTTCTAAGTATAAAAACTTAATTTGTCAATTTACATAAATTTTTGCTAATAATCAAGTTCTAAGCTATGAATTGCCCTTGGAATTTCTTCACCCATGAAATATAACTTGGCTGGATCCTATTTTTAGTTACAACCTTTTTTTCCTTCTGACGTCTTTAGACTCTGCTGCCTGGCCTGGCATTTCGTGTTCCAGGGATGAATTTGAGGCCATCTGTCATTACTTGCTTGTGTTGATAAACTCTGTATTATCCTGCAAACTGCAGAATGTGCTTTTCTTCCTTTTTCTTGCAATTTTTCTTCACTTGCTAGAGAATATATAAATATGCCTTTCATCTATGATTTTTACATGAAACACTGTGAAGTTTCTCAATCAGCAAACCCAGATCATTGCTGTTGCTTTGCTTAGAGACAGTAACATGTATGAAAACTGCTTCTTTTCTTTGGAGGGACAAGAGATCTATTCTAGGCTACCAGTTTATTTTTGTGTATTTTGACTGTTATCTGTCCTCTTTTCTCATGTTCTTTTCTTTCATCATTTTCATTTCTTTGTCCTTTTCCTCTCTGTTCAAAAGACAATCTCAAAATACATATGACATATTTATTAATGGTTATATTATCTGTTGTTTGCCATCTACAACATGGGTTTAAATCCTGTTGCATTTTTAATCTTTTTGTATCTCTTTCTTAACTCATTTCTCCCTCTCTTTTTATCATCTTATTTCATACTCTTGTTTTGTCATCTTTCTTTTTTTGATTTTTTGTCCTTTTTCATTGAAGATAAGTTTTGAACTCCTTAAGTATGTTAAATAAATGCCAGGACCTTATCTCTGGTTTCTGTTGTGATTGATACCCAGAAGGATGCTCCGATGCTCTAAGTCAAGAACAACACCTACATTGGCTAATTGTTGTGAAGTTTCCTTAAGTGGTACTTTTTCTTTTTATTCCTTATTTTAAAAAAAAAAAAAAGACAAAACAAAAAAAAGGACAGGGTCCCCAGTCTCAATGTTTGGCTGTACTGACAAATGAGCTGAGACTGGTCGCTTTCTCCACTGGGGTTAGGAAGGTGGCTGGACCCGGGGTCTGGTTCAGTTCTTAGGGACTAGTCCACATCCTTTCTTGCAGTTCCCTTTAAGTCTGCATACACCATCTTCCTACCCTGTATGCTAAGCACAGAAAGTACACCACAACCCTTGATCCCAGCCTTCGTTGTTTTCCAAGTGCTTGCTGCCTCTGCCTCTGGGTTTTATGCCATGTGCACCACACGTTCCACACTTTGTCCTGCCATTTTCTGGGAAGTCCTGCCTTTTAATTGATATGAAACAGTTGTCTGGGCTTCTCATCATGTGCTCTGCTTAGAGTAGACCGGGGCCTTTTACAAGGTTCTCTTTTTGTTCACTGGTATCTTTCTCATGTAGTAGGGCCTGAGTTTTCATGAAGCAAAGCCTGGATAAGCAGGTGTTGATTGTTTGTTGATTTTTTAAATAGCGTTCCATTTGTCTCACATTTTGTGAAGATCTTGCCCAGATTCTGCCATTAAGCTCTCAATTCATCTTAATTTTCAGAAGTGCTTTTAGGAATTTTAAAGTCACTTTGTAAGTATCTTCATGGGTATAAATCATTTATTTAACAAATATTTTTTGAGAACTCCTGATGTGCTATTTTATGGAAATATAGTCTTCTCAAAACAGAGTTAAAGATGGATACAGGCTACATAAGGGCTGCTAGCCAGGTGCCATTTTAAACCAGAAGAATAAAATAATAGTAGATGTAAAACACCCAGAACATTGCCTGATACAAATAGGTGTAAAATATTTTTTCCTTCTCTCCTACCCTGCTCGTTTGTCTTACTGTGAGGGAGGCAAGCTTCATATTACTTTTGGGTACTTGTAACAAGAAAGGCAGAAGGAAATGCAATGTTCTTAGGTCCACGTCAGCACTGGCGTATGTGCAGGTCCAGGGTGTGTTTTCTGACCAATAACTGGCGATTCCACTGATAGTAGAAAACCTTTGATGTGACCATGCTATATTGATCCTTAAATCTGAAATCTTCCTGATAAACAGCAATAATCTTATGAATTTTTCAGGAGGTTAAAGGGAGAGAGAATAAGCTGAATGATTTTTAACGTCAAAAAGTTTCAAGACAACAAAGCCCAGAGTTAGTTTTGTCTAAATAAGGAATGAAGGTAGCAATCGAGTGGGTCAGTGCTGGGAATAGAAAAATAAGCAGGCCGATTGTCAGCGGAAATGCGATAAGAGAATCCATGTCTTTAAAGATAGGGTGTTGTAGTTCGTAAAGGCAGCGGTTAGATAAAGGAGGGATGGAAGCAAGACCAGCTCCCTCTGGGATTCTCGATGACAACGTAACAGATGACTCCAGATGACAATGTAAGAGGGGGAATGGAAAGAAATTATATTAACAAACTGTTGTTGATGGTTATAATAAGATTTAAGCAACCAAATAACCGAACCTGAAAGACCAACATATTTTTCAAGATGATTTAGAAGGATTCTAACATTGAGAATGTCAAAAGCTGCAATTATGTCTGAACTCATTTCAGGATTGGCTTCCTGGCATCAGCTGCACTGAGGGTGTTGTCACATGTCTTGATGAGGGCGTTTTAGTACACGACCAAAATTGGACTAAACTCCTCAAAACACATTATTGTCATTTAGATGCCTTTCCTCCATACTGCTGCTACCAATTTGAATTAGATTTGCAATTCTAGAAAAATAATGGGGATTACCAGCTTTCAAAAATGCAATGTACTTAAACAGAATTATGTTCAGAGAGCTTGTGACTGTCCATAGGATAGATGTACTTATGTCACTTCGAAAAACAACACACAGTACAGAGGAATATTTAGAAAGCTTAAGAATATATTAATCTTGGATTTTAAGGTTCAAGGATGTTATAAAACAAAAATGTTGAATCACACTTTCCGGCTATTATTTTTCCTTTATAAAATGGCTATAGATACATATTAAATTCATAAATATAGGAAAGGCATATGTCTCTTATAATCTGTGTATACCTTCAATAATAGCTTGAAAGACTCTTGTTCTTAAATTAGAAATGCTGCCTTGTTTCAGATTAATATTTGTTCTCATCAGCCTTAAAAACAACAGGAGTTATGAATTTGCAATATATTCTGAAGGCTTATTAAACTGTTCTAATTTATGAAATTAAATTTCTTTGAATTTTCAATCTTCTAACCATGTAGTTGTTGAAAATCAATTGTTTAGCTTAGGGGTTTTCAGCTGTGGCACACCTGACATTTGGGACTGGGTGATTCTTTGTCGTGGGGACTGCCCTGGGCATTGCAGGATGTGGAGCAGCATCCCTGGGCGCTGCGCACTGGATGCCCGGAGCATCATTCCCTTCCCCACGGGTAACAACGAAAATGTCACCCGACATTGCCAGATGTACCCTGGAAGGACAAAATCACCCCTGCTTGAGAACCACTGGATTAACTCATTGAGGCTTTCCACGGATTCACTAATTATGCGGTGAGTGCCCAAGTCCTCCTCTTCCCCCTACATGAGTATAAATAGTCCCTGAGTTTTGTGGTCCTACTGTGTGGAGAACCTTTCTGACACTTTTGGCTGGCCTAAATGTTTAATTCCACCACTAATTTTCCCTTAGTTTAAGTGCAACTTTTGTCACTTTTACTTGATATAATTGCCAACTTATAGAAAAGTTGCAAAAATAGTACAAAGAACATAGACCATTTACCCAGCATTCTTCATTGCTAACATTTTGTCCCATTTGACTCTTTTTTTCTGTCATATATGTATCTATATACACACACACACATATACAAGCACACATGCACACACATGTATACAAACACACAGGTACACAAACATATACAAACACATGGGCATACACATACATATATACAAACACATGCATATATACCCATGTGCATAGTGATATATACAAACACACACATGCACACATATTCACACACATGCATATAGACAAACACACACACATAATTATTTTTCTGAG
Source organism: Cheirogaleus medius (assembly GCA_008086735.1). NCBI lineage: Eukaryota > Metazoa > Chordata > Mammalia > Primates > Cheirogaleidae > Cheirogaleus > Cheirogaleus medius. The sequence continues at coordinate 1,792,526 of VBSM01003144.1, forward strand.
TAAATACAGAGTAAGTGGTAGATATCTTGCTTAATTTACTCCAAAGTACTTTCGAGTATATTTCCTAAAACCAAGAAAATTCTATTAACACAGTCACAGTATAATTATTAATATTAAAGTGAGTAACTTTAACACTGATACACAGTCTATTTTCAGATTCCATCAGCTGTCCTAATGATGTCTTTAGAGCTGCGGCCCCCACTGGTCCATGGTCTATTAGGAACTGGGCCGCACAGCAGGAGGGGAGCGGCAGCTTGTGAGCGAGAGAAGCTTCCTCTGTATTTATAGCCGCTCCCATCACTCACTGGCATCACCACATTAGCTTCACCTCCTGTCAGATCAGCGGTGGCATTAGATTCTTACAGGAGCACAAACCCTACTGTACACTGTGCATGTGAGAGATCTAGATTGCGGCTCCTTATGATTCTCCTTATGAGAATCTAATGCCTGATGATCTGGGGTGGAGCTGAGGCGGTGATGCTAGCGCTGGGAAGTGGCTGCAAATACAGATTATCGTTAGCAGAGAGGTTTGACTGCACAATAAATGTAATGCGCCTGAATCATCCTGAATCTCTCTCCCCCCCATCAGTGGAAAAAAGGTCTTCCATGAGACTGGTCCCTGGTGCCAAAAAGGCTGGGGACTGCTGCTCTAGAGCGACACATATTCTCCCAGAAGTGGGTCCAGTGTGTCAGTTTTAGCCTGAATGGTTCCTGAACAGTTCCTCAGTCTTCCCTGTCTTCCTGACCTTGATGTTTTTGAAGAGTACAGACCAGTTATTCTGTAGATTGTCCTTCAAATTTGGGTTTGTCTGATATTTTATGAACGCTTATTGGGTTCATATTTTACATTTTGGCAGGAATACTGCAGATGTGATATGGTGCCTTCTGTCAAGAGATATGTGAGGTTACTTAGTTCTAGTATAGATGATGTTAACTTTGGTTACTTGGTCAGGACAGTGTTTGCCAGATTTCTCCATTGTAAATTTACTGTTTTCCTGATAGTCATAAATAATCTGTGGGAAGATACTTTGAGATGATGTCAATATCCTGTTCCTCATCAAAATTTAATCCATTAGCTTTAGCATCCATTCAAGGATTTGCACCTAAACCAATTATTACTCTGGTAGCTGCAAAATCACCGGCATTTCTTCTATGCGGCAGCCAGCTGTGAGGGAGAACTGTCCTTTCCCCTCATTTATTTATGGATTCATTTATATCAGTGCAGACTTATAGATTCTTATTCTAATCAATGAGTTTCAATCTGTTGCCATCACTGTCAGTCTGTGATCCAAACTGTCTTGGATTTGGGTTGTGTGGACCATCTCCATCATTTCTAAACGCTTCCTGCCTTTCTGGCACAAAAGCTGTTCCAGGGTCATCTTTCCCTGCCCCAGCCTGCAATCAGTCATTCGACCAAAGAGCCCTGGTTCCTTTTAATGAGGAAGGGTATTTGAATCCCTCCTCGGGTGCTGCAGGTGGGGATGTACCCTATATAAATCAGCAGAAAGAAAATAAGGATTCAGTGGAAGAGGGAGGGAGGTAATCTGGAAATTGGTTATCTCTTGAATTTGCTTGATGAACTGCCTGATGCAAATCCATTCACCATCAAAGCTTCATTTGCAAGTGTACACAATCTGGAGAAGCCGCTGGTGCCCTGTTTCTCACAAGAGTTGACTTGGAAATAGCTGGGCCGGGGAGCTTTGCCTTTCCAGTGGTGTTTGGAAAGCCATCACACTGGAGCCACCTTCTGTGCTGCTGAAAGGAGGAGCCCGGTGGAGGCAGCAGAAATGACAAAGTGCTGGGCAGCTTGAGTCTCCCCTGCCCAGCTCGAAGCCCCTTGAAATTGGCGCGGTGATTGACTTCTCTGGGGGCTCAGCGCGTGGAGGGGAGAGGCCCATCAGGAGCGCGCGCCTCACTAATTGCATTACGATTGCATGAGATATTGCAAGGTTTACTATGAACTCTTGGCTTCAGAACACAGGCTGGTGAGCTCCGGGAGCAGTTGGCAGCAGGAAAGGAAAAAACGACAATCATTTGAAGAGTCAGCACAGCGGACGAGCCAGAGTGTGCGCACTTGGCCGGGCACTCCGACTTCTGGCTGAGGCGCTCGCTCAGCGGAAGAATCGCACCGGTTAAAATGTTGGCAGGTTCCAGGAGGTATCTTCTCCTCCTTTTGTCTGGTTTTGATTGCAATAGTTTGGGAAGCTGGCAAACAGTTTGGTTTTGTTCTGAATATATTGGCCAGGAGCCTAAGCCATTTCTTTCTTTTTAAGCTATTTGAACTTGGACCAGTCAGCCAGTTCATCAAGTTAATACATCGAGCCAGAACCACAATTAAAAATATTAAGCTTACAAAGCTGGCTTTTGATCTGATTATTAAACCAACTATTACAAATGGTTGAACTACCAGATAGATGTCTCTTGATTGCTGTTGTAACACCTTCTTAGTTATTTCAAACCACTCACATTGGCCTTTGTAAACGGCAGCCCTGGAGTTTCTAAATAAGAATTTAATTCCAGTTGACTTGGAAGTTTCCTAATTATCACAAACTTTTTCCTAAGCTAGAGAACTTTTGTGTATTATATCTCTAATAAATAAATAGACAAACCCTTGTGTGCACCCTGGGAGAGGAGCCTTCCGAGGAGGTACATAGCAATGTGTTGGCCATTTCTGCATGCCAGTTGAACACTTGCCTGACTTTTGGCTGTGCACCAAGGAAAAATCCAGAATGGCTGATCTTTTCAGATCCAAATGAATTTCTCATCTCATTTGAACATTTACTTCATACCTTTAGAAACTATTTAAATGCTAACTAATGTGCATAGTGATTGTGACAAATATAATAATGAATCTAAGTAGGCCTAATATTTTAAATGTTTATTATAAGATGAAAAGCTAAGATTGACTCCATTTGTGCCAAAAAATGAAGAAACTTGCATGGGTCCATGATAACATTCTCTCATTACTTTGTGGATGGAAACGTATCTTAAGGTCTTGCCAATGAACCAGATGCACTCTTGTTGGATTTATGTACATTTTGGGAAAGAGAATAAAAATTCTGATTATTCTGAAAATGAGAAATAACAATTAAGTTGGGAAACTCTCAGGCAAATATCATTTTTATTGTTAATTTATTCATTTATTTAAAGTATCTAATCAGAAAAAAAATAGATAACATACCACCTCTCTACAGTGATGGCCCAAGACTAAATAAGCGTAAACATAGCAGTGCCCTAGGGTCTAAAATGTGTGCTGTCAACACAAAGGTGATATGCACATAAAAGTTCTTCATTGCTTTAAGTTGATATTAACTTCTTAGCTATGTTACAACTAACTCCAACTGAGTTAAAGAATTTTCTAGACCATCAATGCAGTAAACAGTTATGCCTCAAAAGAGACAAAATGTCAGCGAAATATTGCCTCATGGCACTTGATGTCAATTATTTCATTTGTGTTTAATTAAAAACAGCCAAAACTGTTGGCTAAAGTATAAAAATTCCCCTAGCTTTATAGTTTTTAAATTGCATTAGGAGTTTTTGTTGCCAGGTGTATAGTTGGCCTTTTGAAATAATCTAGAATCTATTTACAAGCAAACCATTGCTATAATGTTTCTGTTGTTATTTCTTTGGAGAAACAACTTCATACAGTGATTCACAATGATTCAATAACATAGTGACATGACCAGGGTTGGAGGCGAGTTCTTATGTAGCCGATGGTCATGGGGGCTCTGCAGAGGACAACTTTCAGGTTGATATCTGGTGGTAGAGCCAGGTGAGAGCGTTGGCATTTCAAAGAAGATAATATGGCAAAATGGGGTGATTGAAAACTGGAGAAGGAGCATGAGATGAGAACCAAAGAGTTACCTCTACTAACCACAGAAAAGGTGACCAAAGGTCGGACATGCCAGCTACTTGAATAATCTTACCAGTGTGGAAAACTGAACATTTTCTCATTTATTAAAAGTGATCCACTCTTTTAGCACTGAAAACTTTAGGATATTTCCATCATGCTCTATTCTTTTCCTTCATGTACTCCTCTTATGTAAAAGAGAACATTTTATGTCAGTATAATACTATCTGCTGTAATAAACTTCCTGGAACTGCCAGTGGTTGAACACAAGGTCACAGTCTGATGCAGTTGCCATTGCTTAATCCAAGGTCACAAAGATTTACTCTTACATTTTTCTAAAAGAGTTTGTATCATTTTAGCTTTGATCATCTATTAAAGGAACATTTGAAATTAGAACCTCTCCCCTCCAAAAAAAACCCCAAAACAAGAGGATGAGGCAGGCACACAGAGCAACTCATCCTGAAGGGGTAGGAAGGATAAGACCCAGCCATGTTGATCACCAGGGGCCGAGTGAACAATCCTTGCTACCTTGCAAGTTTTGTGATACTCAGCCATTTGCAAAAGTCCATGGGAGAAGAAATGATTTGCCTATGTTGTATTCAGAGACTACAAATATTGCATCTATTTCTTAGGTGCCACTGAATAATCTGAGGTGCCAAATGGTTAGTCAAGTTGTGAATGCACAGGAAAAGTTTTTGAAGGAAAGGAAAAGTGCCACTCCAGTGAAGAACAGTACAAAAATGATAAGAAAGCAAAACACCTTACTGCTAATATAGAGAAAGTTTTAGTGATCTGGATAGAAGATCAAACCAGCCACAATATTCTCTTAAGCAAGAGCTTAATCCAGAGAAAATCCCTAACTCTCTTTAATTCTGTGAGGGCTGAGAGAGGTGAGGAACCTGCAAAAGAAAAGCTTGAAGCTAGCAGAGGGTGGTTCATGACGTTTAAGGAAAGACACCCTCTCCTTAACAAAAAAATGTAAGGTGAAGCGGCAAGTGCTGATGTAGAAACTACAGCAAGTTCTCCAGAAGATCCAGCTAAGATTACTGATGAAGGTAGCTACACTAAACAACAGATTTTCAATGGAGGTGAAACAGCTTTCTATTTGAAGAAGATGTTATCTAGGATTTTCATAGCTAGAGAGGAAAAGTCAATGCCTGGCTTCAAAGCTTCAAAGGACAGGCTGACTCTCTTGTTAGAGGCTAATGCAGCTGGTATCTTTAAGTTGAAGCCGATAATCATTTGCCATTCTGAAAATCCGTGGGCCCTTAAGAATTATGCTAAATCTACTCTGCCTGTGCTTCGTAAATGGGACAACAAAGCCTAGATCTACAGTACAACTGTTTACAGCATGGTTTACTGAATATTTTAAGCTCATTGTTGAGAACTACTGCTCAGAAAAAACATTCCTTTCAACACACTACTGCTTGTTGACAGTGCACCTGGCCATCCAAGATCTCTGATGGAGATGTATAAGGAGATTTAGTATTATTTTCATGCCTGATAACACAGCATCCATTATGTAGCCCATGGAATAAGGAGTAGTTTTGACTTTCAAGTCTTATTATTTAAGAGGTACATTTTTGTCTGGGTGTGGTGGCTCACATCTGTAATCCTAGAACTTAGCAGGCCAAGATGGGAGGATCGCTTGAGACGAGGAATTTAAGACCAGCCTGAGCAAGATTGAGACTCTGTCTCTATAAAAAATAGAAAAATTAGCCGGGTGTGGTGGTGCATGCCTATAGTCCCAGCTACTTGAGAAGCTGAGGCAAGAGGATTGCTTGAGCCCAGGAGTTTGAGGTTGTAGTGAACGGAAATGACTCTAGCCCCGGCAACAGAGCAAGGCCTTATCTCAAAAAAAAAGAAAAAAAAGGGAAGAAATACATTTTGTAAGGCTATAGAGGCCATAGGTAGTGATTCCTTTGATGGATCTAGAAAACCTGGAAAAGATTCACCGTTCTAGATGTCATGAAGAACATTTGTGATTCATGGGAGGAGGTCAAGATATCGACATGAACAGGAGTTTGGAAGAACTTGATTCCAACTCTCATGGATGACTTTGATGGGTTTAAGATTTCAGTGCAGGAAGGAATTGCAGATGCGGTGGAAATAGCAAGAGAACTGGAGTTAGAAGTGGAGCCTGAAGATGTGACTAAAGTGCTACAATCTCCTGATGACACTTGAGAGGATGAGGAGATGCTTCTTATGGATGAGCAAAGAAAGTGGTTTCTTAAGAAGGAATCTACTCCTGGTGAAGATGCTGTGAACATTGTTGAAACAATAACAAAGGATTTAGAATTCTATGTGATTTTAGTTGATAAAGCAGCAGCAGGGTTTGAGAGGACTGACTCCAGTTTTGAAAGAAATTCTACTAAAATGCTACCAAAGAGCGTTGCATGCTATAGAGAATTTTTTGTGTGTGAATGGAAGAGTCAACAGATGCAGCCAGCTTCATTGTTGTCTTATTTTCAGAAATTGTCACAGTCACCCCAACCTTCAGCAACCACCACCCTGATCAGTCAGCAGCCACCAACATTGAGGCAGGACCCGCCACCAGCAGAAGGATTATGGCTCACTGAAGGCTCAGATGATCATTAGCATTTTTTAGCAATATTTTTTTTAATTAAAGAATATATGTATTTTTAGACATAATGTTATTACACACTTAATAGACTACAATATAGTATAAATGTAACTTATATGCACCAAGAAACCAAAAAATCATGTGACTTCCTTCATTGTGATATCCACTTTATTGCGGTGGTCTGGAACCTGATCAGCAGTAGCTCCAAGGCATGTCTGTGTAAGAATTCTTTAATCTCCTCACTAAGCCCCTTGAGGCAGGTACTGCAGTAGTCTTCCAAGAAAATGGGCTACTGAGAGACTAGGAAGCTGCCCAAGGTCACACGGCCCATAAAGGGAAGGACCAGAGTCCGACCCTGGTCCCTTCCTTTAGGACCTGTACTCCCTGTCATCACCCCACAGTGCTGCCCGTGCATCACTAACCAACCATACAGGTGTTTTAGGATTCCTGGGGCCCAAGGGTATGCAAAAAGCCAGAGACAGGGTCCCTGTCTTCAAGAGACTTAGAGTTTGTTAACTGATGTCTTAATTAACAACCCAATGCCCTCCCTTCTGGTAAGAAACGAGACCTGCAGAAAAGCAGGATTTATTCATTCAAAGGAAGAGGGATGGTCCCCTCCTAGGCTAGCTGGTCAGCTGCAGGAGGCAGTTGTGTTTGACTCTTTGAAGCAGCGAGTGGAGTTCGAGGGGTCCCAGGTTCCTCCCGCTGTGGCTGTGGTCACGTAGCACCTTGCTCGAGTCTGAGGGAGAGACCCCTCTTCTCCAGAATCCCCGTCCCTGGGTAAGGTGCCTCCAATGACTCAAGGTCTGTTTTCTTGGACTCTCTCAGTATAGCTTATGGGTACCAAGTATATTTTAGATTCAGGGGAATTGCCTGGTTTGAAGCCACCTGGAGGTTTTGTGAACCATGTAACGTAAATTGTTCTTCTGTCCACTTAGGGCTGGAGGTGGAGGTGGTGTCCCCTCTGGCTGAGATGTGTTTCCAAAACATTTTTCCTCCAAGAGAATCGAATAAAACCCCAGGAATCTATGGAAACAAAGGGGAGGAAAAACTCAGGGGAAAAAGAAAAAAGGGACAATGGTGTATGAAAAGGTTTTAGAGATGCTTACAGAGAATATTAAAATTTTGGAGAGCTGCAGACTTCATGCATTCTGAGGGCGCCAGGAATGCCAGACCTGGTGCTGGACATGGAGGAAATTCCAAGCAACTTAGTGGAGGCCATTGGCAATTTTTACTCCCATATTCATCCCGTATTTATTTGCAGTGCTGTTTTCTACCTTTTCTGCAATGCTGCTTACATAGAAGTCTCAATATAATTTTGCAAAATAATAATAATACTATATTAATAAAAAAATAAAATAAAAATTAAAAAGCTGCTGATATTTCCATGTTCCTGGTTGACCTTAGTGGTGAACAATGGTTTGTTCATGGATGTCCCTGATCACAATTTTGAAAGTCATCCTAAAAAGACTTTTTCTCTTTTGTTTACCCCATGCGGGGCTCCATGGTACAAGCACAAACAAATGTCTTTCCATTTTAGTTTCTTGCAAAGGTGTCATGTGTAAGTTGTTCCCATCATGAGTCAACTAAAGTAGGCCTCTGGTATCTTTAGATATATATGGAAGGGTTATCATAATTTTTACTCTACTCCAAATGACCCTAACACCTCCCGATTTATAAAAATAGTAAGTTCTGCTATCATTTCTAGTGTGTTTAGTTGGAGACACTTAATTTTAATTTTTTCCAGTGTCTTGAACTTCCGACAGTATGGCTATCCATTTAAAAGTGTCCATTAGCGCAGCAGAGGGGACGCCGTTTTATTAACAGCAGGCCGTAGCTGAGATTGCGCCCCGGCTGCCTGGCCAGGCTGTGCCTAAATGATGATTCTGCGCCATCTCCCTGTGAGTTCACACCAAATTATGTCTCTCTGCCCAGTAAGCTTTTAGCAACTGGATGTCTATGGCCTCCTGATTTTTAATGCAGTTAGTTCAAACCATCATAATCTTTGCAAGTCATTTGTAATATATTTATAGGAAACCATCACTCCATAGCATTCTGAATTTCCTGCTTAGGATGCAATGGCAAAAGTCATTAAACATTAGCAGTAATAGTATTTTCACTGTAATAAAGTGTTAATTACTTCCACATGTTAATAGAGTTGGGGGAGGGAGTTTTTGCTATTGTTACTCAGCCTAAAATAATTTCTATGTGATAATTTTCCAGGATATCAAAAACTGAATAATTATGCACTAATTAAGAAAGTAGGGCCTGCTCTAGGAGTTAAGACTGCATTAATTTTAATGTTTTTACAGTCCTTTAATTGGAGAAAGGGCTGTAAATTGGGAGCTGACGCACTGTTCCTCCCTAAGTAGGCCTGCCTTTGCAATCTGCCTCCTATATACGGCAACCCAAGGTCAACACAAGTTTGCAAAATCCCTCTGCTCTTCATACGAAATGTATTGGTGGTGAAGCGTGCATCGATCACTCTGACAAGCATTTAACTCTCCAAGAGCACATGCTTTCACTTCTTAAATTATTAATTGCATTAAATACATTTTCATATTGTGGATGGTTTGCTGCAAACTGTTTCCTAGTAGGGTGGTGCTGTCTCCCCACAGTGGGGACAACTCACCTTCTGTTGCTGCAGGGAACTCAGAGGTGGCTGGTGGGGCTTGCAGAGGAGCACATCTGCCAACCTGGGGTTGGCCAAAGGAAGCCACCTTGATGGTAGAGGTTTTCTTTATGTTTTGCTGAGTTGTCTCGTAATCTTGTTTGTTTTCTCTTCCTCAGTTGGCCCTGCTGCCTTGAAGCCAGTTCTCACATGAGGAGGGTATGTCTTTCCCTGTGGACACTCCATGGGGGACTGTCACTCAAAGTTGCAGCAGTAGCAGCTCTGCCTCCTTAACATTGGGTCAGAAAGGTGGCAAAGAGAGCTAGGCATTCCAGAGGGGACCCTGTCTGTGAATAAAATCAGGATTCAGGGCATCGTAATGACTCTTTTAGGAGCCCTAACGTGCCATCTCATACTGTCATTTGTTTTTTGAGTCACTACATTGTGCTAGACACTGTGGCAGGAACAAAATCCACATCACAAATTGGGCAGAGTAAGTACTGGTGTCAGCCTGCCATTGCATAAATAAGCTGCGGAAGGGTCCGCCCAGGGCACAGGCAACCTTGACTCTGACGCCAGCATTACCCAGCAAGTTAGAGTCAGAGCTCGACTGGCAGCGGGCACACAGGCGGAGATAACAGCAAGGAGCCGGGGGTCCTAGGTGAAGCGGGGGTCAGACTCAGGCCAGATGGAGCAGGTGGGAGAGATGGTGCGGGATTTGCTGACCTGAGCTTCAGACAAGTCAGGGTGGCTGCAGCCATGGCCTGCCTGTCAGGGCTGGATTGTCTGCCTTCCTGAGGGCTGTTCTTTGCCTGTCGGGAATCACTTTTGTTTTTAGGCTGCTATTTGACTGATGAAGTCCAAGAAGATGACAATGACAGATCTGGGTTTACACATCTCTTTTATCCCTAATCTGGAAAATTAACATATTGCAATACACTCCCTCGGTTTGTCCTCTTGGGAGTTTTTGTTGGGGACATCATTCTGGATCGCAGAGTCCTCACAAAGACCTGGGTGACTTCAGGGCAAGAGGATTGCTGAGCATTTGATCTAGAAGCTTGTTGGGTTGGAGGTGGGTGGGGGTTTGCACTGGTGCCACAGATGCTGTTTTCCAGCTCGGAACCAGGGGTCCTTCCCCTGGAGGAGGAGGAAGCGACATATCACAGTAGCAGCTCGCTGGTGGGGCTGGGCCTGGGTGCTGTGTGGGGGCCCAATTCACTGACCTTCTTACTTAATGTGCTTAATGTGGAACTTTGATTTTGACCCAGGACACTTTCTTCTTATTTTTCCTGAGGACAGAATGTACACTTCTCACTTAGAGAGACTTTCAGGCATGCAGCACAACTGCTGGATACAGACAAGATGACATTGGTGCTTCCAGAACATCTGTGTCGTGCAGCAGAAGCCCACGTGGTCTATGGGTTATGGGAGGTAGCTAGGGTAGGCATTCACAGGGTGGGAATCTGGTCCTTTGAGTGCGATGACAAATGGGATCTTGTGCTCTAAGGAGCCACATCCTGAGTTGACATCAAAACCTTTGGTGGTGTCAGCTTGGGCCTCACACACCATGTTTTTAGCAACTTTGACACAGAGCCTTGGGCCCAAGCAGTCCAGAGGCAGACGTGCATCTGTTCATTCATTCAACACAGAGGAGCAGGGTGTTGGCTGTGCACCAGGCACTGGCCTAGGCACTGGAATACCAAAGTGAACAAAGTAAAGGAGTACAAGGTCACAGGAGCAAAGCAAGTGAGCACATGTCCAGCACAGAGGTGATGGCAGCAAGACCAGAGGTCTCCAGGAGGGACAAGGAGGAAATGAAGCCAGGAGGTTATGGGAGGGCCTGAGTGTCCAGGCCTGTAGGAGTTGGTCAGGGCTTTGGTCTTACCCACCATGAGGTCAGAGTGATTGGGGGTAACATGGCCTGAGGCCTGTTGAAACTAGACTGTAAAGGGTGGGGTGGCAGTGTCAGGTGTCAGGAGACCACCATGCTACCCAGATGAGAGGACAGTGGCTTGCACAGTGTGGTCAGTGTGGAGGTATAGGAAGGGATTAGATTATGGGTCTGTAACATTTTGGAATCAGGCCAGAGGAGTGTTTGGTGGATTGGACATGGAGTAGCAGAGGCAGGGAGGGGAGGATGGTGACCCAGCTTGGTGGCTGGAAGGGCAGAGGGGCCTTTGCTGAGGTGCAGGAGCTGGAGGAGCTGGCTGGGGATGGGGATGGGCAGCGTAGTTTTGGTCATGTTGAGTTTTAAATGTTTATTAGACAAAGAAGGGGACGTGTCTGCTAACCTGTTGGTCATTGAGCCTGGCACTGGAACTCAAAGGGGATGAGTCTATCTTAATGATTCTCCACCACGGATCAGCTTCCATCTTATACCTGTTGCTGTTTTCAAGGACTCTTTCAGTTCTGCGGTCATCTGAGCATCTCATCTTGGCACGTCTGAAGATAAGTATCTGAGTAGGAAATAAAGCACTTCCTTTAAAAGTGGTAATTAAGGTTCATATTAAGGCAACTTTTTCCCAAATAGAAAGTTTGATTAACGAGATGACTATACCTATCTGCCAAATGGGCTGGGTGAGGGGGACCTTCCTGTACACATGCAGCTAACATTACACTTTTACACCTGGCTGACGACAGCTGCTTAGCTCCTGAGCGCTGACTGGGCCAGTTGTCTATGATGCTGCTTACCTGGAGTGCTCATTTTGGTGCCTATAAGCTGCCTTTCAGACACTGTGTTCCTGGAAGGCAGGGGTCATTGACGTGAACTACTCTTGTATTGTGTCCAATGTCGGCACGGTGCCCTGTGAATGGTGGGTCATCAATGGCTGGCTGATTGGCAGGTGAATGAGTTAAATGACTATAGAAATAAAAATATAGAGGAAGACTCTGTCCTCATAGAAGAATAAGAAAGCTAGGTGTTTACTTTTTATTATGCTTAGCAAAGAAACCCACTTGTAACCCAAGGCTATTTTGGTTTTAGAGTTGATGAGAAAAAATAAGAAGTAAATGTCTTAAAGAGAAAATGTGGTCTGAGGTTAGGCAGATTGGGCTCTGATTTTGAAAGTAGACCTTAAAGGTCTATTATTGGTTTAAATACTTGTATTTGGAGTGGTGAGGGTGGATATGAACATTGCAAAATCATATAATAAAGGTCAAAAAGATGATGATTAAGAAGTAGCAGATTATATATACCTGCCTCTTTAGCTGGGCTCACTAGACTGTTCATGTTTTAAAGATGCACCTCTGGTGCTCAGAATTGGGCCTTAGCTATGGTGGTCCCTGGTCATTTGAACACGCATAGCTCTATTTTACATATGTGTATATTTATAGTGTAATGAACACCCATCACCCCACCACTGACTGGAGACTTGGATTCTAGACTAGTGACAATGACCGTCCCTGTGTACGTCTCCTGTCCTGAGAGTGGCCGCTTTGGCTCGTGTTGTCCGGGCATATTTACTGACAGGGCCCCTCTGATGTCCCAGAGGGTGCCGGTTTGGACGCACCTTCTGCACTCGTGGGCTTGCCCTCGCCCGTGCTTCCTCTCTCCTCATGCACCACTGTCTTCTATTCATGTTTATAATTCCCTCCTTTTTAAAAAATGTATTTTTTTTCAAGAATGAGTTTTTCACTGTGTTCTGGATTGTTAAATGTTCCCAAGGCACTAGAGAATGGGAATTCAAAGAGGAAGCATTAGAAACATTCCTGCACTGTGTACCAATAGGCATGTAGCTAGAAGTGAAAATTTGCAGGTTGTAGTCCACTTGATGTGTCATTTCACGGGGAGCGTTTATACCTTATGTAGTGGAGTGGCAACTGATAGCAGCTCCAGGAGAAGAGCTCTTGGAATGGACCTGGGCGGGGCGAGGTGTGTGCTGCTCTTGCTGGGGGAGTACGCGGCTGCCTCTCCGTGGTGCGGCTCAGGAAAGGCGAATCGGGCTTCAGCGTGGCACAGGAGATAAGGCAGCTGGAGGTGCAGGGGTGGATATTAAATAAGGAGCGAGAAGAGAACAATTAGAAACGGGCTGTGCAGATCGCTGGCGAGCCTTCCTCTAATCTGGGTCAGGAGATGTTTATCAAGACCTCCTTGTGCCCCATGTTAAATGCACATGATGTTCTCAATCCGTAAGCCCACTTGTTATTTTGATTCCTAAGGGGATCCAAAAAGTGAGGGAGCGGAGCTAGAGGGGTTTCTGAGTGGGTAGGATTACCTGTGATCTTGGCAGACAAAGGGGTCCCTCACCCCATATGGGTGCTGTCCAGGGTTCCTTCCCAGTGGGGCGTGAAGGCATGGTGGCTGGGAGGAACTCTGTCTCTCGCTCAAACTCCCTCTTGGCCTTTGTCTTTGCATTTTGTCTGTGTGGAGTCATCTACACTGAGCAGACTGAGTGCCTGATTTAGAAATTTGAAAGGTTTAGCCTAAGTTTCTGAGAGTAGTGTTTTCTGGAACCCTTTGTCCTTGGTAAGCAGCCTTTGTTGCATAACATGTCAGTATGGAGAGAAACTTCAATGCTAATGCACTATTGCAGTGTCACAGAAAATTTTTACTGAGTGCTCCTAAATGCTAGGCTGTGTGGGATCCAAAAGCTGGAAAGACCCAATCTGTCCGCAGGATGCTCCCAAGGTGGAGGTGGAGACAGACTACCAGACAAAAAAGGATAGTGATGCTAGTGATGCTACAGCCGGGTGCCATCACAGTGCAGTGACACATTTATTCTGCCTGGAGAGAGAGAAAGGGAGTCCTGGGAAGAATTGGTTAGGCAGGTCAGGGGTTCCTGGGTATTGTCTGAATGGGAGGGTTTGCTTCATGAACCCAGGACTGACCCTGGCTCCACACTGGGGGTGACTTTAGGGCTGCTTTTAGGCCCATCAGTCTGTGTGTCTTTAAAGCCATTAGCTCATTGCCTCCCAACCTTGTGACCTCCAAATTTCCTAAACAATTAAGAGTCTGTGTGCACACGGACACCTTCCTGGAGTTTTGCCACTTGCGTCTGCCTAGAAAACAGATGGGATAACGGGATTTCTGTAAAACAAGGGCTGCACCTTCCTTGAGAGAAAGTGCTCGCCTGCTGTGGATTCCGGGAAGTCTTCAGACACCATCTCTGGTTCCAGAAATGGTCAGTGACTTTGATTCACTGCACAAACCAGCCACCCTGGCCAGGAGCCAGTCAGGGTCCTCAGGCTGCAGCAAACTTGAAGATGCCAACGGGACACGGCACTGAGGACGCCTTGGATCCCTGCCCGCCCTGGTTAGTGAGAACCAGCCGGGAGCACCTGAGGCCCCCATTGGCAGGGCTTGCGGATGGCTTTTTAAGAAAAGGCAGGCTGCCAACCACAATGAAATATGCAATTGTCCATCTGTTGCTCAAATTAAAAAAAAAAAATTTCCCTTCTGTTGCCAAAAATCTCTAACCTCAAATTTGGGTGGGTAGGGGAGTAGGGGATTCAAGATTCAAAATGAATTCAAGGGGATTCATTTTGGGGGAACAGTTGGACTTGGGGGCAAGGACTTTCACTGGTATGAAGGAGACAAAGGGAAGATTCCAGATGAATGCCAATAAAAATGCCATCATCTCTTAAAAACAATTTGAGAACTTTATAAATCACCAACTGTTTCATGTCAAAAATAAACCAGATTCCTAAGAAGTCATTTTCTTCCTTTATTCTAGATAAGTTCTTCTCGTCTCTATGGGCCCCTGGAGGGGCTGGGACTGGGGTTTGCCTCAGTTCTTCACTTTCATTATCAGAGAATGTGTGCGTGTGTATAAAATAAAATCATATTTATATATCAAGCTTTCTTTCATGTATAAGAATTTCTTCTTTGCCACACCTAAAACAAGACTCATATCATCCTCTTAAAACTTCAAGAGACTCACATCTTAATTTTGTCTCATTTCTATGCTCTTCCTCCTTTTTTTGTAGTAGATACTGACATTTGAATCAATTATTTTCCTCCTTCTTTCCTATGGGTGAACATTTGTGAATATGGAATAACCCCAGACATTGCCAAAGGAAGTCAGATACGTCAGGCAGAGGCTCGAGTCTGGTCGCTGATGATGACAGAGCACAGTGGCGGCTGAGCACCGAGGTGGGCAAGGGAAAGGCAGCATCCTGGGCTTCTGCACCGATATGGCTGGCGTAGCACCCCATGGTCCCCCGTGGTGGTTTGCAGGGACAGTTTCCGGGAAGAGTCTCAAGGGGGGGATGAACTCAAGACCCAGAGTCGGGGCTGTCGGGGCTGTGGCGGAGGACTCCTTTCCCTCCCACGTTGCCCCCCCCCACCTTGTACAGCAGTGCAAGCTGGAGGGCAACACCGCGGGCTGCAGGCACTTGCTGGGAACGAGCTCCTGGGCAGGTGGAGGAGGCCCAGAAGGCAGGCAGGACAACTCGGACCCTGGGGACACAGCGGGCCACAAAGCCCAGTGAAGACTGGCAATGACTTGTCTCACTGCATTCCCCCCACCTGTCCCAGAAGGTCTTCATCCATGAAAGCCATGGTCTTTTACTCTGTTTTTTATTTCCTTTCTTCTGTTTGAGATGATATCCGAGTTCAAAGCCCTCCCATATTAAAACGTCCTCCCTCAGTGCTGGGACACCCCACTAGCGTCTTTCTCGCTCCCCTTTCCTTCACAATTGAGTGTTTGGAAATGTGTGTTTTTATCAGTCTGCACTTCTTCCCTTCACTTTTTAGCCCACAGCCTGCTAAAATTTACTGCGTTTAACTTATACCAGTTAACTAAAAGTGCCAATCTAAGGGATACTTTTGACGTATTTTCTCTTACCCCTGTTCTGTGATATACTAAAAGTCATTGAATTGTAAACTTTAAATGGTATATCAATTGTATGGAGTGTGAATTATATCTCACATATGCTGTTAAAAAATAATTTAACATGCTTTAACATCTGAGTTTTTTCAAAGTGAAACAGCTACATTTTCAACATAAAAGTTGTACATGGTATTAAAAAAAATGAAAATTCTGAAACAGTGACAAAAAGATTATTTCAACTACTTGAAGTAACTATAGTTATCTTTTTTTGTCATATATTTCTTCCTTTCAGAACTTTCTGCATGTGGACACATGAATTATATGTAGACATACATTTTATATATATATATACACACACACACACATAAACACACATTTATTTTGTACTTTATGTATGTTGCAAAAAAGTATTACACTGAATGTATATAGAAAGAATACTATATATGTATTTTATATTCTGTAAGTTTATAAATTTATATTTTATAAGTTATTTTATAAATTATATATTTATAAGCATTTTCTGACCTCAAAAGCAAATTGGGAAGTATTTGCTTTCTTTCCATTCTTTAAGGAGGTTTGTATAAAATTGATGTTATTTTTTTCCTAAATATTTGGAAGAACTCAACATCTGGGCCTTGTCATATTTTTGTGAGAAGTTTTTAATGGAGAATTCAATTTTTGTTATTAATATAGGAGTGTTCTGATTTTCTGTTTCTTCTTGTGTCAGTTTGGTAGGTTGTGTTTTGAAAGGAGTTTGTCCAATGTATTATATTTTCCAGCTCACTGACAGAAAGGTGTCTTATTATCTCTTTAATCTCCGTAGAACCTGTGGTGAGATCCCCTTCCATATTCCTGATATTGCATAATTTGCATTTTCTTTGGTTTTTTGATCAGTCTTTCTAGGGGCTTAAAATTTTTGTACGTTTTTCTCAAAATGCCAAATTTTATTTTTGGCATGTTTTATTTACATTTCATTGATTTTTGCTCTCATGTTTATTATTTCCTTTCTTCTACTTTCCTTGGACTTAATTTGCTGGTTTTTTTCTTGAAAACGATGTTTAGTATTTTAGTTTTAGGTTTTTTTCTTTCCTTTAATGTATAAATTAAGTTGAAAAATTTTCCTCTGAACATTGCTTTAGCTACATCTCATATATTTTATTGTTTGTTATCTTTAGTTCAAGATAGTTTTAAATATATGGTTACTTATATGATTATTTTTAGTATATAGCTTTGTTTCAAGCAGTTGGAGGTTTTTTAAAGTTACCCTCTCATTACCGTTTTCTAACTTACATACACTATGGTCAGAGAACATACTCTGAATGATTTTAATCCTTTGAAATCTATTGAGATTTGCTCAATGACCTGACATAAGGTCTATTCCAGTAAATGCTCCATGTGCACTTGAAAGGAATGTTTATTTTGACATAATTAGGTACAGTGTTCTGTGTATGCCAAGTAGATCCAATTTGTTAGTCCCGTTGTTCAAATCTACATCATTACTGGTTTTTCCTCATTTTATCAGTTACTTAGAAGGTGTGATAAAATCTCCAACTGTGATTGTAGATTTTACTATTTCTCCTTTTAGTTCTGTTAATTTTTATAGCATGAATTTTGAAGCTGTATTATTAGGTGCATGCACATTTTTGATTGCTATTTCTTTTAGATGACTTGATGCTTTTAAATTATAATACATCCCTCTTTATCTCTGGCAATAATCTTGTTTTGAAATCTACTTTTTCTTATTTTGATATATACACATCAGCTTTCTTTTAGTTAGAATGTGGATAGCATATGATTTTGTATCCTTTTCCTTTAAACTTTCTGTGTTCTAGTATTTAGGATATATTTCTTGAAGTAGCACAAGGTTGGATTCTTATTATTTTCATATAGTCTGACAGCTTTTTGTTTTCATTTAATTAGAAGACTTTATCCACTTAAATTTTGTGTAATTGCTTATCTATTAGGGTATAACTCTGTCATCTTAATATATTTAAAATTTGTTTTCTTAAAATTTCCTTCTTTATTAGTATACTTAGAAAGTACTTCCTCACCCTAAAAACAAACTTCCTTCCTATCTTGAAACGCTTTTCTCTTTTGCCATTCTAATCACCCAGATATCTGAATGTGCCACGTGCCTTTAAACCACTCTTCCCACAAATCTTCTTATATTCTACTCACTCCTTAGTCTACTTTGTAAATCTTGCTTCATATGGCTGACCCTAAACATTATCATTTCTGGTGATCCTTCTTGGCTCTGTTTTCTTTCGACTCTCCAAACTATCCTCAGGTAATCTTATATGTTCCCACGAATTCTGCTCTCCTGTTACTGCCTTTGAATGTGATATAAGGTCTAGACATGTATTTCCAACTGCCGTGTGGATTTCTCTATCAGTATGTCCCCTAGGCACGCAAAAGACCTTGTGACAAAAACTTAACTCATGAATTCTCTTTCTACTCTGCCAAACCTGGCCCTCCTCCTTTGAGACCCCTGTTTTTGGTAAATGACTTCACTCTTAACCTAGTTACCTGCACCAGAAATCTGGATGTCATCCCTGACTTCTGCCTCTTCCTCACCCAGCGTAGTTTCTTGGCCAGACTGCCAACCAGCCTCTTCACTGGTCTAATGGCTTCTCTTCCACCCCTTCCAGGCAGGTTTCTCCATGGCTAAAGTCAGCTTTTTGCTTAATCTATGTTTTTCTCTCCCCAGAGATGAAGTTGCACCTCTTTCACTTGGTTATCTTTATGAGCTTTTCCTGGCTTGCTTCCTTCCTCTCCCTTATTGATCCAAGCCAGGTCCTCACAGGCATGGGACGTTCTGTGTGCTCACACGGGCCTGTGCTCTCGCACGTGACGCCACTCACGCACCCATGACCTTCCACCTGGTGTGTGCATCTTCTTGTCCACGAGCTCTGATTCCTTTTTCCTTCAAGTATCAACTCAAGCTTTGCCTCTTCCATGAAGTCTCTTTGGATCTCAGCAGACCTATTTAGATGTCTATTTTTTCCTGTGCTCCCCACGTACTTTTTATGTTCCTCTAGTATGGCACAAATTGCTTTTTTTTAAAAAAAAACATTTATAGTCTATATTCCCTCCTAGATCACAAGTCCTAGGCTTGTGATCAGGCTTTCTTCAGCATTCTCATGTTCTCAATATACAGGCACATATTAAATATTAGGTACTTGGTACTTGTTTGAATATTGAAGGAATTAAAAATATGTTAAAAACTTTTATTACTGGAATGATCACTCCAGTGATCACACCTTTTTATTGACAAACAGGTTCAGAAATATTTTTTGGTAACACATTGAAAACAGGTATTTCTGTGTTTTCATTTAACTTTCATTATTTCAACAAACATGTTATTGTGCACACATTATGTATTATGGCTTTTCTCATTGGCTAACAGCGTATCCTTGTGTTCTTTGAGTTGTTTTTTATAGCCATGTTGTGACTAATAGTCTCCATTTCACAGATGAGGAATATAAAACAAAGAATTGGTAAACTATTTAACCAAAGTCTTCAACCAGGAAGTAGCAGATTTAAAAATAGTTTACAGGCTATTTCAGGGTACTCTTACAATGTTTTTCATTGAAAGGATTCTGTCTGGAAATCCCAGTACTTAAGCTGATTAACTGAAGTCATCGTGAAGGACAGTCCAGCACCGCTGATTCCTTCTAGCGTGGCTCACTGTTGGTGGTGGAGTCTCACGTGGACAGGGGTCACGGTGGCTGTTTAATGAGTGTCTGTCACAGTAATAGATACTTACATCTATATCTGTGTTTGCTCTCTCATTTACGCTGCGGCCTTTGAGGGATGGATATTTTATCCCATTTTGACAATGACAGCGCTGAAACTCCTGAGACTAGGGGGGTGAGTTGCTCAAGGCTGCCTAGACTGGGGGTGGCAGACCAAGAGGTCACCTGTAGATCTGCTTTTCCCCAAAGCCACAGGCTTTCCTCGTCATGCGACCCCCGAGGGCACAGACTTCTTGCCTATCCTCTACACAGCGGAGCCTACCACGCTTCCACACGTGCAGCCGATGCCCACACTAACGTGAGGGCTGTGAATGATGGCAGTGACTGTGTGGGCTTGGGTCTGGGTGTTCAAGCAAGGAGAAGGATAGAAGTCCCCCTGCTTGTTCTGACGGATAATCTCCCCGGGCTGTGGACATCCATGTTTATCCTGCTGCATCTCTGGCTGGCTTGGCGTCTGTCAGTAACAAGGTGTTATGGTTTCAACTCCAAGGTTTACCTGGGTGAATGATGTTACCCTTTGTTGGTTAAAGTAATTTCTCTCCAACAGAGAGGGCTTTTTTATTTTTAATGGGTAGTGGCTTTTCCCCTGCACAGCAGCTCAGCTGTGGAGTGAATCAGAGCTCACTCTGATTCTTCCTAATGGGAAAACATACACCAGAGGAGGTTGAATAGATCCTGCAAATTCTCCACTGCCTCAGTGTAGAGAGCATAGGTCATTGTCATCAAGTGGCTGACAGAAATCCTGGTGGTCTCCTGTGTCCCACCTCTCATCAGACTTTGGGATGACTGAAGAGTAGGAACCACATGATAAGGTGTTTAATTTTTTCCTATAGAAGGAATGTCACAGAGCTCCATGAGGATGGAGTTACTTACCTGTAACAGAGAAGTCAGGATTGTTGCTACGTGAAGTGGAAGGCTTCTCACCTGTGCGGAGGACGAATTGCGATGCAAGGACATTCTCCCACTCTCTAAGTCCCTTCAGGGCCAATGCCCTTATTGCTAAGCCTGCTTATAGGGAAAAGTGCTCTTGTTCCCTTTTTGGAAAAGTATCTGTTCTAAGGTGCATTGTTATTTGTCCAGTTTCACCCGAGCACTAATCCTTTAATGTAAAGAATGATTAGGATGAGTAGTGAGGATAAAATGAGATTAAGAAACAAGGCTCATGACTTAATTCTTAACAGGAAAACTATGAACAGAATCAATAAGACCACATGTATAATAATGAAGCTAAAAATATTGACACCACTGCCAAGATCTGGCTTTACATTCAGTGGGAACTATTACCTCATTATGAAGACAGAAAATGCCTTCTTTATAAAAATGTCATAAATGGCCCTTTGAATTTAACTGTATTTTTCAGGCCCAGAAATGCAAGCTTCTTAGTTTATGGGGGGAAAAGAGTGTTTAGCAGTGAAGCAATGGAAGACCTCATTTCGGGACTGAGATTTCAGAACTGCACACATTATTTTTCAGTATCTACTTCAATAACTCTGCCTTTCCAAGGAAATTTCTGATGCCAGAAAAGGCCAGGTGTAACAGAAATGTCTTGGAGAAAGTCAGAATTTCAGTAGAAATTTGGTGGAATTCAGTGGAAAGGCTCACTCATCTGAGAAACCTAGGCCAAGGCCTGGCCTGAGCTCAGTGCTGAGGCTTTGGCAGCAGGCACGGTCCCCACACCCCAGGGCTTAGTCTGTGCCATGGGACGGTGGCCACGGCAGAGGTTGTTAGGAGGAGCAGATGAGGGATGTGAAGGACAGGACACTGAACCCGCTCCCCAGTCACAAGTGTGATGAGCATCACCACTGTCATCTTGAGCAACAGCCACATTCACTGAAGGGATTTCTTAAGGTCCATGGTCACAAAGAGTAACAAAAGATACCATGGGGAAGAGTGTAGCTGGGAGCTGGCCTTCGTGTCCTAGACCCTGCTTTCTTCCTCTAATTGTCCGTGTGGTCTTGGGCTTACTCCCCAAATCTCATTTTCCTCATTGGTAAATTGGACGGGTTTGGACCAGATAATCACTTTTATTGCTTTAATATAATACAGTTCAATGATTTTTAAAAATTCACACGTCACATAATAATAGCAGCACTTGGCATGTTTAGTGGAAATGAATAAAAAGGCTTTTAAAAATAGGCACTGCTAGGATAGTTTGTAATAATTGGGGCTATTCTAGGTAGCAGTGAGTCACACAGAAGAGTTTTTCGGTTATTTTTCACTTAATATCTTTTGTTAAGATTTTTGCTGGGGGTTTAGTAATTAAATTTTAATTACTGCCGATCCTATGTACCAACAGGTCCAGCCTCCCTGTTGAGAAGCAAGTTGCTCACTTTCCTGCTTCGAAAACGTGTTCACCGCTGGTGACCAGAGGAATGAAGCAGCTCGTCCCTCATAGTTCCTGTGTTCACCGGGCAGACGAGGTGAGTGGAAGGATTTGTCAGCACTGAACGTGCTGAAGGCAAAGCTGGAAATCCACAAAAGAAGTTCAAGGATGAGGGAACATGAGCAAGCAGATGCATTCACCACTGACTGTGCAAACGAAAACTAAAGCAGTGAGAAATGACCAGGTGGGTCCTCTTTCGTAGCTATGATGATGCAGGGGCTGATGAAGGCATTGCTATAGGTGGAATTGCATTTCTTCTAAAAACAGACATGATGGTGCCTATGCCCCACCCGTACCTCAGAACAGGATCTCATTTGGAAAGAGTGTCTTTATAGAGGTAAAAAGTTAAAATGTGGTTGTTAAAGTGGCCCCTAATCCAAAAAGACTGATGTCCTTTTAAAAAGGAGAAATTGGGACACGGAGACACACGCAGAGGGAAGACAATGTGCAGGCACAGAGGCAGACGGATGCCATGTGACTGGGGTGTGGTGCCCGCGAGCTGAGAGTGACTGAGGATGGCCAGTTAACACCAGAAGCTGGGGGCCCGGGGGGCAAGGACGGCATCTCCTCTAGAGGGAACCTGGCCCTGCCAGCACCTTCCTTCCAGACTTCAAGCCCCCAGAACTCTGAGACACAAGGTGTGAGGGTTGTTCTGCCAGCCAGTGTGTGGCACTTTGTTATGGCAGCCCCAGGGAATGGATACGGGCGTGATGATGTGGGCAGATTCCTATACTGCCCTCTAGAATATGAAATGGTTTTTCCTTCCTGGAGAGCAGTGTGTCAACATGTATCAGGAATCCTAAAAGAGAAAACTGAAAGAAAAGATTCTGAGACATAGTCAGTGATTTCTGCACGAGGATGGCAGTAAGATATGTGCAGTAGCGAGAACAGAAGCAACAGAGACCCCAGGAAGGCAGCATGGCTGGTGACGGGCAGGGGAGGGGACTGGCAAGAGGAGCTCCCAAGGCAGAAGGAGCACGGTGAGTGATAATTTTGAGGCTGGAAGGATCTTACTAGAAGAAAGTGCAAGAAGCCAGGGTGCACGAGAGAGGAGAGGGTGGTTCCGGAAGGCGCTTGAGAAGAAAGGAGGGGATAGATGACGTCAGACTCTGGGAGGGATTTTATTTTTTGGTTACTGCTATTCCTTGGAAGGGTTTTATGCAAGGAAGTGATGACATCTCATTTGCTCTTATATTTAACATCCTTCTGTTTGCTCACTGGAGAATGGGGAGGAGAGAGTCAGGAGTCAGGCAGGGCGAGCAGGTGGTTCCACAGAGTT
The DNA here is from genome assembly GCA_008086735.1 of Cheirogaleus medius. Taxonomy (NCBI): domain Eukaryota; kingdom Metazoa; phylum Chordata; class Mammalia; order Primates; family Cheirogaleidae; genus Cheirogaleus; species Cheirogaleus medius. The sequence goes on from VBSM01003144.1 coordinate 1,815,758, forward strand.
GATGGCGGCCGAGACCAGAACGTGGGCAGGGAACGCCAGGAGAGCTGGGTGTGCTCACTATGGGTGCTGAAGCAGGACCCATAGCGCTCGCCATTGGTCAGATCTGAGTGCAGGGAAGCAATCAAAAAAGATGCCTTGATTTTTAGCTCGTGAAACTGGATGGATGCTGTGATTACTGGTGGGAAAACTGGGTTAAAACTATAGAGTTTAGGGGAATGGCAGGACATCCAAAAGGTCTATTTTGTACATGTAAAATTTAGGCTGATATCCAAGTAGAGATTGCAAATAAAAAATATGTACAGACTGGAAATAAAATTTGGGGGTCATTTGCATATAGGTGGTATTTAAAATCATGGACATGAATGCCATGGGCCAGGGAGCCCGCAGAGAGAAAGAGAGTGTGGGATGAAGACAGTGATGTCACTGTGTGTCCCATTAAAGCTGTTGTGAGAATCCAACTGACCAGGACTCAAATACACCAGCTCCAAGACAATTAAATATTTGGATCTGGAGAGTAAAAAAAACGACACCGTGTTGGCTGCACCACATTGGAGTTCAGTGTGGGAGCCAAGTTTGGGAAAGGACCCCCACAGGCTGGATGCTTGTAAAGGACGCCACAACCTCAGAAAGACAGGAACACCTCGCTGTGCAGGGCGCCGTGGTGGAATCAGGAGCTTGCCCTGCGGAGGCGAGGCGGTTTGAAGGAGGGGCATCTGGTTCTCCTCGGACACTTGAGGTTAGTTCTGGTCTCCGATTCTGTAAGCTGTGGAGGAAAGCCTCGGAAAGCACTTTTTTACTTCAGTATAAAGAAGAATTTCTCCCTCTTCTTCCCGTAGAGACCTGCTAACATTTATTAGATGCTGCGTTCCAGCCTCTCGCTAGGCATGTCCCGCTCTCCGGCTCTCGTAATCCAATTGTCAGCCTTAGCGCTAGAACCGGGCGCTTAACAAACTAGTAAGTGCCTCATTATCAGGATTAGACTCCACGGATTTTTTTTTCTCCTTCAGGATATGATTTTTTTTAACGTAAAAATAAAGATTATGAAGTCAAACATGTTTAGAAAATGATGATTTAAATACCTCAAATGATGTTTCTGTACTGCAAAGCTTCTCAGAACCTCCCATATATTAGCAGGCATTGTCTCTAAGAAGAAAAGATAGTACCTTTTCCCAAATTATTTGTCTTTTTCCCACAAGCATTTCATGGAATTGCCACTCTAAGGCAACACTCTATTGTTGTTTTGCCTTATGATAGCTTTGTTAACATCAGCCAAAATTCTATTTCTGAACTGTATCTTTTCCTCTGTTTTCAGAGGAATTATTTTGAATGGAAGACAGAATGTTAAGATTTCATTGATAAGAGGGTTGTTTTACAACTATGCGTGACTCTAGGAATTTTCAAATATTAGGCGATCGCTGTATGCTAAACGTTTAGAATTCGTAATGTAACTGCAGATTTATACATTAGAATCTACCCCTGAGCACTGTTTAGGAGCTGCACAGATGTGAGTCGAATGTCTCTTCTACTCTCTCGTAGGTAGAAGGACAAATTCTTCAGGAAATGCCCACTTGATGTAACTCACCTTTCGTTGCAGTGGGATTTTTTGTTGCTTGTGCAGAAAGCAGAAGCCCTGTTTGCTGAGGATCTGAGCAAATGATGTATGTATTTCTTTCCTCCTGTTGAAACCAGCAGTATGACATCTAGTTGGTGATCACAAGTCCCTGCTGTCGGGGAAAAGAGAAGGAAAGTTAACAAAGACAGATTACGTAAGGGCACACAGACACATTTTTCAACTTTTTTTTCCTGCTCCAATTTCTCCTTTGCCATTGCATTAATTAGAAATTTAGGTAAATGACACAAGTGCCCCAATTTTTTATATCTGCCAGGAGAACAATTAGGCCATTAGAAGTAACAAATGGTCTGGACTCATGCTGCCTGTTGCAAATTTTCAAGCTACATTATTTCTGACAAGAAAAAAACAAATAATAGTTGTTTTGGCCAATTTTTACCAAAGCAGTGTCAGCGTTAGCAGATGCAGCCGAGCCCAGCTTTCTCTCGTTGTCATGCCTCATTACAGTGTGCTGACTCCGGTGGGCTCCCGCTCCTTTAGGTAAACAGTTATTTATATGAACTGCGACATTTTTCTTTGGTGACAATTTCTAATTGTTCAGGCAACCAAGGGTGATATATTAAACACTCGGAAAAAGGCTTCACCTGTGAAACAAATTACTTTAAATTAACTATCCTCTCAAAAGAAAGGCAAAATTTCAGGATGGACAAATTAGACCCTCCTCGTGCACATATGGTAAGTGTTTCAAACACGTCCCTGCTGGTCCCCACTCCAGAGAACAATTCTTCATGATGGAGTGGAAGACTTCCTGGCTCATTTGGGGGGCCTTTCGATGCCAGCATTTGCCTGCATTGTGCTCAGAAGGGATCTTGCAGGGCTGAATGCCCATGCAGGTCCCCCAGCATTTGTGGCTTCACTAACTCTGTAGCCTTTGCTTTTGGAGTTTAACTCTTTCCAAGGCATGTGTTGATACAGGGCTTTCTCTGCAAAGTCTCCGATCCTTTGCTTCCCTTTACACATGATTTCTGGAAGCTTGAACGGTCACAGAGTTTCTGTTAAAGCCCATCAATTAGCCACATCCCTGTGTCTTCCGTGCTGTGTCGATTGATGTCCCCAGCCCTGATCCAGGGCAAGACTGGATAAGGTCAAATTAATTATCAGCACCTAATTCTGGAATGTTTGCCCAGCTTAGGGTACTGCGCTAGGTGCATTAAGAGTAGCATATTAAAAATCAAGGTCAAATCCCTAATGTACTGGGTTGAACAGTGTCCCCCAAAATCCATATCCTTCCTGGAACCTAAGAATGTGGCCTTATTTGGAAATAAGTTCAGTGCAGATGTAATTAGTTAAAATGAGGTCATAATGGAGTCGGGTGGACCCTTAATCCAATACAACTGGTGTCCCTCCAAGAGGAAAAGACACACAGAGAGACACAGGGGGAAACGCCACTCAAAGACAAAGGCAGAGATTGGAGTGATGAGTCTACAAGCCAAGGAACACCAAAGATTGCCACAATTACCAGAAGCCAGGAGAGAGGCATGGAACTTATTCTCCCTCTGAGCCTCTAGAAGGAACCAACATTGCCAACACCATCTCAGACTTCTGGTCCCCCGAACTATGAGAAAGGACATTCTTGTTGTTTGAGGCCCCCGTTTGTGTGAGTTTGTTACGGTAGCCCTAGGGAACTAATGCACCCACTTAAAACAAACTTAAATGGAGAGGAAATGCCATTCCCTGCCCCTTCACACCCTTAACACCCAGCAGTGGAGGTGGGGCAGAGAGAGAAGGCTGAGGAATCCAGATGGCAGATCTCACGGTGGGCAAGGAAGGGCCACGGAGGAGCAGGAACAAGCAGCTCCAGGATTTCTGAGAGGACCCAAGAGACAGCACTTTAGACGGGAGAGTGAGTGGGGCGGGGCGTGTGCTGGGACACGGCTAAGAGGACCGCAGTGGAACTCTGCACCTGTGTAGTCGTGCCGTGAGCCTTGGGTGCAGGTCACAGAACTCACCGTCGTCTGGGCATGTCCCAGGCAGAGGATCACAGCTTCCCATGGATTTTCCATGCCTTCACATCCATCTTTGCCCACATATTCTGTTACTCTTTGACATCTTTCTGTTTAGCATCATTTGAATGCATTTTTAGAAGAAGTCCTGTCTAGAGCAAACATTTAAAACATGCAAAACCAGAGTATACTTTTAATGTAGTTGAGGCATTTAACAAAATCTTATTTGCTGCCACTGTTAAAATAAACACAAGCAGATAGAGTGATATGTAAAAGAGGTAGGACTTTCAATGCCTGTTCCTGCTCCTTGTTTACGTTGAGTGTGTGAAACCCCAACCTGGCATCTACCTGCCTGTGTCCCGTGTCATGGATGAAACCACCAGGAGACCTGGCCTGAGTGTGGAGCAGCTGGTTTCTGCTGCTGTCTCTGGTAACTAAAGCATAGAACATGCTGGATCTTCACTTACTTCCCCTAGAGTTGAAAAGCCTTCTCTGTACTTGGGTAGCTTCCCATTTAACCTCTCAAGCAAAGCAGCTAGTACCTTTCCTGTGTCCAGGTGAGACTTAGTATCTCTACCCACTTCATATACTACTGAGAACTTGATCTAAGAAATAAGGGCATTTCGATGCTGAACTTGCAGAGTCTTTATGTGAGGGAGTTGTTTGGCTTTATCTGACATAAAAAAAACAGTATCCTAGCATGGAGCTGGAGGACTTAGGTGATGAAGAATTAAGCTTGCCCTCCCCTGTCCCCTATGAAGATGCCACCTTGCCTGAGGAGAGCTGTCTGGGCAGGCTCAGCCTAGGGACCCACCTCTCTTGACAGTGGGGTTTGCTTCACGGGCCACATGGAGAGATACAGTTTCTCAAAACCAAACTCCTACCCACGAAAAGCTGTGAGATTCTGCCCCATTTGCTCCCATGTTTTGAGAACATCAGAGTGGACAAATGTGTCTGCACCAGGTCATGGAAAGACAGGGCGGGGAGGGTTGTCTTAGGGTCTGAACTTTTCCTTAAGAATTTCTGTCCAATTGCTCAGATAGAAATGAGTTCTGCTGAAACAGCCACTGGGACAGTTGGATTCTGACTTCAGATTTCTGTTCATTTTTTTAAGTAGGTTTATAGCTAAGGTAATAAATACCTTTCCTTCTGGTTTGCTGGAATCAGGTTGCTTGGGTGAAATTTATCCCACGCTCACCTAAAATGACTGCCTATGGCCCAGAACTTGTCCTTCTATGGCCTACTAAGTTTAGGGGCCAGCCCTTAGCAGAACATATGGTTTTTGTTTCTTTCTAGGGTCTTGGTCTCTTTTTCTAGACACTATGGTATTTTCTGGAAAAAGCTACGAGTCCCTTCTTATATTTGTGTTGATGATACGTTTTCTGATCAGCACATAGTTATCACTTTAGAGGCCTGGTGTATATTTTCCACCTAAATATTTTAGATCAAGATACTTTCCAAAGCCTGTTTAATGACATTTATGAAGTTTCACATGTTGTTCTTCATGCAGGCAATACAAATCTCTGTCTTTATGAACATCAGAAACTAACATGTGTTGTCTCTGATGGAGACATTTTTAGAGAGTTGATTCTCACCATGGACTAAGCCAGGGGGATGGGCCATTTGATTGCCCCCAGCCTTCATGTCTGAACTACTTCCAGAGTCTAGTAGAATCCGTGGAATATTAATTCCCAAAAGGGGTAAACTTTAAATATGAACATAACACATGCCCAGGAGCCAGGATTGACTCGATTTTTATAGGGGAGCTTTCCCACCTTTTGGAAGGTCGCCCTGAGAAGCTCTGAGGTGAACTTTCTAGGGAGAAGCTGCTTATGGGTGGGGCAGTGGGGAAGGGACCGGCTGCACCCAGGTGTCTGGAGACCCTGCCGCAGAACTGCGGTCCAGCCATTTGTAGACAAAGGACAGCTGGGTGGCTCAGACTCTTGGTGCCATCCAGTCTCTTAGGAAGATGGGGTGTAACTGTGCTGGAACTTCCTCACGTCAGTGACAGACAGCTGGGTCCATGGCTGACTTGCTTCCCCATGTTCCATGCTAGCTTGTCTGCTGCGTGTGCGTGTTGCTGTCTGTCCTCCTGCCTCCAGCCTGCGGGCACCGCCGTGAGGAGGCTGGAGGGAAGAAGCAGCCAATTGTAGTCCGGAGGTGTGATTGGAGCCTTGGCATTCATTTTTTGTCCCCCCACCCCCCCGACTCCAAATCCATCCATTTGTAGGTAGGTTTTGAGTGCTTGCTCAAAAGCTCCAGGGTGCATCATGGTTCCAGGGTGCACCACGGTTCCAGGGTGCACCACGGTTCCAGGGTACACCAAAATGACAAATGTAGAATATTAACAATGGCTGGATGCTTTCTGGACACCCCTCGTATATGCCAGGGGAACTTGATCAGCAAATCACAAGACAGAAGATAATAATAGAAATATAACACATAAAGGTAGCATAATATAGGTGGCAGGAGTAAGACCAAATAAATCTATTGTCCTAAAAAGTAGCAATGGAATAAATCACTATGCTAAATGGCAAAGATTTCAGACTATGTGAAAAGAAATAATCCAATTATGTATAAAACTACATGGTGAGTAAAAATATACTAGGCTACGGTATACCAAAATGAATCAAGTTAGGCAATAAAATGAAAAACTCAATAAATGGAATAAAAGTATGTATTTTTGTTGACATCCATTATAACCACCAGTGAATTTTATAACAGGTTGATAGAATGAAGCTATTTTAGTCTCAGAGGTGCCAACCAGCCACCCTTTCCAGAGTGAGAGGTCAGCTCACCAGTGTAGGAATTGCAAACAGTGAGGAAGAGGAAGAGGAAGAGCAGAGGCAGGAAGAGACAGGAAAGATCGAGAGACTTGGAGTGCCAGCTGTGGGACTCCACCCCCACCCTCCTCGCTCACTGGAGCCCTGGGAGGGTGCAGGTGGCAGCCCATGAGGACAGGGGAGGAGCCTGCAGAGGAGGAAGAAGGAGGTCCTGACTCCAGGCTACGTCTTTGGCAGGTGTGAGCTGGGGGAAGAATTGGCTTTAATTTTAAATGAAGCTAGCAGGGTTAAAATATTACACTGGACAAATGAAGTCTGAACTGAGACTATTTTTGCAACCAGAAGTGACCAGGGGATTTGGTCTTACCTAAGAAACGTCCTAGCACTTGGCCTAGATTTAGTCTAGGGAATAGGGAGGCAGCAGTCTTGGAGAGATGGGTGCAGGTGGAGTCAAAGGACAGTCATCCCTCGATTTCTCCTGGTGAACTTCTGGTTCAATTTAATGGATATAACTTATAGTAGCACAAAATATTAGATGCCAGTAGTGACACGTGAAAACATAAAGGAAATTATTGTTAGATATTCATGAATGACAAAAATATAATTTTATTGGGGAAGTTTGATATTATTCTTATTAGCACCAAGTAAAAAATATATTAATACTATATAGGAAATTTCAATAATATAATTAGTATATACAATATTAATAATATGATTAATATATAGTAAACTTTATACCCCCTGGAGAATATACATTAGTTTTAAATATCCACAGAACATTTAAAAAATGTACCACATATCCCAAAATAAAACATCAGTATGTTCCCCTAAAAGGAATATTTTATCCTAGACACACTCTCTCATGAGAATGCAGAGAAATAATAGCAGTTTAAAAACTATTAACAACAAAACAGCTATGTGGAAATTAAAAATCTTTTCCCGAGTATGGAAAAGATAGGTCAATAAAATGGGCAAATAAGAAATAAGCTTCAGTTATAGTTGTTGAAATAAATAACATGCGATTGGTACATAAGAAGCCTCATGGGGTGTGGCCACAGCTGTATCAACATGCAAACTTACAGCTATTAATGTTTTTAATATTAATAACAATTAAGAAAAACACCATTCTGCTCAAGAAGACAAAAAGGAACGTCAATTGACCTGACAATAGTAAGAGAAAGGAACTGATAAGAATAAGATCGCCTGTTAAAATACTGCAAAAACATTAACCAATATAATTGGAGTAAAATTGAGTGCTGATTCTTTGAAAAAACAAAGAAAAAAGCTTATCTTCCAGTTAGTATGAACAAAATAAAAGGGGAAAAAAGTCACTTTCCAAACGCACCACGTTGGGTTGAGGGAACATATTAATACACAACTAGATGCAGAGACAATAAAACGTGTGATCGAGAAAAGCCCGAATGGACTCCTTGATCGTGTGACACTAAAAACGGAACAAGACTAAGCAATTACCCTCTAGCACTCAAAAATGTAGCAATCACCAGTAGTTTCAAATGTGATTTCCACTTCTCTCCAACTTTTAAGCTGCAATGAATCCCTACTCAGTACAAACTATTCCTGAGCACAGAAAAGGAGAAAATCTCTTCGATGCATGTGATAGAAGGTCCTTGACGTCAAAGGTTGTTAAAGATGTACAAAGAAACCCATAAATCAGTTTTACCTGTAACGATAGATGTGAAAATCCTACATATATAATTACCGCACTGAAAGGAACAGGGTTTTCAAAGATAGTGATTGACACTGACATTTTTTGAGCATGTGCTTATGTAAGTTCTTTGTATCCCTGAGTTGCATTTAATTCTGGAGGGTCCTATGGCTTGAAGAAGTCAAAGGAGTTGCTCATTGTCGCATATCCAGGACGTAGTAGAGATGTGAACCCCGGGTTTTCTGACTTCAGATTCCAAACTTGAGAATGATGCGCTGGGACTTAACAGTTTTCACAGTAGCAAGAGTGAATCATCATGAGAACGTCTGTTAGTGCCTGTCACACTTGTAGCACACGGAAAACAAACAAACAAAAAACACTTGCAAATGTCTTGTTTGATGCAGAAAAGTTATTTGGTAAAATTTAACATTCGTCCTTGATATTAATAACAAGGAGAAAGGGGATGTTTCTTTAACGTGGAAACAATGTTTGTACGAGACCATCGCTGTCCACTTTCCGGGTCTCCCCGGTATCGTGTCCCCTGCAGTTAGGAACAACACAAGATGGGACACTCTGATAACTATTTTAAAAGGCTATTTTGTAAGTTTTAGTGAATTTTTAAAAATGTAAGAAAAGTGACGCATAAGTACTGGAATGGAGGAGCTAAAATTGTTTGCAGTTGATGTAACTCTACTTGTGAAACTTAAGGGATTCAGCTGAAAACATATTAGAACTACTAAAACAGCGTTAGCTAATTTTAAAACAATTTTAACTAAGATTTAATAAATTTTAAGTAATAGTAAAGTAATGTACAGAAAATAGTGAATTTTTATTTAATATAAAGCAACTGAAAACATAGCAACAAAAAGATTTTATTTACGAATGGAAATAAAAATATATCTGAAAAAACTTACAAAATGTCTTGGAAAAGTATTAAAAAATATAAAACTTTGCCAAGGGACAGGAAAAAGACTTAAATGAATGTGAAGAATAATGTTCCCATATGAGAAGATTTAGTGGTGCAGATGTCAACTTTCGCCTAATTCATCTACAAATTCAATGAATATCCAATTCTAGTCCCGGTGGGATTTGGGGTGGAACTTAACAAAATGTTGTTAAAGTTCATCTGGAAAAATAAATGGCTGAGAGGAGCCAAGGAAATTTTGAAAAATAAGAATAATGAGGGAGGACTTGACCTACGAGATATTAAAATACTAGAGTGATTAAAACAATGTGCTCTTGGTGCAGGGATAAATGAATCAATAGAACAGAAAAGAAATTTCAGAAAGAGACATAAATAATTCAGTATATAATAAAGATGGCATTTTAAGGTAGTAAGAAAGGATGGATTATTCAGTAAATAGTTCGGGGCAACTAGTTAAGCATCTGGAAAAAGAAAAGTTAGATCTCTACCTTGCAATTAGATCAAAATTAAGTACCAGAAAGACGACTGTTTTAACCATAGGTCTAGATCTACCTTAGCACTAGAAACTATCTATGTACAAGTTTATCTAATTTTCTGTGGCAAAAGCTTTTTTAATCTAGAAACTAAGAAAGAAAAGTGGATGGATTTGAATTTATAAAAATGTACTTCCAAGTTAAAAAATTAGAATGCAAACTGTAAATTATCACAACATTCTTACAACTTATAGTTGAAATGTTAATATCTCTACTATATAAAGAATTCTTCAAATCACTAAGGAAACTGGAAATCCCTATTGTTAGGAATTTATCCCTATACTCACAAAGACCTCTCTCTCTGTCTTCCCCCTATACACACACACACACACACACACACACACACATCATCATCATCATCATCATCCTGGTACTGTAAAAATAACAAAACAAAAATAAAGACAATCAATGCGTCCAGCATGGGGAATGTTTAAAAATTATGGCACATCTATATGATGAGATACTGTGCAATTGGGAAAAAGGATATAGTTTATAGTTATATGAGAAAATCACTAATCTATGTTATTAAATACAAAACATGGTGAAGAGCTCTGTATGTGAGTGTGTGTGTATGTGTAATACAGCTTTTATGGTCAGAACTAAAGAATACCATTTTAAGTGACTGTATTTGGAAAGAGGAACTGGGCTGGTTTGGGGATTAAAAAGGAGGCATACTACTGGATTTTATAATATTATACAGTTATTTTTTAAAAGAAATGTCAACAGATATTATTGGGATGAGATTATGAACAAGTTTAGTTTTTTCTTTATGATTCTGTGTAGTTAAAAAATAGCAACAGACATAAATATTAAGTAAAACATCTAAGTATGGAAAGAAAAATATGCATAATATTTAAAGGGTAATTAAATAAAAGAGAAGAAATATATTTAATAAATTGCCAGTAAGCATAAAATCTCTACAGTTGACTAGTAATAACATGCCAATTAAGTTATTTTTTACTTATAACATAGCATATATAAAATTTTACTTTTATAAAAACATTTTAATGATGATATCTGATGTTGGGGTAGTGTAGGAAAGTGGGCACAGCTGTAGAGACAGAGCATATTGGCACAGCCTGTCTAGTTGAAGATTTCATGGTATGTTAGATTCTACTTATAACTTTATCCTATGGAAATAATTATAGAGTTTTTTAAAGACTTGGCTTCAGAGATTTTTATTGCAGCATCTCTGATGACTGAAAAAAAAATATAAACAGTGGTATATTCATGGTACATCCATACCATGAAATTCTAGGCAACCATTCAAAATTGTTGTGGGAAAATGTTAGGAAACTATAATAATATACTTAGTGTAAAATGCAGGCAATAAAACAGTCTGAGTGGCTTGATCCAAAAATTAATTTTAAAATTGTGAACTCTCATGGAAAAAGATTGGAAGGAAATGCACTAAATGGTAAAATGAATGTTTCTAAACCATGGGATTATGAGTGAAGTTTTCTTCTATTTGTTTTTCCTTAAATACCTGCAATCTAGATTCAGAATGAGTTCCAGAAAATGGGGCATCTCATTAATTCTTTAATATAGCAAAAATTAATCAAGTATCTACTCTGTCCTGTGCATGACGTAGCCCCTTCAGGCTAGGAATTCACAGTCTAGTGAAGAGAGACACACCTGGGAGGGACCAAGAGGCAGAAAATAACTCCTGAGTTCTGTAGTAGACTGGAGAAGAACAGCTGGCTTGGCTTGGGCAGACAGGCAGGACAGGGAGCAAGACCTGAGCTCATTTTGTTCCTGAGCAAGCTTAGAAAGAACTTCTCAGGCATCTTCTAAAGCTTTTGAAGGTTTTCTAATTCTGTGGCCTGCAAACACCTGCAGTTTCTCTTCTTCCACACATAGGCTCACAAGTCCTTTCTGGAGGTACATGTTAGTTTGCCAGGGGACATCACCTCACCCTAACTTCAGCCTTAGGAGCAGGATGCACCTGTCTTAGGGTAAGCTGTCAACGATGAGGTTCACGCTTCTACGCTTGTCATACATCTCCTGGATTAGGCTGCTAAAAAGATCAGAGACTAGATCAGAGAGAACCCCATGTGATGATAATAATGAGATACAGCCATTTGCCATACTGCTGGTAATAATTTTATTATTTCCAGATTTCTTTGAAAAGTAGCTAAGGTCTGGCCAGTTCTGTAGAAAATCTTTAGGAAAGAAAGGAGGCGAACATTGCAGCTCTTTAGCGTGATGCTGGGCACATGGCAAATGCTCAAAAAACAGCCCTTGACTTGACTGTTGACTGAAGGCACTCAACCTTTGGCCTTGGCCTTGCACCCCGTGGTCTGCCTTCGCTTGTCAGGCACCGTGTCTCCCACAGCCACGGTGGACCTCACACCCTCCACGAGGAGCCAGGACCCTTTCAGGAGCTTTGAAAGATTTTCCCAATTCCTTTGTAAAATCCAACTTTCCCTTTAAGACCTACCTTACAATGTCGGTTGCCTTCAGGGCAAACTGCCTTCCTCCTATTGTCCTGGTGGAGTTGGCCACTCTCTCGCCCCACTGTGGTCAGTTTTCTGTTTCCATGACAGATCATTGCCCACCGTGCTTGGTCATTTGACACTTAGTGGTTGGGGCAAGAGTCCAGGCAGCTTCCTCTCTTGTTCTGTTTGCATTTCTTCATGCCCCTGTGCCAAATGCCCCAATGCCCCTTCTGTATGTAAGCACAGTTACCTAGCAAGGGGCTGTGTCCTGAAATAACATGCTACTTCTCCAAACACACACACACACACTCACGTACGCACACACACACATATAAGTGCATATGTGTGGATTTTGATCATTTCATAACTTTAGAGTTCTTAAAACAAACATTCCAGGAAAAGGTTTGGTGTGAGATCCTGAGGAAACAGGTTCCAAGGAGCAGCAGTCCTGCAGCATTTTCTCATCACCCTTCTCCTGCAGAGCCAAACCCAAAGGGAGATCTTGCAGCTCAGCTCGGGTCAGCATGGTACCCCCTTGGGAATGCAGGTGCACTTGGCTATATTCACCCAGAAACCTAAGATCGTAAGAGCACAACCACGCTGAGTTGGTCTTAGCGAGGCACTTGGAGAACCGAGCTCCTGCACCTTGGGGCTGGTCAGCTTCGCCATCTAGCCTTCTCCAGCTGAATAATTGAAACCGGTTTTAGTTTTTATTTTGTTGTTAATTCATGCCTTATGCTAAATCCGTATTGCATACTTAATCTTGTTAAGAAACATCCACAAAATATTTATTACTGGGAAACTGATTTCATAGGTAATTGCATCCTACTTTTTAAAAAAAATTTTATTTTATGTCTTTTTGTGAAATAATTAAAAACATCATTTTAGTTTTGATCTTTTGGGGATTAAAACTATATTTAATCATGCAATGTTTTTTTTATTATTTTTGTTCTTGTGTTATAGCAAATGTGCAGTGGTTTTTATCTCCTCTTTGTACTTGCAATAACATATTATTTGACCATGAATCACTTTAATGGATTGAAACATAAGCATGTGAATTGAAAAATAGATACATTAGTCAAATCAATAAATAAATATGAAAATATATTTCTACGATGAAAAACCATCTTGGCTACTGTGTCCTCCAACTTGGACAGAGAGAGCTGAAATATATGGCCGTAAAATATAGCTTGCCATGTCAACTAGCCAGTGCCTGCAGCCTAAAAGGAATTTTGAGCACTGGGTAAGTAGTATTTCATCAACAAAATCATAAAATAAAGACATTAAAATGAAGGGATGATGGAGTGCTGCAGGACGTTTGTAAAATCACCCTTCAGTCTGAGGCTGGAGTAGTTTAGTATTAGACATTGCATACTTTTCATATAAATTTGCTTACAAATAGCATGCCTTAACAAGCAGTATTACCAGGCTGCCCCTGTAGCAAATATATTTCTACTATTGTTGCTAAACAAACTCTACTTGCACTCTACGGTATAGCTAGGGTAGAAATAAATAATTCATCTGTGGTCTAAAAGAGTACAACTATTACCATCTTCACCCAGAGCATTTGTCTTCGTTAATTAATGACTTAACATAGCTCCTTTTAGCTATTCAAAAGCCAGCTACCCAATTTTTATATACTTCTCCTCATGTGCTGTCTTTATTGGATGAAATCCCCTATTAGTCATAATCAATGTTCAATCTCTAATTTCATAAGATAATAAAATAGGCTGCATGGATTATTAGTAGTTACATTGTGTAACTTATCAGTTATTTGTCAGATGAATGTCAGAATATAATTAACATGCATTATTTTAACGAATACAACTGAGAAATAAGGATTTTAAGTGACTTGCCTTTCTTAGAAAGTAGGCACAAAATACAGTAAGGAAATTTGTATTTGCATTTATTTACATATCAGTGTAATTTTTTTCTGAAGCACATTGCATTAGTTAATCTCTTTCAATTGTAAATTGCTATAATTTGTTGTTTGATTATATTTTACACATATATTAATAAGATCAGGCAACATTAATTAAAATTTGTAGGTTCTGTTGGATGGAGAAACTTTTATAGAACAGATGTGAAATTAGGTAGGAAAATTTTAGATTTAGGGTTGGATGAACACCCTAAAGTTCCCGTGAATCATGCCTCACTTCCAGTCTTCCCTCCATATGCCGTCACCAATCGCTCGGCACAGGTACCACCTTGGAGGTAAGAGTGCTTCCTCAGATTCCCCAAGAGCCACCCCTGGAGCCTCCTGTGTCCTGGTGAGTCAGCTTGTGACAGAGCACAATTGTCCTTTTGAACCCAACCCACAAGGTGTGAACATCCCAGATAAACCTTTTAGAACAAAGCAGTGTTACTGTGCTGCTCTTGGTTCATCCAGACTGGAAAACAGGCAACTCCTCCAACTGAGATTTTTCGTTTATAATGTATCATTTATCTTCCTATGTCCCGCGAGGATTGTGATGTGACCTGTCCCAGGAGTTGGCATCTGGAAAGCAGAAGTTAGGGTTCATAACTTGCATCGTGCTCCAGCTGTCCAGCCTGGAGTCCGTGCTAGGGAAGGTGCCCCCCCTCCCTTGGGCTGTCGGGGCGATGGGAAGGAAGGATGCCCTCCACGGAGGAGGTGAGCCTCAGGGGCTCTGAGACAGGATCTGGGCAGGAAATCCCTGGACACCTGCCTGGAGCATTAGTTCCCATCCCTGCTGAGCTTCACCTTCTGGTCTCTGGAAACGAGTTGGAAGTCGCCTGAGAACCATAGGTTGTCTCCTGACACACACATTTCAGCAATTGGAGTGAGTGGCAGAGCCCCTGTCACAAGAGGCACGATGGCTCTTCCCTTCCTCCCTTCTGCTAAAGCCAGTCCCTACCCCAGCAGGCAACCCCCAATGTGCTGACCAGCCATCAGGCCACCAGTGCAGGACAGATGGGCATTGGCGGGCATCTTACTGCCCCAGATTCAATGGTGCCAGTTTCAATGTGCACTTTTTATGAAATATTTTATTCAGGGCAACTGGTGTGACACTGTGTCTCTCTCCTCCCTCCCTCCCTCCTTCCTTCCTTCCCTCCTTTCTTTCTTCCCCAGATATATTCCCTGGTTCATTCTCTGTCCAGTTGTTCCTGGTTATGTTATGGCCCACCCACATGCAGGTTGCAGAGATGGGTGAATAAAAGTCAGAAACAATTCAAGGTAATTGTGGTGAAAGCTTTGTAGAACATCTGCAAATGAATTGCATTTGTGGCGTATACCAGCATACGATTTTGGAATCAATAGCTCAAAATTCCTTTTCTTTTCAATTGATTCTTTATGGTGGGGGGGTAATAGAGAAACCCATCTGAATAAGAATTATTTTTGAATCACAGATACGTTAGCACTATTTAAGTGCCAATGGGGAATACTGTATGCACATAAACATTTAAAATAATGCCAGTAAAAATTATAGTGACTCATTGTATAGACCACCCTGTACAACCATAGACTGATTTTGAGCACAGAGCTATTTCTGGATCAGCATCATGCTTTCTTTAATATATCAACCTCAACATATTGTTGTCATTAAAGTTACTAATAAATGTGATTTGATTTTTAAATGCAGTAAATTGTTTATTGTGCAGATGCTGTGTTCTTCTTTGGAGGAAATCTTAGGGTCATTTCTTATACAAAGCACCTTCCACTTGCAGAAAAGCCAGACTTACAGCTTCAGCTGTATTTCTTGTGTCTGTGTCCTCATTCCCTGAGTATGAAAACTTTATTGCTCATTATCTACTGGGCTGTGATGAAGTGACAGATGATTTATTGGGAGCCAAAAACTGTGTTTCAACGGTGAACATTTTTATCCTGTTGTATTGCAGAGCTGCCAGCCCCTGTAGCTGCCGAGGCAGCAAATAAAGAAAACTGGATGCTGGAGGGGCCGGCACACTCCTCATAAAGGTCCACATTTCAGATCACACTCTGTTCCTAATTTGATTCAATTCCCTTTTGTTGCTTAAAAATTCAATTTGTTTAATTGAGCTGTTTGACAGTAAAATCTGAATTCCATGCATTTTAACCATTCGTATTAAATTTCCCTCCGTATAGTGCTTTTATTAATGTGCTTTATAGGCAGAGGCTTAATTTAAATTTGGTGACCTCACAAGCTTATAAAAAGATCCGAATTCTTGTTTTTTCTCAAAGCTAAATCAAAATGAATAAATGCAAACCAGTGGTACAGCTGTGATTTCTTTACTGAGTTCAATGAGCGAAGGACAGGAACCAGGGGTGTGGGAGTGTGAAGTGTGAAGGTGTGGGTGTGCGTGCGTGCGCTTTTAGTGTGTTTTCATATTTTAATAGATGACATGACATAGGGGCAGAAGTGAACGTCTAAATGACCTGACTTTAACAGTTAAAAAAGCAAGTCTCTGTCTTCCATTAAAATAGTAGGCAAGGCATTGTATAATGGAATATACAATGTCTGCTTTTTACAGGGTTACACATTTATTGACATTTAAATAGCTGAACATCTTTTCCTTTAGGATTAATAAGATACACAGAAACCAACATAAGATTTTTGAGGTTTACTAAACTTTAATCTGTAAAATTTAATAGCAATATCCGAGTCGTTATGTGTATGCAGAATGCCGTGTGACTTTACAAACACTTTTAAGCAATGAATTATGTTCCAAGAATGGGTTGGCTGTGTATCATTATGTCCAGGTAAATGCCAGAATGATGACATAATTGGTAGTTGGGAGTAAAATACAACCCCTGTAAAATGTTACTAAGGTAAATGTGGAAGGATTGTAATTCATTATACATAAACATGACTTCTAGGTATTTATCATTTTATGAAATATAGACTAACTTGATCTCGCCAGGCATTGTTTCTCTCTTGCCTTTGTTAGTTCGTTCAGCAATGTAACCATGTCCTGGTTTCAAAATTGCTAATCCCTTTTTATTCAGCCATCTTCCAGGGTACCCCAGTGAATTTCAAGTCTCTTTCCATGCACTAGAGACTAAGTATTCTGTAAATGCTAAATCCTAAAAACTGGCCTTAATAAGAATGATAGTCCACCAATTTCAGACAATGATAAATTTATGACTTTGGATTAAAGGTCAGATGGCTATTTCAGACATTAAAACAGCCCAATTTCATAATACCCAGCACCTTAAGGAAAGACATTTTTGCACACTGGTGCCTGCTAGTTCCTGCTAAAGACATATAGTAATAGTTTGGAAGTCAAGGAGCCCATTTCCTACCTGTGCAGTGCGCTTTCCCTTAGCCCTAGGCGACTGTTTAACTTTTAACCCTCTTGTTCACACAGCGTACATGCATAAAAGTACAATGTACCACATAAGGAAGCAGGTCTTGCAACATTTGTTTTATGCCGTTTGCTGTAAGACACATTACTCATGTTTCCAGACATTTTCGGCTGTCCCAAAGTAAGGAGTCATTTTCTCTAAATGGCCACTTTGGCTTTAAATTTGTTCGGTTTCAGGTCGTCTTGGCCCCTCCAACATCAACAGGGCATCTACCTAAGAGAAAGAGTCCGGCATAAAATTGCCTCTGAAAAGGCTTTTGTTTGGCCATTCTTTTGGGGTGTTCGATGTTATAGAATTTCATCAAGCCTCTGCCCCGTGTACCAGCCACTCTGCTGCTGTGTCTGGGAAGCACCGCTCATAACCAGGGGGCATCTAGCTCCATCCTAAGACGCATGAGCTGCCGCCTATGATGGAGGGTCCCCACTTCACTTGGGGCTTCCTCTTTTCTGCTCTCAGGCCCCGCAGCACTCCCAGGCAGTGGTGGCAGGGACAGCCTCCCACGTGGCATCTGCGCAGCACAGGGCAGACCGCGGCCCACTGGCCGATTAATGGTAGCTGAGACTATATCATGGAATTGTCTGGAATTAGGGCTCTCTCCACTCGCAGGGCCCATCATCCCAAGCTTGGGACTAACGGCGGTGGGGAAAGCAGGACGGATGAGAAATTCCACAGGATCCAAGCACAGCGGCGGCTCCTCCAGGTGAATGGGTGAGATGCTCCCAGAGGATGTTCGTCCTGGAGGCCTTCTGTGTTCCACAGAAACATTAAGAAATTATTAACTTGTCTAATCTTGTTCATTCCTGTGGACCCTGCATGCATTTTATTTATTTACTTCCCTCCCTTGGATTTTTCCCAAAAGGCCATCCCAATCCACACAGTGATAAAGAATGAGATTCAGTGAGTGAAGTTTTCGCCATGCATATTCCTGAGTTGATGAAGGTACTTTCTTTCTATTCTATCCAGAATCTAGCCAGTTGGAAATTGAGAAACTCAGAAGAAAATACCCCATATTTTCTAGAAGGGCACCGTGTTCTTTAATTGAAAGAAAAATAACAAGCACGTCTTTTGGGATATGGGTGAATTATGCTATTTAAAGGCAAAGTGAAATTACCTTTATTCTAGTAATTTTATCAGATAAGATTCAGCATGGAATAGCTCCTTTCTAAGTCTGCTTTGCTCTAAATAGTATGCTTTTGAGGTTCAAATGCATGGGAAAATGAGATTAAAGAAATAAAGATGAAGATTATATAGATGGGTAAAAGAAATGTAAAAGACATTTCCTAAACCTCCTTGTAGCTCTCCCTCTAGAACCTTCATGGTAGCAAAAGTCAAAAGAGAATGTTAAAAAGTCAACAGTTAGGAGACTGTTTTTGTTTTGGGAAATAGATGATTAACTATTACCCTCCTGCCCATCCACTGATGAATGAACAGGGGAGAAGCCTGGAGCCTTCCACAAACCGGACAATTGAAAGTTGACTCTAGATTTTTTTAATGTCCTCAATGTGATCATAAACCTATGGAGACTGCACAGAATTTGTGTTTGTTTCTGAAATTATCTGAATCATTTTTTTTCCTCTTGTTTGTTTTCCATCATTCCCTTCCTCTCACACCCCTAGAAATAAGTTTAGGGTCACAGCTGTGTTTTTATTTTTGGTAACTCCCCAGAATATTAGCTGAGTATTCTTCGTGTAGTGCAAGAATAGTGGAGTGCCCTGACTTCTGTTCCAGATAATTCAAAGTCTATGTTGAGATAAAGTGGTCAGAAAAAGATAACAGGGCTAATGGTAAAGCCAGTGTTGAAATTTAGTATAATCTCTAAATTGTCGATTACTATTTATTTGGACAAGGCAGAGTGTGGAGCACCTGAACGATTAACGGTATTAGGTGGCCGAATGAAAGCGCCGTTGTATGCGGTGCTGAGCTGTGGCAGCTCGAGGAAGCTGGGGTTGGCAGTTCCTGGGGTGGGAGGGAAGCTGAAGTGTGTGACGCGTGAATTTGGCCTGGAACGAGAACTATTAAATGAACAGGGACTGGGGTATGAGACATTCCAATCTGAGATGCTAACTAGGTTAATAATGATCTTCTTTTGTAATTGGGTGTCAATAATAGGCAGATATTCTTCGTACATAATAAGAAACTCAATCCAAAATTTAAAATGAGGTCTCCTTGAGTTTGACAGCACACGCTTCGGAGCCAGTGAGACCCAAGTTCAAGTCCATCTTTGCAGTGTTCTAGCAGTGTGACCTTGTAATCTTTTAAAGTTTACTCTTCTGATAAGTGGGAAATAAAAACAGTATTTCCTTCACAGGGCTATAGTGAGGACTGAATGACACAATGCAGCTTATATATGACATAATGTAGCCTAGCTTACCTGTAAAAGTGTAACACATTGAAGCCGTCACCTGCGACTGTCCTCTGTTAGTGAGTGTGCCACCATCCACCCACCATTAGAAGTTGTGTTTTTCTAGATTGCTGCAAGCGGCTGGATTTATCAGCTTTGAAAATGACGTCTTTGCTCGCCTGGTGTGAAAGATGAGAAAAAGGCAGCTTACACTGTTTCTGACCTGCTCTTCTTCTGCACTACCCAATTGTTGAGGCTGTTTTTATGTAACCAGAGTTACACATCCATATGCACATATGTACAGTTGTACTTGCACATGCACACGTACATGTTTGTTCTTTTACTATAATCCCCACTGTCATCACAGATTACTACTCTAGGCAAATGGGTTTGATGCTCATTAGCTTTGCCTAGTGACTGTCTTTCCATTCTCATTTTCCTGGGCTAAGGTCTGCCTTCCAGTTGTGTCTATAGGAGGGCTTATACGTATGATATTCCTTGAGTTCTTGAATGTTTGTTTCCTTTAAAGCTTGAATTACTGTTTGGCCAGGTACAAAATTTGGGGGTCTACACCTTCCCTCCCTGAGGGTTTCGAGGTGGCTCTTTTCTGCTGGCCCGATGCTCCATTGTTTTTTCACGCTGAATGGTTCTTGGAGCTGGGGGATCTTCTAGATCCCCAAAGAATTCTTTCTTTTGGAGGATCAATAATTCTACTAGCATGGGTCTCAATATTGATCATTCAGTTTCATTTTTCTTGGTCCATGGTGTATTCTTGCAGTTTGTAGATTCAAGTTGCCTTTCATTTCTGGAAAGTTTTCTTAAATTATATCTCAAAGTTATTTTTCTTTTCTGTTCCAGTTTTTCAGCTTTCTGCTTCGGGGATTCCATTTATGTGTTTGTTGGATCTCTCTTTCTGATCTTACCTATGTATTATTTTTCCTCTACTCTTTAACCTGTTTTACTTATTTCCATTTTCTTTGTTTGGGCCCTCAGCCTGTCCTCATGCCTCTCCCTGTACTGCCTTGATGGTGTTTTTGCCAATGCAGCCTTCATTTCTGTGAGGGTTTTATTTTTCATCCACTCCTTTGTTCTCTTATTTCTTCACCTACAGTTGCCACTCTATGTATTTTTTGAACTCTCCGTTGCTCTGCTTTGAAATCTTGTACTAAAGAATTAATATTTCATTAATTTAAAAAAAATTCATGGGGCATGTTTGGTAACAATTTTCATTTGCTCCATGGAAGTCTTTTTCTAATGAATGTTCTTTGTTTACCATGTGCTTTCCTGTTCATTTTCTCCCTTTTCAAGTAGGGATTTAAATATACCCTGTGCTTATTAGCTTATTCATTTTTAAAAATTATTACTCATCTTGTAGTGAGGTGGATCATTGGCGGGCTGGCCTTCTGAACAAGTGTCATGTTGGTGAGGACCTGGGCAGCGTTCTGGCAGACAGACACTCCCTGATTATCAGAGAAGTTCCTTAAGACAATAAATCTTTTGGCAATTACCTCTTTCCCACCAAAGAAAGCAACAGCTGCAAGGCTGCCTCTAACCAGTGTCTCCCCTGTTCTACCTCTCCAACCGGTGAATCCTGCAAATATGGCCATCAGTGTGTCTCCTTGTTCTCCCACGTCTCTCTGCTTCTCCGTGGTACTAAATGGAACGCATGGAGAATTCTACGCAAGCTGGCATGCTTGGTAACAGAACCAAGTTTGCCTCCCTTGGTGTGTTGCCCACTGTAGAAATACTGTGGCCTGAAAGTTTGGTCTGAGCTCTGCAACCATGGCCAGCGGTGTCTTCTCCAGGGGTCACCTCATCTCCCCTCCTCTGCTCTCGCTGCACTGGGGAGTCCTTCAGATACGGGGCATGGGGTTACAGAGCAGTTATAGTTTTAATAAAAATAGTTAGCCATGTTTTTTTTTCTCATTCTTTTCATCTTGGGAGCACTTCCATGTTCAGACCCCAGGCGTTCCCCATTGTCCCAACAATCAGATCCACATCCTCTATGATAGTGTCCAAGGCCCTTGCCTGGATCACTGGCTTGTTTCTCCAGGTCTGTCCCCGACTCCCACTTGTCTCCTGCTCCCGCACAGGGATGTTCCATGCCCAGGGCCTTCCTGCTCCTCCATGACTCCGCGCCCCTTTCCTACTCCAGGCCATTGCACATACTGTTTCTCTTGCCTGGAATGCCCATCTTACCTGCCTGTGGAATCTGAATTATTTTAAAGTCCAAAGTAAAAGTTACTGTCTCTAAAATCTTTTCAGGCTATTGAAATCAGATTTAGTCATGTCCTGCTCTGGCCTCAGTAGTTTCTCTGTACTCTTACATATTGCTCTCCGTCATTTGACTTTTTCTCTAGTCAGTCTGGTAGGCTATAAACACTGTATTCTGGGGGACAAGCTTTGAAATTGGGCTGACCTGAGTTTGAATTCAGATGCCATCACACTCGGGCCGTATCACATGGGTGTCACTGAATATCTGTGAGCTTGCTGAGCCGTTGCTCGTTTATCAAAGAGCATCAGTACTAACATCTGCAGAACAATGCCACACCTGCCTCCTGCAGTGGACTGTAAGCTCAGTGAGGGCAGGAGTTGGGTGTTTGCAATATATTCCTATATCTGCAGCATCTGGCACAGTGCCTGGCATATAAAAGCTAAATATTTGAAGCGCTAATGAATTAATTAATGTGTGAGATTGCTGTAAGCAGCGACACAGGTAATTGACACCAGGTGCTTGGCACGTGGCAGGCTGTCACTATATGGTCACCCTCATGACTCAACTGAACGTGGCTGTTGCTCTGACTTGGGAAAGTTTTTGGAGGATAGAGATTAAGTTTCGTTCAGTGTGTTCTCAGCTAGGCCTTTCCACGTGGCAAGTGCCTCAAGCCATCGAATATAATTTCATGATCATTGCAGCTGAAACAAACCTCTGGCGGAAAACAAAACAGATGAGCTCTCTTCCTTGTGGGGGCTCATGGCTATCGGTGTCTAAACTGTAAATCATAAGCCCAGCAGCCGCTTAACATGTATATTTTATTGTAAAAGTAGACTAGTAGCTTACATTTACTGAGCATTTAGTATATGACAAGCCCTGTTCTTATTTCACTGAACTTGTAACTTATTTTATTTTATACTTACAACAACCCTGTGAGGAAGTTGGTATTATTATTGGCGATAAATAGACAGGAAAGCAAAGCCCAGAAAGAGCCTGCAATTTTCTTAATGTCACACAGCTGGGAAGGGTAGAGCTGAGTTGGAAGCACAGGTGGTGTGAGAGAGGAGTGAGCAGGAGGAATTTCGCCCCTTTGTTGCCCCAGAACCTGTGGCAAGTGGGACCCCACTGAGATCGGTCTTAAGACAGTGTCTGTCCCAGGAGTATTTGCAAACAGGATCCTTAGCACTGTAGGGTTTAGAGAGGACCTCATTGCTGTGGTAGATGGGTACAGTAGGAAAAACCTGGGCTTCTGATATGCTTGGCTTTCTTCATTATCTGCCTATGACCTTGGGCAAGTCACTTCTCTTAGCTACATTTGTCTTATTTTGATAATGGGCCCAGTGTTATCTACCTAATCGGGTGGTGGAAAAAGTTTTGAATGTGATAATGATGACAGTTCCTGGCCCAGGAAGGAAGTCAGCAAAAATTGGCTTCACTTTTTCCAAGGGGTTATTCCCTAACGGAGCCTCTTGTCCCTGGGGAGGTGGTCTGGGCAGGATCGCCCCCAGATGTGCAGCTGCGCTGGACTCTGCCTTCCTTCATTGCGGAGCTCATTCTCACTTCTGAGAGCGTTGCGAGACGCTACAAATAGAGAAACATCACCCATATGCTTTGTCTCAGGGTAACTTTTCCCTGTGTAGGCTTGTGGAGGACACAGTGTAATATTTGGCCCACTTAGGCATCCTGGACAAGCAGGACGGGCCCAATTTCCAACCCTCCAGCCCTCACCTCTCTACTGCTTGGGACTGTCTGACCCTGTTGAGTGGCCTCAGCCCTAGGGACCGGCCTCTGCTCAGGGAAAATTCAGCGTTAACTTCTTGATAAAATGCTTGCTGCTGCTTTTAGCTTCTCTAAGAATGTAGTTCTCAGAAGTTGTCTGCATATAGGAGTCAACCAAAGCACTGGTTAAGTGCAAACTATTGGATCCCTCCCCTGTTAAATTCTCAATCTGTAGGTTTGGGGCGAAGGCAGAGGCATCTGGGTTTTTACTGAGCAGATGCAGATGGTCTGAACATCAACCTTTGAGAAATGCTGCTCTAGATATAGGTGGAGTGACCAACTGGTCCCTGTTTGCCCAGGACTTTCCCAGCTGAGCACTGAAAATCCTGTGTCCTGGGAACCCCTCTGTCCCTTGCAAACTGGGATGGACAATCACCCTAAATACATGTAAATTCAGGCTCTCACAGACTCTTAGGCACCATCTATCTGGGATTGGGGACAGGGCTCTAAGTTCCAGTCCCTGCTTGCCTGGATTTCCTAAAATCACCTGGAAGCAAATTCCCTAATGCCATGTGCAGCCCACTGCTGGGGATACAGCAAGGCTGGTCGCTGGACTCCCAAAGCTACCTGCTTCCTGGGGTACAGCTGTGGGCAGCTCTGTCCTCCCCAGTTACCCTCTCCTGCCTGCCAGGCTGCACGCGGACTCACGGTCGGCACGCGCAGCTACCCCGGCACGGGCCCCCGCACGGAGCATGTTGACGTTCTGATGCGTGTTCCCCCAGCTCCCTTGCCCTCAGCCATGAAGTTGCACTGTGAGGCCAGGTGGGCGGGTGGGACAGCATGACCCTTCCTGCAGAACAGGAGCTGAGCTTCCTAGGAGCTCTGGCTTTCCAATTTGAGGTATCGCTGAGCCTGTAATATCTCCTCCGTTCATTTGAGGAGTCACTGCTCTGCTAGTATCTAATTCATTACTCACTAAAGCAGTTTGAAATAAGGCACAGTGTGTACTAAAAGGTGCTATATAAAACCAAATTAAATATATTTTAGTACAAGTGCACTCAGACAGTTGTTCCCAAGAAAACCTGATAATTAGGACTCTAACTTGGTACGATGGTGTAATCTAGCCCAGAAAAGATGCTTATTATAGCCATGCCATTCATTCAGGCATTTATGAAAATCTTTCAATTACATGGAAATATTTTAGGAGTGTATAAGTTGGCTCCAGAAACCAGTTTGGATTGAAGGTTAGCGTTCAGCAAACTCTGCCTCAATGTAAACAGTTTCACAGAGTTTGGTTTTTTTTCTTTCATATTCTTTCTTCTTCCTCTCTTCTCTCTCTTTCCTTCTCTTGTAGTCAGTTTTGCTTTTTCTGATTTCAAGCAAAAAAATTGTGTTCCTGCTTTTAGGGTGCCCTGGGTTAAAAAATAGCTTCATTTTGTGGGGTCATTGTATTAGTCAGCTTGGCCTTCCAGAATGAGATACCATTGACTGGGTGGCTTAAACAACATTCATTTTGTCACAGTTCTGAAGGCTGGAAGTCTGAGATAGGGTGGCGGCATGGCTGGCGAGGGGCTCCCTGTTGCTTGCAGACGGCGGCTTCTTGCTATATCCTCACCTGGCCGGGGGCGGGCGGGAGCCCTCTTTCTAAGGGCAACAACACTGTCATGAGGGCCCCACCCTCACGCACTCATCTAACCCTCATTCACTCCTGAAGGCCCCACCTCCAAATACCATACCATTGAGGGTTAGGGCCTCAACATAAGAATATTTTGGGAACAGAAACATTCAGTCCATACCAGTCATATTTTAAAAAGTATTTTCCCTCAATATGTTCTAATTCACTTGGGGTTAATGATGGCCTATCCAAACTAAATTTGCCAATAGATACAGAAAACCAAAGGCAAAAGATAGTCATCCAAAATACCTAAAGGCCTTTTCTGGCACTGGCACTGAGGCACGGGCCAGGCTGCCCTGGGAGCACTGTCCTGTGAGCCTTGGGCTTTCCGAGCACGGGCAGAGAGGCCATGCCAAGTTGCACGCTAGGTGTTCCCGAGGTGGGGCTGCAAGGGCTGGCCTTACGAAAGGGGGGGTTTGTCTTGGAGCAGCAGGCGGAGACCAAGGTGCACTCCCCACAGTGGGCTCAGGTCCTGCTCTGCTGCTGAAGCCGCTCCCCACTGTCGCCTCTACTCATGCCCGGGTCCACGGTGGCCTCCGTGATGAGCAGGAAAAGTGGGCCTAAAATAAAAGCTAAATAGCAGCACTTAGGACATTTCTGAAAATGCACCACAAAGATGTAAAGTTTCCTTCACAGAGTTTTTCACTCCAAGGAGCCTTTGAGCATTTGAAGGATTCCCACATGTAGATGTGTGATTTGCTCTGATTAGTTAGGGAACAATGGTCCCATAGGCTGTATATACCAAATGGCCTTGACGTGGACCACATTTGAAAGTGGCCTGCTGGCATCCCTGCTGGCACCCAGCCTGCCTCTGGGTACCAGGCTGCTTCTAAGGGTGCCCCCCAGACGTGTCACCAGACTCTTCCAAGTGAGTTCCTCAGGCCCAGCCTCAGTTTTCCTCTGTGTCCCCCCTTGCCTCTTCTGGCTGTAACTGGTGCCTGACCCACCAACCACTGCAGCATCAGTGGATTAGCTCTGTGAGTTCATCCACCTAAACCAAGGGTGGGTGGTGAAGCAACATCCACTCAATCCTTCGCATGCCAAGCACCATGCTGGGCTCCAAGACCCTGACACAGCTGGCAGGTGGCTCACAGTGTAGTGAGAAAGAAGGAAAAGTCAAATCGGGGTTCCAGGAGAATGTGGTTGGCAGTAGATTCTGCATGCACAGGTGCAAGGGCAACACCGAGGATGGGGGAGGGGCACAACTCTTCCTTTGTTTGTGTACTAACCCGTAATCACTGCTGGGCACACAAGGCTTCAGCTGAGATGTGTGGATCCCGCCAGCGAGTGGCTGCCCCACTGGCCGTGGCTTCCACCCCATTCATGCCTCCCCCCCCGCCATATTGAAGCCAAATGTGACCCTGTCTGTCCTGATGCCAGGATGAACCCAAGGTACGACTGGTGTTTCCCAGCCTCACTCTGCTGCGCCAATTCATCCTTTCCTCGCAGAGACACGGGTGTGAAGACAGTGTGGAAAAAACCTAGATGAACTCAGGCTGGGTACACAGACAAGTGGCAAATGAAAAAAACCATGCGGTATGGACGACTGTGGTCTTAGAAGCCCAGGGTTGTGGTGAGAAGGTCGCCACCTGTGACGATCAGAAACTCGAAGGTCTTAGATCGCACTGAACTTACCTGGAATCCAAGGAGCCCATGGTGTGGCAGGCGGAACGTCAGATCTAGTGATCGCCTTTCTCCGTGTGGACGCTCAGATGTGCTTGCCCCTCTGGGCGGGTTTTCTAAGAGGTATTTGGGCGCCTGGTGAAAGACGATGTCCCGTGGCAGCCCAGGGCCCTCCCTGAAACAGGAGGAAGCAGGGTGGGTGCTCGGGAGGGCGCACAGGCCTCTCTCTCCGTCCACCCGGCCCTCTTGAGGGAAAATGCGCTGTCCTCAATACAACAGACGCGTTTTTGTCCTCAGCTGCCATGCATTACATTTGAAAGTGGTTTTCCTATTCTAAATCTATGTCCCTCTGGTAGATTAGAAAATTTATAAATATTGGTCATTGTGGAATATATTTTTAAAGTCCATTGATTGTGGTGATTCACCGAGAACTCTGTGTCTGGGTTTCAGGCATGGATCTGGGCTAAATTGCAATGGCTAGGCTAAAATTTGCTCTAAAACCTGCTATGAGTTATTTTAATGCAAAGTTACTCAGATTTTGTGAGTTTAAATCAGACAGACCCACAAGTGTATTTTAACATAGTTTTTCTTTTTTTTTTCCTTGTGTGTGTTTAGTAACAACAGTCTCTGTAAGTCGTAGTGGCAGATAGCCAGAGGAAAGAGAGGTGTTAATGAGACGCAGTATAAATGGAAGGGGCGCGGGACTGACAGTTTTCCGTAGTGCAGCTGGCACCAGATCGAAAAGACAGGGGTGGCACGAAGCTGACCGATCACCTTAGATAATGATGAAAGAGCAGTGACGGGGAGATTCAAGGACCACTGAAGAGTCGCACTGGGTCAGGGCGGCAGGGAGAGAAGAACGGTGTCGGCCATTGGCTCCGGCAGTGCAGGTTCTCAGGTGAAGAATGAGGGCGCTGATAAGTACACCCAATGATGTTGACACCAGGATTGGAAAGAAGCGCGCTGGCCGGTGCTGGGTTTAGGCTGGGTGTTTGGCAGGAGGAAATTCTCAGGGCAGCTCAGGCATCCGGGAGCTCCCGTGTCTTTAAGGGAGGATGTCTGTCCCCATGCATTGACACCATTGCTATTTTTACAGAGGGGATGTCTTTAATCCTTTTAATTCTGGGCTGCGGGGCAGCTTTTGAACATTTAGGTGCTGGTGTTGTGTTGCTGGTTCATTTGGATCATTTCCTAGTATTCTCCTCTCTTCTTCTGCCCATTTCTCTGCTCTGTTCCACCGTTTCTCAAAAAGCAGGAAACTCCCTCCTGCTGCTTTTGGGGAAGCAATGAACAAGCTGAATCTGCAAGGAGGTTGAGTCTTCTGCCTGATGGAAAACTTTGGAGATGTCCTTTGTTTTCAGCAGCCTCTGCGCTTCTGATACTAGAGAACAAATGCCATTTTCCCCATAATTTCAGAGGTGCATTCCTGCTGGTCCGGTGGACTACCAAGAAGGGGAGGATACAGGGTGCGGTGGAATAAATTTATACCTCATGGCTGCAAAATTGAATGTTTCTTCCTGATGTCTTGGGGTATAGGCAGCCAGAGAGTCAAGAGATGGGAGATTTCTGTATCATACATAGAAGCCCAAGACCTTTGTCCAGGAGAAACCCACCAGGACAAAGCCAGGCCCCCGGGAGCACATAGACTCATGAGCTCATGGGCAACCCAACCTTCTTAGCAGAGATGATGCGAAAATTGAAATTTCTGTATTTACCAACAGGTTTTTAACATTCAGGGGATGAGAGCAAAAGGGAAAAATTCTATTACTGCTACCTGGTGACATAAAGTCACCTTTCTGATTTCCCTGCAGCACAGAATGGAAAACAATAGGACCTGGGCAGCATGTGGCAGAAATATTCAGCCCCACGTCCCTCCTACTGATGTTTACCTATGAAAGATGTGATTTCCATGGGATTTGCTTCATGATTTTTGTCTTAGCCCATAGATCAAGTTGAGTTTATAAAAGATTGATCAATTTCAGTTAATGTTAAAAATTAGTTCAAGACCATTTTGGAGAAAAATAGTCCTTTTCTGCTGTTTCCTAGTAATGACCTGAAATATGAGCAGCAATCTTTCTCTCTGGCTTGTACTACTTGGCTTTGTGAGAAATTCCCCTAATGGGTTAGATTTAGCATTGTCACCCTTGAAATTAAATGCTGGTGTTTAAAACTTCATTTTTATAAGAAGAACTTGACATTCATAATTTTTATACCTTTGATTAAATAACTAAAAATACATTATTATTGGGTTAATAATTACTCTAGATATGTGCAGATTTTTGACCATTTCATTGCATTATGATGGCACAGAAGCAAAATTTCACTCATATATTTGACTTAAATGGCAGTCTTTAGGGATTTGAATCAGAAATTATAAGTTCTACTGCAATTTACATGTTAAGTTCTATAACCCCGTGATAGTTCAACCATTTGTTAAAAAAAACAGTAGGTGGCCTGTGGTCTGATTTTCAATGAATAATTTTATTTTACATCCAGCACAAGGTCCAGCTGAATGTTTCATTACATTAAAATTTCACCAAGTGACATAAACCTTGTAATTAAAAAAGTGTTAACTTTTTATAGAGTGCCTAGATAATTTTTGAAAACATTCCTCCAAAATGTGGTTGGGAAAGAACTACAGAAATTTTGCACATAACATCCTCAGACTTGTTTTCATTTAAATTATTTAAACTGTGATTTTTTTTTTCCCTCTTCCAATGAGGAGCCTTATAGAATTCAATGGAAATAAGGAATTAAATGATTACTTAGCACCTGGCTTCTGGAACATACTCCAAAATCATTTAAACATGGTTTTATGTTTCTGTATTGTGATTCATTTCTTTTGGATGTCTTTTATTATTTTAAATTAGCTCACAATTTATTTACCTAGTTCTTATGTTTGTTTAATTAGTAGTGCTTCTCTGGCATGTCTTCATAGAGGGTGGAAATCAACATTATCATGGCAGTTCCCTGTCTCCTGTGAGGAGAAGTCCCAGAATTACCTATGCCATCCGAGATCCCAAAATACCCATCTTGCCCACGGGCACCTGTAGGGTCTGCAATGTACTGACATTATTCTTAGACACACTGCCTGAGACTTCTAGGAATGGTGTCCCAGCAACGACCAATCGGTATCCACCTACGATCCGGTGCTCCCGTATACATTTGGGTAGGGACTACTACTTCTGGGAAACATTGAAAAAGAAAATAAAACCGTTACTTTCCATGTTCAAAGCAGAGGGGGAATGAAAGAAATAGTCGACAATGCCACCTAGCCATTCACAAGTGGAGAGAGCTCCTGGGAATGTTTGAATGTCTTGTGCAGGCTCGGAAATGCTGCCTGTCGGATGGAATGGTCTTTTCTTTGTGGGCCTTACAAAAATCCTTGGGTCCTCATCTTTGGGTAACAGACAGAAGGGTATTTCTTGATGAGGAGAAATATAGACCTTTCTCATTCTTGTGGCATGCTTGGGATGATGTTAGCTCTCTTATTTTGTATTTGTATGAGAGAGAGAGAGAAAGAGAGAGAGAGAGAGAGAGAGAGAGAGAATATGTGTGTGTGTGTTTATATATGTTTAGTGAGAAGGACTTTTTTTCTCCTTAACACAATCCAAAGTGTTAGTACATGTGGCCTGGGGCTTTTAAGAGGAAAAAAAATTATATGTGTACATATAAATCTGTAGACAAAACCTCAGATAAGTTTGTAATGTTCATTCTGTATGGTTGTGTTGCCTGAACAGGCTCCATACACCCTATGGAACGTCAGCATACAACTTGCTCCACTCCTGCCAGCTCCTCTGCGTCTCTTTCACCACGTGCTGTACCCTGACTGCCACTGAAGTGCCACTAATTGGGATGTGAGATCAAAGGGAAGTAGGAACAAATTAGAAAGTCACGGATTTCCACCCTGGTAGAAACAGAATGAGGCACGTCATTTAATCACCACTAGAGGTAAATCAATGGAAAACGGATGAGAGTTTCCCTGGATGAGATCTGGGACTTTCTGTTCTACCAAAAGTAAGAGAACAAAAGCAATATCTACCAAGTGGTAAAAAAAAAAATCTGTCATCTTCCTTTCTGGCTGCAGAGATATTCCTTTTTAGACTTCTCTTCTATTTCTCTGAGATGCATGGTGATGAATCCATGTCTTCTTGAAAGACATCTTTCTGATTGGGCCCTACCAATCAGAAAGCAAAAAGCCTTGAATAGTAATATATGGCAGGCAGTTCATATGGCTCACTCAAATGCCCATCCCAAGAATATAGGACTTGTGGAAATACCTCAAAAATTATAGATTTTTTTTTAAAGAGTAAGAATGAATATTTCCATTGCTGTGCAGAAGCTTTTTAGCTTGATGTGATCCTATTTGTCCAATTTTGCTTTGGTTACCTATGCATTTGGGGTATTATTCAAGAAATCATTGCTCAGACCAATGTCCTAAAGCATTTCCCCAATATTTTCTTTTATTAATTTCATAGTTTCAAGTATTAGATTTAAGTCTTTAATCAATTTTTATTTTATTTTTGTGTATAGCAAGAGATAAGGGTCTAGTTTCATTCTTTTGCATATGGATATCCAGTTTTTCCAGCACCACTTATTAAAGAGACTGTACTATTCTCAATGTATGTTCTTGGCACCTTTGTTAAAGATAAGTTCACTATAGATGTGTGGATTAATTTCTGGGTTCCCTATTCTGTTCTATTGGTCTATGAGTCAGTACCATGCTGTTTTGGTTACTATAGATCTATAGTATAATTTGAAGTCAGGTAATATAATTCCTCCTGTTTTGTTCTTTTGCTCAGGATAGCATTAGCTATTCTGGATCTTTCATAGTTCCATATAAATTTTAGAATTATTTTTTCCATTTCTGTAAAGAATGTCATTGATATTTTGATGGAGATTGCATTGAATCTGTAGATTACTTTAGGTAGTATGGACATTTTAATAATATTGATTCTTCCAATCCGTGAGTATGGAATATCTTTCCATTTTTTGTGTGTCCTCTTCAGTTTCTTTCATCAGTGCTATACAGTTTTAATTGTAGAGCTCTTTCATTTATCTGGTTAAGTATAATTATTCCTAGGTATTTTATTTTATCTGTAGGTATTATAAATAAGATTACATTCTTGATTTATTTTTCAAAATGTTTGCTCTTGGCATATAGAAATGCTACTGATTTTTGTATGTTTATATTGTATCCTCCAGCTTTATTGAATTTGTTTATCAGTTCTAGTAGTTTCATTTTGGAGTCTTTAAGTTTCTCTCTATATAAGATCATATTGTCTTCAATCAAAGACAATTTGATTTCTTCCTTTCCAATTTGGATGTCCTTGATTTCTTTCTCTGGTCTGACTGCTCTAGCTAGAACTTCGTGCACTATGTTGGATAACAGCAGTGAAAGTGGGCATCCTTGTCTTGTTCCAGATCTTAGAGGGAAGGCTTTTTTAGTTCTTCCCCATTCAGGATGATACTAGCTGTGAGGAAAAATATTTGCAAACTAACTATCTGACAAGGGATTAATAACTAGAAAATACAAGGAGCTCCAACAACTCAATATGAAAAAATCATATAATATGATTTAAAAAATGGGCAAAAGATTTGAATAGACGTTTCTCAAAAGAAAAAATACAAATGGTGAAAAAGTATATGAAAAATGCTCAACATTGTCAGTCATCAGAGAAATTCAAATCAAAATTACAATGAGATATCATCTCATCCAAGTTAAAATGACTTTTATCTAAAAGCCAGGCAATAATGAATGCTGGCAAGGATGTAGAGAAAGGGGAACCCTCATACACTGTTGGTGCAAATGTAAATTAGTGCAGCCACCATGGAGAACAGCATGGAGATTCCTCAAAAAAACTAAAAATAGACTACCATATGACCCAGAAATCCTGCTGCTAGCTATATATCCAAAAGAAAGGAAATCAATATATTGAAAAAATATCTGCACTCCCATGTTTATCGCAGCACTGTTCACAATGGCCAAGATTTAGAATCAACCTAAGTGTCCATCAAAGGATGAATGGATAAAGAAAACGTGGTACATATATGCAATGGAATATTAGCCACACAAAACAAGGAAATCCTGCCATTTGCAACAACACGGATGGAACTAGAGAACATTATGTTAAGTGAAATAAGCCAAGCACAGAAAGACAAATCTCACACGTTCCCACTCATATGTGGGAGCTAAATATTGAAATGATTGATTTCATGGAGACAAGAGAGTAGAATGATGGTTACCAGAGTCTGAGAAGGGTAGTGTGAAGTGGGAGGATAAAGTGGGGATGGTTAATGGGTGAAAAATATAGTTAGTTGGAATGAACAGCGTTCAGTAGCACAACAAAGTGACTATAGTCAAAACTAAGTTATGGAATACTTTAAAATAAATTGAGTGGAATTTGAATGTTTCTAACACAAAGAAGTGATGAATGCTTGACGTGATGGATACTCCAATTACCCTGATTT
This sequence comes from Cheirogaleus medius, assembly GCA_008086735.1. Lineage (NCBI taxonomy): Eukaryota > Metazoa > Chordata > Mammalia > Primates > Cheirogaleidae > Cheirogaleus > Cheirogaleus medius. The sequence continues at coordinate 1,849,025 of VBSM01003144.1, forward strand.
GATTAATACACACTGTATGTCTGTATCAAAACATCACACCTACCCTGTAAATACATATAACCATCATGTACCCATAATAATTAAAAATAAAACAAATTTAAAAATCTTTAAAAAATGAATAAAGGGAATACTCTATGTATGACTTGAATCCAAGTTATCAGGAAAAGTGCCAAAGCTTACAGGAGAGAGGACAATTTTTCTCCAAAAGTGATGGATCATAGACACACTCTGAACCAGCCCACAGGAACGATTCTGGGTATTTGGACTGGTGTTGTAGGAGGAAGTGCTGCAGTGACTTCCTTCACTTGAGTTAAAAGCCCCGTACGAATTATGATTTCACGGGAAATATCTTGCATAGAGTGACAGGGCACCAAAATACCACATTCTGCAACAATCTTGTGTTGTCCTAACTAGTAGCTTTTTACAACTCAGATGGGTAAATAGTCTTAAGAACTTCATGCAAACTGTTGTCACTCTCATTTTTGAGCATTTTCTAGTATGTTTCTTTTTTATTTTTTACAACTGAAGGTTTTCTCCATTTAAAAACTGTTTTTCTTCCATCCTCCCCCTTCCAGACTCTCCCTCTCTTTCTAAGTCTTTTGGGTACATCCAGTCCCCTCTTGGGAAAAACCAGAGACGATCCCAGGAAGGGAAAGGAGGAGTCAGTGCAAAGGTTTGGGGATCGATACTCTATCATCCAAGTGCAGACCCCACAGGTTGCAGGTGCTGAGGGCTCAGTTTATAAGAATGTGCCATGCATAGGTCTGGTGTGTCTACTTCCACAGTGATGGTTGGTTCTGTCTCTTAAAGAGTCTTATGGAGACAAAAGCTTCAATCTTTTGACAAAAAGCAGATCTACTAAAACATTTCCAAACATTACCCAAAGAATAGGGCCTGTCTTCCGCACAAATACACTGAGACAAGGTCAGTCTCTGCAAGACTCTTAGTCCAATTTCTGTCAAAGCCTTTTGGGCAGTTTGTTTCTTATATAGTATTGTTGTCCCTGTAATGAACTGGTAGGCAGCGTTCCTGTCCATGGAGAGGAAATATCTGTAGAAGATGACAGATAAAATATTACTTTTAGCACATAAGGATTAGCTGATTGGGGAATAGTTTATGAAATTGCTCTATACTAGTCACTGGGATTTTTAAAAACTTATTAGCCAATAAGAAACAATGAATGAAAATAGTACTCCAGAATCCTATATTATATTAAAACTACAATCAATTTAGGATTTGGAGTGTTTCTGGTGAGAATTTTTCTTTTAGCCCTGACCAACTTTCCATCTTTCACATTTTCCTGTTTTTCCCTCTCCTGACACTTCTTTGGCCCCTACGTAAAATTAAACAAAGCTAAGAGCCAATACACATACACAAATGAACCATCTTTACAGATACATTTTAGTGGTCTATTGAATTTGAGAGAATTTTATAAAAATGTTTACATTTTGTCTGATCTATTTTCCTTGTTTGAAATATTCAGAATATCCAGTCATAATGGTCGTGAGTCCCAAATAAATCATACGTGATGATGATACAAACCTGAGAGACTTTTTATATAAATCACTATGCTAGGTGTTTGAAGCCTAGATAGCTACCACAGAAAGGACAAATAAATAATCAAAAGTAAAAAGCAAATTAATTTAAAATCTATATTGGCAACCGTACTGAGCTATATATCCTCTGTCTTTCATCTGTATTTGCGTAGAGTGCCAGTCGGGTACTGCAGGCTAATGCAAGGTGTGTTAAGTGGTGGCTTAGAGAGAGAAACAGCGCCTGAAAAATTGTGAATAAATTGTGAGTGAAAACCTCCGCCGATCCCAGCATAGATGATGTGTCTCTGTGTACAAAAGACATTTTTGTTCAATCGGGTTGAATAGTTTCTTATAAAAATGCTTCTTTAGTTTCATTGTGTGTCTTTTCTAGGAAAAGAAAAAAAAATACCCTCTAGAGCAAAAGCGGTTTATCTCGCCATGTCTTGAAACAGTTTTGGTTCCGCCGTGTTCTGCGGGGGTATCTCCCCCTCCCCAGCCCCCACTCCATTTTCCCCGAGGCTAACAATTTTATATCCAAAGTAAATCTAGCTAAAATTAAGAAACAGAGCATACAGCTGCCCTTACTCGTGGCCCACAGATGTTACCAAAATCTGATTAAAAAGCCCTTAATCTCCTGCTGCACCTTTTCATTAGTGTAATAATCATTTTTGCCAAATATCTAGCGGAGGGAGGAAAAGGAGAAGGAGAGGAGAAGGTCTGTGTCACCAGAATCCCTGCAAATGCGCATGGAGCCTAGTGGGGAAAATGAGGCGTTGAGGTAATCCATGTGCTGAAATATTTTTGCTTCTTTTTCTAGAAAATGTGCAATTTGGTCAGGCAGAAAAAATTGAACAGAGCCTTCCAAGCAATAAATCACTGGATTGCTGGTGACATTCATACAATGCGGATATAGTGTTAACTGTACGAGTCAGACAGCGCCTCCTGCACCCAGCCTGTCCCTAAGAGGTGACCTTGTGACGGTGTGGTAATCAATCATCCTGGCGTAGGACACACTGTTTTTGTTTAATATTACACTATTGGAATATATAGTAAACAAAGTGTAGAGGAAATTTGGAGAGCAGGCACTATATAAGGGATGCTGGGATTTGCTTGCTGCCTGCGGAGCATCCCCTCCGCCCCGCAGCCTGCGAACCTCGCTCACCAGCCCCCGGCCTTAGACGTGGCGCGTATCTGCATCTCCAAGGCGGCGTTTCTGGCACCGAGCACCGAGCACGCAGACCATAGTTAAAATTTTAAGGGGAATAAAACCAGAAGTTTGTAGAGGCTGCAGATACAATTTACAGCCTTCGGCTGGAATAGATTTTTGAGGCTCAGGCTTCCTCTCCTCTCTTTGTTTTTCCTTTTACACTTCCCCTCAGTGTTTTTCCAACCAAAGTACTTGGAAAGAATGAAATTTGATTTCAGAAACACAAATTCATGCATTCGTCTTGACAAGTTCATGTCCCCCAGAATATTCTGGAAAGGAAATGAACCAGGAATGGTGTTTAGTGTTTTGCATGCTAATACAGGCCACCTCCTGCAGGCCCCATGCCTTCTGTTTAGAGAATCTTTTGTCTTTAAAGTGAGTCCCACACACATAAAGTGGGAACACAGGGCCTATTACCCGGCCAGGCCATTGTATCCATGTAGATGGGATGTTGCAAAGTGTATTGTGATTCTATTTGTGAGGGACACACCAACATGCCCACTAAAAGAGTCTTGCAAGCGCATTTGTTCAGGGTATAACGTCATCAGTGGGGATTTTGAGCCTAAGTGGAGGGGAGAATTGGACTCTAAACATGTGTGGAGAAGTTTTCTCAGTCCATGGACGTGATGTGTTTTAGTTCACATCACAGCCACACATTTGCTTCTCAACATATGGGGGTTTTCCCTGTTTTTCATGGAAAAGCAGCAAGTCAGACACATTCGGTTGGTTTTTACAATGTGGGTTCTGGGGTCTCTCAGTGAGGACAATGATCATACAGTCCAAGTGAAAACAGTGGTGGAGTCCTTAAAATCAGTGTCGTGAAATGTACTCAGAAATACTGGACAGCCACACATTTCCCGTGTGGCACAGAGCTTGTTTCCATTACTGGAAATGAGGTTCCAGGACGACACAGGCATGTTTCTCTTGGAGCACCGTGAGTAGCCCCGTTCTGGGGGCAGGGAGTTGGGATGCCGGCAGACTCGGGATGGTCGGAGAGGTGATTCCAGATAGATGCTGGGTCTGAGGGAAAGCCTGAGATGGTTGGGCAGTGCCAAGAAAAGTCTGGAAAAGCAAGGGTTGGAGACCATACGTGTCCATGCAAAAGGGCCTGGCCACCGAACAAGATGGGCTTGGTTTGGTCAATGTAGGTACCACGCTGACTTAAACAAGTTAAGGTGATTTAGTCACCTTTTGACAGTGAGTCAGTCAAGATTGTGTGTGTGTGGGTGTGTTCGCGCGCGCGCGCACGCGTGCACACACATGCGCAGAAGCTTTTATCAAGCCAGAAGGAAATCTCACTTCATTTTTACATCAGGCATCCTTGGAAGAAGCAGCATGCAACGTATCTCGCCAGTGGGAGGAGGCATACAGAGCATGGAAACAGAGATAAATAGCCCCTTGTCTGGGATCAAAATTGCCTCTGGGAAGCAAGGACCGAGAGTGGGGGAAAGAAGGAAAATATGTGAGGGGCAAACACACACACACACACACACACACACACATACACACTCCTGTCCACTCTCCATCAGGCGGTCTCCAGAGCACAGTCCCTGGCACCTGGTCACAGGTTGTGCCCAAGTGCGGGAGGTGGTCCCTGCCTCCCTGTGGCCAGTAGAAGGCAATTGAGATACAAATGACCCCTCCCTTTTCTTCCTTTGAGACAATCCAGGAGCCCCAGCAGCAACGCCGTGGTGTCTGCCTTTGTTAATTCAAGACATTTTTAAAAAATCGGTCATCAGTAAACATGTGGTCTTCCAAACTATCTTTGAGGAAAGAAATTGTAGCCCATGAAATATTACAAACTTTTAAGTAGTAAAACCTCTTGAAAGGCTCTATCACTTGGAATTGGCTGTATTTATTTATTTTCCTTGTTGAAATACGTGTCGTTGCGCGCTTTGTGTTCGTAGCAGGGAGATTTTATCTCCTCTCTGACTAATCTAGCTCCATGGATGAGCTGTATGGTTATATTAAATATGTTTTCCTTCTTGCCCTCAACACTTTTTTCTTGTTGCTGCTAAACCTTCCTGGGGCAGAAGTTGTTCTAGGCATCATGTCTCTATATACAATTTTATTCTTGAAGAAATGCTACTGTTCCCCCCAGCAGGGGCGAATTGAGAGCAAGTAGTTTAATATGCAGCAAGAAATCTACAGACAACTGAATCCAATTTGCATAGCTTTAGTGGTGCTAAAATTCTAGTCTCCAAAGGATAAATGAAAAAAAAAAGTGGTCTATCTTTGTGTGTTTAATTATCTGACTTTAAACTAGCTAAGTTATAATTGCTACAATGAGCATTTAAAAAATTTTGGGCAAAAGCAGTGAACATTTTTCAAATTACTGATAAGAAAACTGCGCAAATAAAAAAAACACATGGAAAAAATAAGACTATAGAAATTCATTTTCTGGGGGTGGTTAAAATGAGAGGTGACATAAATTATTAGCATCTTGTAATTCTGCTTAATCCACCAACATTCCCAGAAGTACCATACTTAATATAAATATGTTTATGTAGTTTTTAGAAACAGAAAGTTAAAGTATGAGACAGAATACCATCTCCTCTCATTAAAGATGCTATGCATTTATTTTATAGTTAAACTGCTCAATATTTATTTGAAGGGCTAATCATATATTTAAGAAGGAAAGTCAAAATGTAAGATTGATCATTTAGCCTGGAAATTCCTCACAAACAATAAAAATGGAGTGTCTATAAAAAATGTATTGTTTTCAACCTTAAGGGAAGAAACAAATGTTATTCTTCAAATTTGCTTTTCCTTTAAAAGTGTTAAAGGACTGGGTTTGTGTACTTTGTGACTCCAGGAGCAATTTATTGATTTAAAATAATAGTAATGCGCACTTTAGAATCTTACCTCTGAAGACCTTGAACATGAAATATTCTAAACAAAATATCAAGAAGAGAAATGTTATTCAAAGCAATTTGAATGTGAATATGTTCCCAGATTCCTTTTAGGGGGGTGTGTATCTCTCACAAGTGTTTGTGCAAAGAAAATAATTCAGACTTTGGTCAGTTATGTTTTAAAGAATGAACACAAATTAAGGACTCTGTAGAATAGGAAATATTTGTTAGTCTCAAGTAACTGGCAAAGAAAACAGGGCAAAATGTTGAGAGGATTTTATCTTTTGTTTCATCAACTGCTGTTGTCAAACCTGCTGCTATCCATCTTTAGAGAGAAAAAGACAGAAGAATTATTTTTTTGTATTAAGAAATACATTGATAAGCTTCATCAAGTATCCACATTTTCAGTAGTTTTTCTAAATGTCAAAGGCATTCCTTTTGCATTAAATAAAACTGAGATGAGAGAGAAGTGGCTGGCAGGTTACCCGGAATTCAACACACAAATACTATCAAAGCCGTGTGGGTTCTTTCGCAGAATCACATTACATACCTATTGCAAAGCTTGAACTCTTTGGGGAATGTTCATTTTCGCTCCAGTACCGTTACCGAGTCCCACCTCCTGTAACAATAACGGGTGTCAGGTAGAGTTTGGACTAGACAGGATTAAGCTATCACCCCCCCTGCTGTGTGTTAATTTATTGCTTCAGACATTTTCATATCTGATTCATTTTCACCCACTCCACCGCGATTGCACAAAGTTCTCAGTCTCTGCCAGTCCAAGTGGCACTGGAGTGCGAATAGCTGGCACCGTGAAATGGCTTTCTTCGCAGCACGCGGCCCAGGTACGTCCTCGGAGAGCGCAGCTGTGCTCGCCCTGCAGAACCGGGAATAGCACGCAGCGCGCGCCGGGCCAGCCAATATGCCTAGGTGTGACACAAAAGCCAAAATCTCGGCTTTTTAGTAAACAAGAAAGGAAATTGTGATGCTGCTGAGATCCCAGTGCTAGACGTCTTTAGGAAATGGTGTTATTTCCTCAAGAAAATACAGGGTCACAGCTGCTTGGAATTTACATCAAAAATAGCCTCTCCCTAGTTTTGTTTAGCGATTATGTAGAACCTGCTGGAAAGGTGTTTGTTTCTGTTTGTCAGCTGGATGCACGGAGTTTCCCCTCTCCCTGCAGTTCTGCCCCAGGCTCAGCTGCCCTGTGGCTGGAGTTGGGAGCAGAGCTAGACCCTCAGGAGGCCAGAGGAAGGGCCTGGGGGAGGTGAGGCTGTGTTTTGGTTTCCGGTCCCCTCAAAAATTCTCTGTGCCTATTAAAAACCAACCAGCCACACAAACCAAAAAAACAAAACAAACAAACAAAAAAACAGAAAGACTTAATTTGGTCAGTTAGATGGGATAAGTGAAGGAAAAGGTGTTTGCAAACACAAGAGGTGGCGGGACAGCCACTGAACGGGGAGCAAGGGAAAGCCATTTGTACCTCCACGATGGTAAGGGCACATTCCTCCATCTGCCAGCCTGCGTTTGCACAGACCTTCGCAGGGACACAGCAAGTGCCTGATGAAAGCACCTGGTGGGGCTACCGGGCTCCGGGAGAGGCTCAGACCCCACCCCTGCAGAGGGAAGGCTCCCGGCTTCTGAGAGCAATCGCAGAGGCGCGGCTTTTCCTGTGAGCCCACCTCTCCTCGTGCGCTCGTCCTTACAACTCACCTGGGAGACGGAGGCTCCAAGTCTGCCTGGGTTTACACGGGAGGCTCCCATTTAAACAGCTGACAGATAACGGGAGCAAATTTTTACTCTTTTTCCTTCAATGAACAAACACAAACCCTCATCATTCCAGATACAATGATGCACGACCAGGGAGTGTCTTTTGGGCCTTTCTCTTGGACGACCAGTTTTAAAAATCAGGCCACGACTTTTATTAGCACAACACGCCTCGTTTGCCATTTAGGAAATAATTGTCGGGTCACGTGCCAGCAGTGACACAGAGCTGGCACTGCCCACCATTTACAGGAAAAAGAAAAGGGCCGCAGAGCCCTGTTTTTTGTTTTTGTTAATATTTTTTGTTTTGTTAATATTTTCTGTTTTTGTTAAAATTAAAATGCTACTGCGAACGTATAGAATGGCACAGGACAGATGCTGATGTCTAACACTCGGATGTACAAAAGTATGAACATATAATATCTGCATAACTGGCTTCTGTGACAAGTCAGGTTTACATAAAGGAAGCTTCTCAAAAGTAACCAATTATCAAAAAATCAAATGCACTTAATATGAAGACACGTGTGCCTGGCAGAGGAGCATGTAAATCCTGGTAGGAAAGTGGGCCCAGATTGGTGTGTACAGAAGTCCTCCATTCAACTTTATTGAGTTTCCGCTAAGATGGCAGACTAAAGTGATTTTAACACTTATCAACTGGATTTATGATTTCTGTGTCATCCACCCTGTTTCTGACGTGAGGAGATGTTCAACATGAGGGATTCATTCAATGATTTTTTTTAACTACACTATAAAACATTTTAGTCTCCTTTCTTTCTGAAATCCATAAATGGCTAATTTAATCTCATAGTTGGAATCCATGACTTTTCATCTGCTAATTATTTGGCATCATCTGAGTGTTTTAAATCACCATGATATATTGTGTGACCAGGATGGCCGCCGGAATCGCGTGGAGATAAACTCTGGCCTGTGTGTGGCCCTGCGCTTGTCCTGGCTTTTTCGGTAAAAGCATAAAAGCTTCGACTGTGGGAGCTGCAGTTAGGATGAGGCCGTGTTTCGTGCACGGTGCCTGTCTCGTCCAGAAGGATCCAGCCGGCACGGGTCGCCAGGCACGGGGGTGGCGGGGGGTGGGGGCGGGCACAGCAAAGACCAGGAGCAGGAAGGTCATCCCAAGGTATTTGGGAATCCTTTTTAAGTATTTCTACAATTTTAAAAAGAAGCAACTCATATTTAGGGAAGGTGTTTTTTAAAATCCTTAAAATCAGCTTTTCTTTTATTTTTTCTCTCTGCTGAAGAAACTCTCTCTCAATAATAATCTCACTGGAAAATAGCAAAAAATAGCTCACCCCTGTTCTTAAACCCTATAGTCTTCACCTTTCAGAATGTGATAACCAGTTCAATTTTAGCGTTCATGAGAAAGATGGCTGTGTTTATTTTTGGCCTTTGGAAGGCAAATGGATCACATCAGTACCTGGGAGGAGAGAAGAGCTCAACATCGCGCTTGTGGAAACCCATCCTTTCTCCCCACTTCTCCCCGGGCTAATTAACAGCGTGCCTGCTCACTGGCTGTATTTCATCTGCAACTCAGGGGCTTGCTGCGGTTTTCTGGGAGGCTGCTGCTGACGGAGCCGAATGTCTGTGCGTCTGGTTGTGGGGAACCGCTCAGCACAGCGGGGACAGCCTGTTGTACCTCACGCATCCACTGAGCGTGGGCCGTGCATGTGTCATTCCATACATCATCCCCAACTTGCAGCACTGTTTCCTGAAGTCAAATCACCTTCTCCTTCTCTCCCATGATCACAAATCATTTTGTAATCCAACTCCCCGAGTCGCGTTAGGACGCAGGCAGAGCTGTGGAAGTCACAGCGGTGGCGGAGTTCCTGGGATGGCCCGACTCTGCATCCAGAGAAATGTTTCAGCTCCCTACCTGGCAGAGACGTCGACACCACGGGCCACCGAGACTGCAATGTCTTTTTAATTTTTCATTTAAACATGACTGGGGAGGGAGGGAGAGAGTGAGTGAGCAGGGCCCCCACGTCTCACCCTCCAGCTCTCCACCATGGGAACTAACCATGCCACAGGGGGTCTAGGCCTGTTTCAGTTTCAGTCCCAGCCACGGAGGACAAGACATGGAAAGGCAGATTTGGGGGCCGTGACCTCGTCAACAGACCCTCCCGTAGTGTAGTGTCACCAGCCAGTCCTGGGCGACATGCTGCCCCACAGCACTGGGGCTTTGGGAAGTGTGCCAGGACTCTCCCAGAGGGTCTGTCACGGGCCACGGAGGTCCACCACCGCGGAGGCTGCTGAGGAGTTACTTGCCTGGGTCCTTGTTTGGCAGTCAAACGTCAACACCTGTGCTGGGGAGGGCAGGGTTCCAGGGTTGGTTGGTTCTCTGCTTCTATATTTATTTTTAATTTTTTGAGCATAATTTTTTCAAGAAGTATTGGAAGAAAGGCACAGCAGAGTAGAAAGAGGGAACTTTTCATTTTCTTCTCCCATCAAATAATGTTATTCACACAAGCAGCTGTTTGTGTCAAAAGTCTTAGTCACCGATGCACACTGGGGGACCCGCGGTATTCTAGGAGCTTCAATGTACCATGTCATATCAGCCTGAGTAAGCCAAGTACAAAATGTATTTCTATGAAGGCACCAGCTTCTGTGCACAAAAAGAAAATGAAGAGAAATAGATTTATTAACTAATATTTAGAGCTGATTTGGCCCTTCTCCCCCAGCCTGTGTCATTAACTATAATAGTTATGGGGCCTGGGACATGGGGTCGCTCCTCTTTAAGGTAAGGATTTATGTTGGATCTTGGTGGCCCCAATTCCAACGTCCTCAGGTTCAGATTGCTCCAGGGTTGGCTTCTCCCTCACTTTCTTTCCCCGTCTCACCTGGAGTATTAGCAAGAGATGGGAAAAGATGAAGGATTTGCCCTGACAGCCTCTGTCGTCCTGTTTCCTGAAACTATTCATAGTGGAAAAGATGATGCCTTCTTTGTGTTTTGGAACATCAGGGTTGCCTTCCTTTGGCGAGATGACAAATAAGTGGCTGTCTCCATAATCTATTTTGTTAGTCCCTGCAAGAACCCATTCACTGGTGGCTTCCGGGGAGCCTGCCACCAGAGGTGAAGCAAAATGACTCTTTGGGGGGAATAATTTGCTCCTAAATGTGACACTCTGCACTTAGCACAACCATTGTACCTCCTTATTGCCACAGGATGCACTTGCCTTTTCTCCACCAGGAGAAACTGAGGCCCAGAGAGGCGGTGTGTGTCGCCAGGGAGCCCAGGAAAGCCAGGCACGTGGCAGGCTGTGGAGAAAGGCAGGGCGCAGGGCATCCCGGAGCTGTGAGCTCTGAGCTTCTCCTGCAACTCGTCAGCTACACGTTGCCGTGACAAGGGCCCGTCAGTGACACGTCAGCCTCACACCGCCAGGGCCGGGCTTTCATGGCCCCAGTGAGCCGCTCCACCACCTGGTCCAGACGCCCTCCCCGTCACACCTCAAACCTCATTAGTGCCAGCTCAGCCGAGAGGGCCTCTAAACTCCCGTGCATTCAAATCCGGGATTCTGGGTCTTAGCATTTATCCTGCTTCTAAAAGAGGAAGTTGGAGTTTATGCTTTAGCCTTGGAGTCCAGATTTTCTTGGTGAAGAGGAAACTAACCGTGGTAGGCTGAATAATAGCCGCCCTCGCCACCCCAAATATGCCCATGTTCTGATCCCTGGAACCTGTAAATGTGTCACCTTACATGGCAAAAAAACTTTGCAGGTGTCGTCGAGCTGAGTTGAGCATCCTGAGATGGAGAGATTACCCTGGATTACCTAGGTGCGCCCGAAGACCACAGGGGCCTTAGAAGAGGGAGCAAGAGGACTTGGGTTAGACGAAGGAGATGCCGAGGGAAGCAAGGGGTCGGAGAGATGCAAGGATGGGGCACCAGCCAAGAAATGCTGCGGTCCCCGGACACTGGGAAAGGCACAGGAGACGATTCTCCATGGAGTCCTCAGAAGGGATGCAGCCCTGCCGACACCTCGACAGTAGCCTTCTGACCCCAGAACTGTAGAGAATAACCGTGCGGGTGTAAGTGGTTATGTCTGTGGCAATTTGTTACAGCGCAGTAGAAAACTAATAACCCGGCATAGTACGGGTTCTACTCGGGAACTTTGAGTCTGTGGTTCCCACTGGCCTCCAGCCCCGCTCTCCTGGCCGCTGTGCTTCATAACCCTCCTCTGACTCCGCTGAGAGCCGTGAGGTGTGCTGGGAAGAGGGAGAGCCAACTCTGACCTCTGCGGAAGGCACGAGTCAGGCCAAATCATTTCTGAGGTTCAAAAGAGTAGGTTTTTGAGTTTGATGTTTAAAAAATGTGTGTGCCTTTGTACTTACTGATTGCCTCCCTATGTAGTATTTTCTGGCTGGGCTAAAACCCAGGAAGGTCTCATGAGAATGGCCAACCACGTGAGATTGTCCAACTAACGATATTTGGATAAATTCTGGGTAAGCAACCGAGCTTTTAGATGCTCTTCCAACCCAAACTTGGGAGCCGTGTGAAATTTACACATCATTCCTTAGTGGTCTGAGGGAGCGGTAGAGAGTTGTGAAATGGGAAACAGGAGAGCTTCCAGAGCAACCCCGGTCATGACCCTGGGGCAGGGGAAATTGCTGGAAACCCTATCGTAAATACATCCTGCTCCTCAGATGCGCAGCTTCGCAAAGAGAGCAGTGCTGAGCTGCTGAAGTGTGCGCCCTGGGCAGCATTTCGCGTGGATTTCAGCAAAGCTCTGTCTGTTTTTAGTGCATGAGTCAACAAGGTGCCCACGTTGCCCAAAATATCCTAACTCAAAGCAGCCTCCTGGGGTTCCAAAAACCCCGAAAATAAACATTTAGGAGTGTTGTAAAATCTCCCAGTTAATTATATGTCTGTTCCCACCTTGAATAATCTAGTTTCTGATTTCTAGGCTTCCCCAGCATTTGCTAAATGTACCTTCTGGTGAGATTTTTTTCAGCCAAAGAGGTCTGCAAAAGCCACATGAATTGAATGAGGTCCATACATTTGTGTGAGCATCTTTTCACTCAGCCTTCCTGGGATGGGGCTTCTCCATTCTGAACAGGATGAAGCATCCCTAGGACCCCATAGAGCTGCGGTCCCCAACCCCACAGGCCGCAGACCAGTACCTGTCTGTGGCCTGTTAGGAACTGGGCCGCACAGCAGGTGGTGAGCAGCCGGTGAGCAAGCAAAGCTTCATCTGTATTTACAGCCACTCCCCATGGTTCGCATCACTGCCTGAGCTCCGCCTCCTGTTACATCAGTGGCTCATTAGATTCTCACAGGAGCACAAACCTTATCGTAAACTGCACATGCGAGGGATCTAGGTTGTGCAGTCCTTATGAGAATCCAATGCCTGATGATCTGAGGTGGAGCAGAGGTGGTGATGTCAATGCTGGGGAGCGGCTGCAAATACACATTATCGTTAGCAGAGAGGTTTGACTGCACGATAAGTGTAATGTGCTTGAATCATCCTGAAATGATCCCCTTCACACACAACCCCCCAGTCCTTGGAAAAATTGCCTTCCATGAAACCAGACCCTGGTGCCAAAAAGGTTGGGGACTGCTGCTATAGAGTGTTTTAAAGTTTAGGGGCATGAAGTTGTTCATGGTATTTTAAAAATATCTTTTAAGTATTTTTTATACAGTTTGGTCCCATTTTATTTCTAATATTGCTTGTGTCTTTCAATCTTTTTCTTGAAAAATATTGCTAGAGATTTATCTATTTTATTTGCTTTGCAAAGAATTGGCTTTGATAATCTTTTATGTTTTCTTATCATTTTTTACTTTTTTTCTACATATTCTACATATTTCCAGCTTTTCCCCTTTTATCGAATAAGAATATAGGCTTATATACTTCCCTCACTTACTGCTTTTTATGCATTACACAAACTTTTATATGTAACATTCTCATTATAAATTTTAAGCATTTCTATTGTTTTCATCTTTGATAAATGAGTCATTTAGAAGTATTTTTTTACAATTCCAAAACATAGGCTTTTTAGTCCTTTTTTGAGTGATCGTCCTATAATTTCAATGCTTTGTGATCAGCCCTTGTATGATTCATATGATCATTTGTATGATACCAATTTGTAAGATTTGTTGACTTTCCCACGTGGTGACTCATTTCCTTGTATCTATGGGAAACCTTCCACTGTGAACTCATATTCGATAGACCATTATTCATGGAAAATCCTGGTGGCCTAATATTTTTCTCTGTAGAAGATTTCCATTAGATTTTACTTGGGTTGGGAGTCAGGAGCCACCACTCACACAACCCAATTTTAGTCTGGATGTTGCATCTCAGCCTGAATCTTGAGTGTCATTTTCAGCTCTTCCATCTTGTCAGTGACCAGAGCTTGGTCCCCAAAGTATGATGCTGATGTCAGCTTGCTGGGCTGTTCCCCAGCCCACAGGTGCCCATTTCCTGTCAGCACGTGCCTCCTGCTCTCACCGCTCTGCTCTGATGTCAGCTTACACTCTGGGCTCTGGCTGCTTTCTGTGCTGTCCGTGAGCCCAGCAGTGTGTTTACAGTGGTGCTCCATGGAGGACCTGGCTGCTGTGAGTGGAGGGCTCTCCCGTGTGTCAAGTCCTTCCGGCCTAGAGCGGAGGCTTTGGCCGCCTCCCCCATCCCCCACCCACCTCTCCACCGCTGTGGGCTCACCTCCACTCTGCCCTGAGTGGTCCTACTTCCTGTGCACAGCGAGACGTACCGTCTGATTATTTGCTTATAAACAGAGAGAGAAGCAGAATAGTCAGCCCCTTTGTATACTCAACTCCTGCTTCAATGACTATTTCAAACTCCTGAGGCAGAGGCCTTTTCCGAGCCCTCTCTCCTGCTTTCCAGGGTGCTTTTGCAGAGGTTTTGGCAAGTGCTCAATAAATATTTGCTGTTTGGCTGAGTCCAAATACTCCACTTTGTCTCCTAATCAGAATCTCTGATATGTTCACTTTTGTTTGCCAAAGAAAAGTAGAAATTAAAAATTTGTAAATTATGCAGACTGGGGATTTAAATATGTACGGGAAAGGTATGCTAGAATGAAAATCTGAATTTATGACATTACAGGAAGAATTGGATTATTAAACTACACGGATTTGTTTTTCCATTTTGTAAAATTTGGAATTCAGTTCTGTGATAGGAAATTGTGGTTAAAATTGGCTCTACTGCTCCAGATGTTCTAGTGGACATGAACAGATGCAAGGAAAGTACGGCAGAGAGATCCTCAGGTGGCCTCACAGTCCTGCCTCTTGGAGTTACCTGCGTATGGGCAGGCTGGTGACAAGCTTCTTCCCCATAGAACACAGTGACAGCAATGAAGTGCATGTGAATGCATCATACAGATTGTAACGTCTGCCTTGCTGGCTGAAGAAGCAAGTGGCTGTATTGTGAGGGCCACGTGGCAAGGAGCTGAGAACAGCCTCGGGCTCACAGCCAGCCAGAAACTGAGCCCCTTTGTCCCTTAGGCACAAGGAACAACTACTCCCCCTTCCCCAGTTGAGTCCCCCCAAAAGCACCCAGGCCTGGCTGACGCCTTGATCGCAGTCCTGCAGGGGCCCAGCTAAGACTTGCCTGTGGAAACTATGGGGTGGTAAGTGTATCTCGCGTAAGCCACTGAGTTTGGGTAACACTGATACACAGCAATTGGCAACTCATAACCAATGACAAAGGGGCTTTTAAAATCTCCTTTTAGGATAATCTGCCAATGTTTTTTGAAGTTGTATAGATATTAGAGGAAACAACTTCAGTTCTTTCTTTATCTTTTGGCTGTAGACCCTAGACCAGAATTCTGTGACTATCAAATTATAGAGGGATTGGAAAAATTGCTAGACCCACTTGGAGTGTGAGCCGTGGATTTGGGGAGAACACTGGACAGTACCCAGTGGGTTCTGCTGTGTGCTCTCGGAGCACCTCCCAGGTGCAGAGCAGAAAACTGCCGCGTGGGATGGGCTCCCGCTATCGGGATGCGCGAGGAGAGGTCATGGTCTTCCAGGCTCTCGGAGAAGGTGAAACCACAGCATCACCTGCCCTCGCTCTATTAGAGGGAATAAAACATCTGTCTAAATACTAGAGAGATAAGATCTTCGAAATAAAGATATTTGAAGATATCATGCACTGAACACCTTTCCACCTGCTTGCTTAATATAATGTAGTCATTATGGCAATAAATGTTTCTAATAAAGTATGAAAATGGATTGTTTGCTTTGCTGCTTGTATGAACTCTCATTTCTCTTTTTATGATATTGAAGCTGACATTTGCCTACCCTTTATCAGTGGAATATTTAATCAAGTCCAATCTGTAAGAAGCAAGAGGAATTTTTATTTTATTTAAAAGCTGTCCCCCACGTAAAAGGCCCAGGAAATAGGACAAAGCCTGCAGAACAAGTGTGACTGTTAGGGTTACAAACGCAAATTGGGGTGGGGGCACCTCTGAAGGAAAGGGTGCCACTACCCTGTGGCTGGCAACCGGGCATGGTGACACAAAGATAGTTTCGGGTTTTAAATCAATACCAATGACATGAGGTTTAGGAGTTTACAGCGACCTCCGTGAGCAAGACTGCCTTTGGTCTTTGGGTGAAACTGGTTCATGCCATTGTCCTGCTGTAAAACCTTCAATGGCTCCCAGAGTCTGTGAGATGGAGTTCCGTCTCCTGAACACAGCAGGGGAGGACATCCATAATCCACATTTAATCTCTTCTCTTCTGACGTCCTGTGGCCCACTGTGGCTCTGGGCACCTCTGGTCTCCCTCACCCTTTTCATACCTCCGTGGCTTGGCTGGCTGTTCCATCGCCTTACACCACGTAGTTCCCATCAGATGTTTGTTGCACTTTTCACTACCTCCCAGCAATGCTTCTTGAAATCAAGTGAGTTGGTCTTCCAGTCTCTGCGTGTTTGTGTAGCACTTATAGACAACTGGCACCATTCCTAGACCTGACATTATTTGTTTATCTTTTTTTTCCAGGGTAGGGGCCATGCCACATTCATTATTTAACTCTAGCACCTAACACAGCATCTCTTGCACAGTATGTGCTTTGAAATATAGCTGGATGGATGAATGGTTTATCAAATGGTGGAGATTTTTTTTTTGGTGGGGGGAGTTGTATCTGACTACTTAGGGACCATGAGTTTTTCAAGTAGTTGATTTCATTTATTCTATTGCATTCATTCATTCAAGAGGCATATATTTTTGTTGTATTAGTTTATGCTTTGGCATGACAAGGTCTAAGAAACAAATGTTGACAGGTACTAACTTCATTTCATGAGTGCTGCTGTTTTTCCTTGGTTTACTGGGATGCCCAGGGTTCCAAGTTAAACTGCTCAGGAATTCACCTAGATTCACCTGTGCGGGGGGGGGGG
>VBSM01003144.1:1865741-1920741 GCA_008086735.1 Cheirogaleus medius
CTTCCATTTCAAGTGCTCTAATAACAAGTGCTAATTATTGGGAAGTCCATGATTTTTAAACCAGTGCAGTGTAATTTATGTTCTTGTTATGCAGATAGCATCCCAGCCTCACAGAAGCAAAACTTCCAAATCCACCCCCATCTCTATTAACCATAAATGCAGCCAACAGCAGGACTGCTCACCCGGCCAGCAGGGCGGCGCCAGTTATGGAGCAGCAGCTCTGCCGGGCTGGTGGCGGTTTTGAATGTTCCCGGTGTCAGCTTCAGGTTTCAGAGCTATCACTTGCCCAAGGGCTGACGCAGAGCGGAGAAGACCCACCAGGATGGGTAGGAAACAATTGAGGCGAGAAATAGTCTCTTGCCACCTAACTGGGAATCCTCGTGATATGTGAAAAATAATTACATAACCATGATAGGAATTTCCATGAAAAAATTTCTTATTTTAATAAAGAACATGAAATTTAAATTTTTTTTTAAATCACTTTGTGTAGCTGCTACTAACCAAGCTGCAGAATTTAAAATTCAATGATCCAGGGGAAGGAGTTCTAACAAGCAGACGGTTCCCAGCACTTGTCATTCTGGGCCCATGGCTGGGGCTGTGCCCAGCCTGCATCACCTTATTCAAGGAGCAGCTTGGGCTGTCTCTGAACCTCGGTTTACCCATTTGTAAATCAGGAAAGGGTCCTTCCCGCCCTCAAACACTGAGAGTCTAACTCTGGTGGAAAGAGGCATGGGTGGTTACCAACAAGAGGACGAGAACCATCCAGTTGAGACTGACCTTTTCAGAGCCGTCTTGCCAGGGCACTAAGGAAGCCCCCGCAGAATCCACGTGGTACCTGCTGAAGTCAATTCCTGGGACAGCTGGAGGGATCTCTCTCCTGGTTGCAGATAAAAAAGGGGCATGTTTGTATTGGTATCCTAGGGTTGCCGTAAGAAAGCACCACACACTGGGTGGCTTAAACAAGAGAAATTTATTCACTTAATGCTCTGGGGTCTAGAGGTCTGAGACCAAGGCATTGCCAGAGCTGCTTCCTTTAAAGGGCTGCGAGGGAGTATCTGTTTCATGGCTCTCTCTCAGTTTCTGGGGTTGCCAGCAGCCTTTACTGTTCCTCGTCCTGTAGAAGCATCACCCAAGTCTCCGTCTCCATCTTCACGTGGCCTTCTCCCTGCGCTCATGTCTGTCTCTGTGTCCACATTTCCTCTTCTTATAAGGACACTGGTCACATTGGATTAGGGCCCATGCTAATGACCTCATCCTAATTTGACCGTCTGCAGAGACCCAACATTATTTATTATTAAGATTGCTTGCAGTCCTGACAAGCCGGGATACTGAGCGGAGCTTCCAGCCTCTTCCTCTCTGCTGCAGCAGCCTCTCGAGGTGACAAGTGGCTCTCAGATCCATCTTCCCCAAGCCCCCTTCAAAGGTCTACCTCCTGTCCAAGCCCCTGGAATTATCCCCTCTTGCCCAGGACACCCTTCTGAGCAGGGCACCCCGTAACCTGGTCCATGGTCCTTTCCCTGTTGTCCCCAACACATCTTCTGCTGTCATCAAACCACTGTGCGCGGGATCCCCTGCCATCAGCGGAGGCTGCTCTTCCTCAGTACACGTCTTGTGTGGACATTGCATTCCCTCGGGGGCCCTTCCCATGAGCCCTTCCGCACCATGAGTGCCAAACCAAACCCACGCTTACCCACGGCTGTTTGTTACTCTGCCAGCAGGGCAGGTACTCTGAGGCCAGGATTGGAACTTCAGCCACTCCCAGGATCCCCTGAGTCCCGCAAACCCTTGATTGGTAGGTGGATTTGCCGCTGCCCAAGATGGACCTGCACGGGGACACGACTGGGCGACTGCTGGCGTAGAAGCCCGGAGGTGGCCCTGTGCTCATTCCCACCACGTCATTCCCGCAGTGGAGGAGTCTCAGCTGGGCGTGCAGCTCCTTCTGGAACTCTGTCCTGCCCGCTGCCCTGGGCGTGGCTGAGGTGGGGTCCCAACTGCGTTATCTGCTGGCGTTTTTCCTGAGTCATCAGTGTGGCTGGGAGGTGATCCTTTAGCAGAACTTAAACCACAGGGTCAACTCGTTCCAAGATCTTCATCCTGTTCCCATCACTGTGGAGTTATTTCTGTTAGAAAGTGCAGTTTCCATGAATGTGAACGAAGAAGAGCACTGAGAAGCTGGATCTCCAGATAAGCCGACAGGACCAGCAAACTCCCGAGATGAACATGTATCGCCTGGGCTTCCAGTATTCGATGTAATTAGGTAATTGCCCCAAATTATAGCCAAACAAGAAAATTGTTTGTTGGTAAGTAGCAACTAAAATAAACGCCTCTATCACCTACACACACCTCTGTGACCTTGACACTGGCCTTCCTGCAGTGTCTTCCCCGACACCCCATGCGGGGCCGTTTCTCCTGTCTCTCTTCCTGCTGCTTCTCAACGCTGAGGCCTGCTCTGCCTCCCACAGCCCCCACGAGGTCCCCATTTAAAACTGCAGTTCAGGACAGCCCCTCGCCTGGGCGGCGACTCCATGCACTACCCATGGTGGATGGTCTACCTGCTTCCATTCCACGTTCCGTTTCCCGGGCTTCTCTGCCATCGGGAATAGTGCTATGCATTAGGTCCCCGTCACATCGAAATCCCGCTGGCCTCTCCACGTTCGGCCTGCTTGCCCCTGTGGTGTCTTTGGACAGCTCAGATGTCTGCCTCCACCTGCTCCATATGCAGACACCTTCAGTGCCCCTCTGCCCCACGTCCTGGCTTTAGATGGGCCAACCCCTGTCCACAAACTGCTCTTCAAATTCTAGGCTATCTGTCGGCTCAGGACCTGCGTCAAAATCCAGTCTGTGGTGTTCATTTTCCTCTGCAAATGCGCTGCCCGGGACGGAACATCCTGCTCCAGTGCAGACATCCTTCCATCTGGAGGCTCTGACGCAACCAGGGCATCCATTCGCTTTTTGCCACCATGTCACACTGCGGCCATTAATCCTTCCTGCTTCCTCATGTAAACATTTGTAAACCTACATCCCTCCCATCTTGTGCTTGTATAATTGATTTTTTAAAACCTAAATACAGAGCTTTCTATGCATCCCTGTTGAATTTTATTTGGTTTCATGTCATTCGACCTGGCTTGCTTTTTCTGAGCCCTGTGCTGTAACGGAGCCTGGTGTCAAACCTTCCCTCTCCACGCTGCTGGCCTGCAGATTTCATATCTCCAGTGTCTGGGAAATGACACTCTAGGTCAGGTCAGCGCAGAGCCTTGGGGCCAGCAGCACGTGAGGGCTACCTCCTGGGTGGATGGTTCTTGTCAGAGCACAGGGAGGGCGGGAGGGCCCGCGCTCTGCACCAGCCAGAGCTGGCCTAGATGCACAGGAAGAAGCCTCGTGTCCTTGGGTACATTTCTATAACCAGGAGCGAGTTTCATATCCTCCTGTAGCAGGAACTTCACTGCCTTCTAGTGCCAAACGGTCCTGTTGGAGCTTGGTGCTGCCAGCCATGCCGGCCTGGTCGAGGGGGGCAACAGTCTGTGGATACTCACAGCCCTGGATTTGGGTGCAGGACCCTGAGCCAGTTTGTCACTCTGTGGCCCTCATCTCTCCCAGGGACACGGCAGGGAACCGGGCAGAGGCTGGACTCCCTCCCAGGCACGGAGGAGGGCAGGGGCGAGTGGAATGGGCTGTGGGTCGCAGGACCCCTTGCTGCCTGTGAACGGGAGGTGTCTGGCGGCTGCTGTTCCACTCCACGCAGGGCCTCCTTCCTGTCCGTTGTGGGCTGTCCCCTGGAGTGGCTCTGACACTAGGGGTAGGACTCGACCACCTGCAGACTCGTGGGCTGCTCCGTGGCATCTCCTTGAGAAATAGCCATTTAAATATGAACCAGAAAACAGAATCAGGAAGGTGACCTGCTGCCAGGGATTTCACAATGGCTTCCGCAGCCAAATAGAAGTGATTTTTGGATTGTGCAGCATTTTGGATTTCCTGCGATTTCCTGATTCTGATATCGTGGGATGGTGCCGGCGGGGACAGTGCCTCTCTCTCCTGCTCTTTCTCCGTCTTCTCCCTGAACGCTGGGTCTGGCTGTGTTTCCCTGTTCGCCCGTGAAGTGTCCCTCCCTCCTTTCTTTGCACTGTCCTCCCTGCCTTGCAGAGATGACCGCTGTTCCCACACTGGGGGACAAGTCCAATTCTGCTTCCCAAAACAGTAGGAAAAGGTTCCAGCCACCATCACTCCAAAATACATCCTGGCGTGGACACGGGCCTGATGTTTGTTTCCAGAAACTGTGGGCTGGGGAGTCAGCTCTGCCCGGCCCCTGCCCGGTGAGGGAGGCTCTTCTTGCCGCCACCGGCCCTGTGGGTCCGGGCAGGCGTGGCGGGCGGCTGGCCCAGGGCTGCAGGATCACCACCGCCTCTTAAAGACTCTGCCGGTGCCCAGCAATGATTTGGAAAAAATCCCTCTCTAATTGGCTTTTCCAGATTTCCCTGAATTGCCACCTGATTCACAAAGTGCAAGTCGGCAAGATGGACCTGAGCGGCTCTCTCAGTTGCTTTGATCATTATCATAAACTTCGCTGTGAAACTTTGGCTGCGAACACATGGTAGTAATTTATCACCCCTCCTTGTAGATCCTCTTAAACTTGGCATGGTCTCGCTTCCGCCCCTTTCCAATGTAAATGAGACCACCATACCACACTGAGGCTGGGAAGGGAAGGCCACCCCCCGTACTGTACAAACAGGTTAAATCCCAAGCCAACATTTCTGCAAAGCACGCAGCATCCTGAAAGAACACGGTCGCACTTCCCTTGTCGGAAGGCCTCTGCGAATGGGGATAATTCCTTTACCAGATGGAATAAATATTTGCTCCCAGTGGGTGGCATGAGACCCGGCTCCCCTGCAGGTGGGTATAGGGGGTTTGCCGGCTGGTGGCAGGAGCCTTCCTCCCCATGACACCCCTCCCAGTGCCCAGGGGATAGGCACAGCATTCCACACACAGTGTATGGTTGTTTGAAATTCAGGTGAATTTAAAATATTTAAGAAACTCAGCACATGTTCCTTTGCATTAAAGATCTGCTGTTCAGCCTACTCCTCGATTTCAGGTCGAGAAATATGATGCAAAGAGACGCTAGTCCCTGTCCTGCTACTGGGCCCTGTGCAGGGACCTCCCCTCTGCGGCCCCAGCTTCCCTGTCTCTGACATGGGGAGGGGGAGGTAGGAAATACAGTGTTGGTTAGTAAGTCTCCGTGAGCCCCCAAAGCCCTCTGGGGTGCACGCAGCTCTCCCCTACCAGCGTTGGGGTGCCTGGCAAAGCTGAAGAGAGACCTCAACTGTCGGCCTGAGCTCAGAAAACCACCACCCATCGCGTCCCCAGGCTCGGGTGAGCAAGCGGATCCAGCCAGGTTTTCCACCTGGCCCCATCCAGCGTCCAGTGTGGACACGGCCTCCCCGAGGCCTCATTGCTTAAGGATCAGCATTTCACCATCCACAGACAAAGCCCCCATTGGATGACCCATGTTAGTTCCTGTTTCCATTTCTTCCCACACGCAATTTCTCCCTTGCTTTAGATAAGTTTGTGACAGACCTCCAGCTACCTGTCAAGGAAGACTCTCGAGGACAGGCCGCAGGTTAAAGCCGCTGGTCCGATCGCTGGGCCCCAGGAAGATGTCAGGCACCTTGACAGGCGTCTGCACACCCCTGGGCACTGTCGGAGGGACAGTCACCTTCCTTGTCCCCCCAGAGTCTCCCTCCTTCCCCTCCGCCTTCCTCGCCCTCCTGGACCCTCCTGGCCTGCAGGCAGCCCTCCACTTCTGGGACCTCTGCCCGGCTCCTGCCTCCACCTGCTGGGCCTGGGCTGCCTGCTGAGTCCATCCTGCCCGAGGGAACCAGCTCTGGAACCCTGCACCTGTTCCAGGTTGCAGGAAGCGGGGTGCCCAGGGGCAGCTGTGGGTTGACTGGGAACTGCAGTGGCTGTCATAGGGTGGGGAGGCCAGAGGCTGCATGGTGGACCTCCACCACTGCCCTGCCCCAGCCCAGGGTGGGGACCCCAGGTGGCTTCTGGGAGAACCCAAGGGCAGGGGCAGGAAGGTCTTCCCAGGGCCATATGAGGACGAGTGTGCCCCAGACAGGCTGTGGACTGAGACCTGGGACAAATGGTCAGGGTGGGGTGGGGAGTGACAGAGAGAACAGCGCTTGTTCCTGCACCTGGGGCCTTGCTGGCTGCGGTGGTTCCGTTGTACCTGTCGGCCGGGCCAGGCTACTGTGCCGCCTGGTTGATTTGGCAACACTAGTCCAGGGGTTGCTGCGAAGGTGTTTGCAGAAACCAGTGGATTTGAGTGAAGGAGATTATACTCAATAATGTGGGTGGGCCTCTTCCAATCTGTTGAAAGCCTTAAGAGCAAAAATCTGAGGTTTCCCAGAGCAGAAGGACCGTGCCCCAATCCCATCCGGGTTTCTAGGCAGCCAGGCTGCCCTGTGGGTGCCAGACTTGCCAGTTCCCTAGCGTCTCTCCCTGCACGGAGATGCAGAGATGGGGACTGCCACCTAACCACGTCTCTGTATCTGCACACTCATCCTGCCGGCCCTGCTTCTCCGCAGAGCCCTGGTGACGCGTCAGGATGGGCAACCCAGGTGGTCACGGCCCCATTTGGACCTAGCACGCTGCCCGGCGCCTCTGCCAGGTTGCAGTGGCCTGGCTCAGTTTTTTCTTCACCGATTCTGCTCCAAAAGTGTTTCCTCTCTCACAGACTCTCAGCAGAGGAGGCCTCAGCTAAACTTCTCGCTGCCCAGCTGCTGCCCGCTGGAGCGAAGCCCCACCCGCATCCACAGACCCGATTCCCTCCCGGGCTGTGCCCGCCGGGCCCCAGCCAGGCGGGGGCTGCCACACACGCAACCATTCCTGTGGGATGTGGAATGCCTTTGAAAACCAGCCTCTCTGATGTGACCCTCGAATGGTCTCCACGAGGATAATATTAATAATGGGAAAGTCTATGAGAAGCATCTTTAACATAAGACGCTGGCACAATGACAAAACATAAAGACTCTTCTTTGAAGAGCTCCACTTGCCTAACCAAATCTGTCATGTGGCCTTTCAATAAAAAGGAAGAGAGTCCCGTAGGCTCATGTGGAAGAAATTCAGAACTTTGAGGTTACCAGCTAAGTATCGATCTTCAGAGAGATCCCGGCTCTGCTCTGACAGGCACAGAGCAGGAATGTTGATTCCAGCCATACCACAGCGAGGACACACATGGTAACTGTGGTGTGCAATCACCACGGGCTCCCGGGGGGGCCGCCGGGGCGTCTCAGAAGATCTCAGCAGAATGCCGTGCTGACTCTCGCAGAGTGGGGCTGGGATATTCGTCTGTAAATCTCACGCAGTCTTGAGATAATGCCCCAGCTACAGCGCGATCGGCGAGTGTGAGCGCGTGTGTGGGTGTGTGGTCCGTGTGGCACAGATGCTGCGAAGTTCCTGTTGCCCACGGAGGTTAGGCGTCTGCTGAGTACATACTTAGCTTGTTGACTGGTTCCGAGGGCACAAGAGGCGGTGACTGGCCAGCCGCACCTTCACTCGTTAGGAGTGTTTTACTGAAGCCAGGAGAGATTATTGTCTGGAGCAAGTCAACTGTAAGCCTGGGGTATTTAAAAGGTAAAAAAAAAACAACCTTAGCTGTAGCCGGTATTTAGATAACAGAAATTATGATGGAAGTAATATTTTCTTAAAGATCTGTTTTTATCAGAACGTTCATATGTGTCATAAGCACAGAGAACGCTCACACTAGCTAGCTAAGGGTGTAATCAACATTTCTCATGTCTCAACCACATAATTTTTTTTCATTTCATTAGCCTATTTTGTCACCCATTTTAGGATGCAGCTTCCTAAAGGTGCAGACGTTATGTGAGGGCACAATGACTATTAGTCAGTGGCCTCCAAGCACGTGGGGAAGTTAGACCCGGGTGGCAAGAAGAAAGGGCATTAAACTATTACGACTTGCAAACTTTCTGAGTAAAATTAAATTCTCATACTGTAAATCAACGCCACCCACAGTGGCAGATGCCCAAGGTCAGGCTGGACCCCAGTCTGGAGAGGGGTTAAGACCTTGCAGCTCCCGTGCCTGGAGGCGAAGCCTGGAGTTCTAGTGGCTCTATCCCATTTCCATCCACCCGCCAGGTCTCCGCACGCTGACCCGTGTCTACATCTGCAGCCCCACAGCCCTCTGCACCGACTCCGCGTCAGCATCCCATCCTCACCCTCCCCCGCCCTCCCACCCGCATCCCCGTCCCCATCGTGTTCATGTCTGTGCCGTCTCTCTGTCCACCCGCCCCCATTTCTAGGTCCTCGTTTCCATCCATGTCCCCATCCGTGTACAGTTGCATCCACAGCCCCAGCCCCTCCATACTCACACCTGCGTCCCGCTACACACCTGCTACAGACGCGGCCAGCGCCGTGAGCCACGCAGCGGTCCGCACACTCTGGGAAGTCGGCAGGCGGGTCAGCAGTTGAACCTGCGATGTCGTGTCCACGTGAGTTTTTCCAATTAGCCCCTGGAGAACCTGGTGGTTCCCATTTTATAATTTGACCCGGTCTGCAAGATGAGGGCAGCTTTCACTTTGTTGCCACAAATAGCCGAGCCCCTCATATCTGACGGCCCGTTGACCATCACGCCGGTGTCAGGCCTGGCAGAGTTTGAATGACTGAAAGCAAATGTGAATTTTCAAACAACTCCTCTGGTACATCTGTCCTTCCCTCTGGCCCAGGTTTTAATTGGTTCTACCCAGTCCATCACCCTCAGCTGCTTCTGAGACTGTGGGCCACGTTGGGACATTGCGAGGGAGCTGTCCTCTTTCTCAAGTCATCTTCAGATGCCCAGGCCGTAGAGAGGCTGGCGGGAGAGCGACGTGGCCTCTGTGGTGGGACGCTGGCTGGCCCAGGAGCCCGCAGGGGAATCTAAGGATTCCTTGTCTGCAGGGGACAAAGTTGACTTGTTTACCAGAGACGAATTTGTGAGCATCGAGGTAAACCTTAACCGAGGAATTTCCCTTCTTTTGATTTGCGGGCAGTTGTAAGACATGCCAAAGACTATTGCCGGGTTCCAGTACCATTTTACCCCTAACCATGCCACGGCTTACCCAAGGAGAAAACTGCACAAAAGGAGCAATTTAGTAAGAGACTCTCATTTAAAATGCCCCTGGCTCTATCTTATTTTTCTCCTTCACAGAATATAGTTTTCCCCGGATGTTTCCACAAATATGTAGAAAATGTTGGCACAGAAAGAAACATTCAAATATTTATCTTGTATTTAACAACATTACGAGTTGCTTGAGTGTTTTTGTTATTTTAATTTTAAGGCCTGTGGTCTGTTATTTCATGTGAATGAGAGATAAAAATCTCTCTGTGGTTTAACTGAGAGGATGTTTTAAGAGTTAAGAAGTTAAAAGAAAAACAAACAACACACTTGGATATGAGCATTCACTCTTTCCGACTCTCTTCCTGTTCCTCTACTTAAAATTCATACTCAAAATTTTGGAAGTTGTGAATTCACCGGCACGTGGGGAGCCAGTGGCTCTGCCTGGGCTTGGCAAACAGAAACAGACATCTTGTACGATTTCCTGTGTGACGTGACGGTGTTTTATTTCATGTTGACAGAAAAATGGTGTTTTCATCTTGAGACATCCTCTAATCATTAGGGATATATTTTCCAATCTTCATTTCTCATAACTATATGTTCCTCTTGCGCTCTATAATGTATTTAGCGAATCAATGCTTATTGGATGTGAGTCTGTATGTTAGTGAAGTTGGGAATGCAGGAGAGAGTTGCTGATAGGATTTGTTTTCAAAAGCAGTTTAGTACATCAGATTTCCAACATGCTAGATTCCTTGAAGCTGAAATAATTGCCAAAAGAAAAAAAAGTCAATCCTGACCCAGGAACTCGGGGCTTGAGTCAGTTTGTGTCACCTGCCACACATGGAGTAGGGTGTTTGGCAGCTCGGTGTCCGCAGGGGAGGCACCTCCTGGCAGGAGGACTAAGGTTCTCAGAACAGGGAGACGGTGTCCAGATCTATGTTGTGGAGGGCATGGGTGGCTGGAAGCTTCTAGTAAATTCCCTCTCTGATCCCAAGCTTCTCCCTCTCACCTGCTGTCAGAAGTTGGGGTTACCTGCAGGGACCCCTGCCCTTCCCGCGCACCTTGCCTCAGCCACACAAGCCGCTTGTGAACCTCTGGTTGCAGCACACGGCTCCTACTTCTGGGTTCTGGTCTGTGCCGCCCCCTCTTTCTGAACTGGCTCCCACACCCTCCTACTCTCTTTCGAGACGGCGCCTCCTCTGGGCCGGCTTCCTGAACCACCGGTTCATCCGACCCTAAAACCCAATGTGTTTCACTGAAGTGATTCCCAGACTTGTGACATCACCAGCTCCCCACAGGGCGTTCCCCATCTCTGCACAACTAAACTCTTATTTTATAGTACATATTTTTAAGAAATCAATTCATTTTTTACTCAAATTTACTTTGAAAATGAAACGCTTTACATCGTTATGGTAAATGGGCGCCCTAATCACCTTCTAAAATGAAACCGTGCAAATGAAAGTGAAGCGACGCTACTAAAATCATAGCGAGACGCTGGCAAGGCCTATTTGCACTCTAGGAAAAGAAACTCACAAGTTAGAGCCTTTCTCTTCGCCCTTATCAGAAGGATTCAAAGAGAATCCACATGGACAGTATTCTTACCATGATTCCATGCTCCTTAACGCTGCTCTGTCTGCCCTTAATGTCTGCTCACCTGGAGGAACAGGTGCCTCCGCCTCCCTGGGAACCACGACCAAGGCTCCTGTTTGTTTCGCATCTGTCTCCCCTCTTAGCCTCCGCTCTCCTGGGAGGCAGGGACAACCCCACACTCTGCATAATGCTAGAAATGAAAGGCTTTATTGCAAGTTGACTGGTGAGGAGACAGGAGGAAAGGCTCAACTCTCTCTCCCTGAGCTGGGGGCTGGGGCAGGTTTTATAGGCAGAGGGTAATGAGACATGTGCTGAAGGCCAGGTGCAGGTGTAGGGGAGCCGTGACCCCTGGGTCTTGAGCAGTGGAGTTATGTGGCGATCAGAGGTGTATTTTGAGACTTCTCTGGCTGCCACGTGCAGGAAAGATGAGGACTGCTGTGGCATGCTGGAGGAGTCCTGGTTAGGAGGCTTCTAAGATAAGAGGACGCTAGGAGTGTCCTGCAGCTGCTGTAACACATGACCACCACCGGGGTGGCTTCAGACATGAGAAATGTATCCCTCAGTGCTGGAGGCCAGAAGTCTTCAACCAAAGTGTCAGCAGGAGCCTGGCTGCTCACGGGCTCCAGGGGAGGAATCTTCGTCTTCCCACTCTCCGTGGTTCCTGGTGTTCCTTGGCTGTGGCTGCCTCATTCCCATCTCTGCCTCCGTCATCACGTGGCCTTCTCCCTGTGTCTCTGTGTCATCTCCTCTTCTTATTAGGACATCAGTCATTGGATTTAGGGCCCACCCTAAATCTGGGAGGATTTCACCTTTAACTGGTTACATCTGCAAAGACCCTGTTTCCATATAAGGAAACACTCTGAGCTTCCAAGTGGACATGAGTTCTGGGGGGCCGCTCTTCATCCCTCTACCCCATGTGGGGTGATGGTGGCTGGGCTTAGGTGGTGGCCTGAGGTGGTAAAGTGTGACAATCGCAGAGAAGTGGAATCTCAACAGCAAGCTGGGGGTCAAGTCCACACACCCCACCCCCGCCGCTCAGGGTTGGTGACTGGAGCTCCAGTTAGCAGACCAAAGCCCTCAGGCCCGAGCCAGCAGCCACCTGCTGCTGTACATAGTCACACTCTGGAACACAGCCACGTTGGCCTGTTCACATATTGTCTACGGCTGCTTTTGTGCTACAAGAGCAGAGCTGAGTAGTTGTGACAGAGACCTGCAAAGCCTAAAACCTTTACTATATATGTCACCCTTTACAGAAAATGTTTGCTGACCCTGGACTTGCGGAGTCCCTGCACCAAGGTGGCAGGGCTGTTCTTAGGGAAAATGGAAGGTGACCTGCTCTGTGTCCACAGTCAGCCTCTTCAGACCTGTGCTCAGGCAGGCGGAGAGTCTGGGAACCCCCGAGGCTATCTCTGCGCACTGCGCTCCCCTAGACTCAGCCTCCTCAGCGTGTCGCTCCAGAACGAGCCCCATGGCCTTCAGGAGCGATGACTTCACACCTACAGAAGCCTTTGCATCCTCCCTCCGTCACGGAAGGCATCTCATCCGGGCATCGCTTTGTGTACAGGGCGTTCAGTCAGAGCCTGTCTGCTTGGGCACAGGCATCAAAGAGCAGACGTGGTTCCGGGCCCTCTCTGCAGACTGTCACCTCACCACCGGAGCGCTCCTGGCTGGGGCCCACAGCAGGCACAGACACGCCTGGTGAGGGGCAAGTGCTCAGTGAGTGGACACTGAGGAAACATGGCAACTGACCTTGACAGCCAGTGCCCTCGTCACTCTGGGGCCCATTCCTGGGCAGGTTGGAAGCCAGAGCTTATGCCCAAGTGTCTTCAGCCAAAAGTGGCCATTGTCTTCACAGGCCCAAGGCTCGGCCCAAGCTTTATGCCTTTGGCTTTTCACCTGTGGAAGCAGAATTCCAGGGGGGGCCCCCGAGGCTCCCCCTGTCGGCACACAGGCCCTGTGGAGCCTCTTCTGGAGGGGGGAGGTCCCGTTCTCCACGGCACGGATCCCGGGCCATGGGTCAGATGGAACGAGGCGAGAACTGGGTTTGGACGGATGTTGAGTCTGAAATACGGGGCGAGGGTGGCAGGGGTGGAGGGGATCGTGCTGGTGACAGCGTGCTCTGGAGACAGCCTGTGCTCAGTCAGGTGCCCTCCCTGCTGCCTGCCGCAGGGACTCAGCCTGTCTCGGCCTCCCTTCCTCCCAGACTGTGTCAGCATTGATGAGTTAACTCAGGTGAGGCACCTAGAACCCGCCACGCACCTGCTCAGCGCTCGAGAGGGTTGCCTGCTAACAGATGCCCGCCTGGCCTTCACGCAGTGAGCGGGTCAGCGGCAGCAGCGGAGTGAAGTCCTAGGGACGGACGGGGTCCTGGGGTGGGAATGTCCTCATTCTTGCAATCCCCTGTTCACGAGATTCAATGATGGCGAAATAATAAAAGAGATCATTTGCTTTACAGTCCCAAGTATAAAAGTTAAACGTGACCATCACTGTACTGTTGGTCCTTTCCCCAGGATTTTAAATCTGGGCCTGCTTCACGTTTCTGGACTTGTCCAGGCGCATCACTGCCTGCGCTTCGAGTCTACTTACTGCTGATTCCTCAGTTTATGCCCTCCGTGTCCTGACTCGGAAACCTCAGAGGAAGTCCGCCGGGGGCTTTTGTGGTGTTCCTGGGCCATTTCCAACAAAGGAGTGAAATCGCCTCTCATAATTCAGCCACCGCTCATGGGGGCAAAGGCCAGAGCACAAAGGGCCGTGTCCACAGGTTGCAAAACATCCTTAATAGTTGCAGTAGGAATAAAACGCCATCATTTTATCTGATGTAGGGGTGTATATGTGCACATACTATACATATACATGCGGGCACAGGCACATACAATACACACACATGCACGCACGCACACAGCTTCCCTGAGATGGTAGCTGTCTCTTCTGCATAATTGGCTCTCCTATTTTGAAATTCCCCTTGGCCGTGACACAGCCATTTCTAGGACTCTGCCAGGGCACCTACCAGGCTCCCCCTCGTGTGCCCGCCACGAGCAGCCGTCAGGGAACACGCTGCTCCGTCCAAGCTGCTTCAGACTCAAACCTTGGAGAATGTCACCTAAACATTTGTGCCCCCATAACATTTTGAAATAATAAATAAATAAATGGACTCAAACTTTGGAATGGGTGATGATTTGGGATTCATAAAGTTTCCATACAGTTTTGGGTTAGGCGAACAAGCTGCGGTAACTCCTAGATGAGCAAGGAGGGTTTTCCTCAAACTACATGCAAATTCAAAATGTCTCAGCTAAAGTAAAATCCTAGCCAGTGTCAGAATTTGCTAGACCAGTGCGGCTAAGTATGAAATGTGTAGCTTAATGGACTGAAAGGGCAAAGGCATACTTCCAGCATGTTCTCGCCAATTTGGAGATAGACAAGGATCTGTTGAACCAGAATCAACGTTACCCAGAATTTGAACATTAGCCATAATAGAAGTAACAATTAGAATTCTAAAAATGTCAGTCACAATAATATATTTATCAAGCTTTTATGCACTCAGCACCCTGCACGCATATTAGCGCAGTTCATGTCTTCTGGCATATTCTTTGCGTGTGTACATGTGGTACGGTCTGGATTTCAGAAAGTGGAAAGAAAACTCTTGCACGGTAACACAACAAATACATTTTCAGCATATAAAATAAATTATTAGAATCTAAGTCCCTGTAATCTCATCAGGATTATTCAGAAAATTTCAATTCACAGAAAACGGTGTCTCTCACAGTGCGCGGCACCCAGTAGTTGCGATGATGCACTGGTGGTCCTCAGACTTCCTTGTTTGATCACTACTTCAGCGTTTTTCCTGCTGGGTCTTGCTCTCTTCGCACGCTGTCTGTGACCACAGGGAATACTTCGGCTGTGTTGCGAATGGAGTCCAAGTGTCCACACACCACACAGGGACCTGATGTGACCACTACCTCCAGGAGGGTGTCTCCAAGGCCCTGCACACTTTCTGTGTTAATCGGGGCCGTCTCAAAACCCGAGGTTGTCATTGTCACTTTGGCGTGGGCTTTCCTTGTGAATCAGAAGTGAGATACGCAGGTATTCTGCTGTGTACCAAGGTTGTGCGCTCTTTGCATAAGGATGAGAAAAGCTATTTTAAGAAGTGTGTGAATAGAGTCCTAAGTGTGGTGGGTTGAGCTGGTAAAAATAATATTCAGCTCAGCACTTTGGCAAAGACTATTATTACGAGGCAGACTCATTTGTTTACCTTCCCGGCTAGAGAAGACACATGGAGGTAGTCGGCCAAGAAGAGGAGGCCGTGAACAGGGAATGGGGAACAGGCTTTGGCTCCTGGTATATTGATTTTGGCAAAAATGCCACTTGAAAAATTATGCCTCAGATAAAAATAAATTATAATCTACAAGTATTTGAATGAGAAGGGTTCCCTGTGAAAACTTAATAAATGAATGCTAATTCAGTTACCAATTTGTAGCCATGAAACATAACCAGTCATGTTATTCTGTGGAGCTTGTTTTGGAAAAGATTGCACAACCCATGAAGCAATTCTTCACAAAGTGCATAAAACTGTCAGCTTATGTATAATTTATACAGTGAATGTTAGTTATGGTCTGTTTAATAGTATTTAATGCTGTCATATGACATCATTCTTTCATTTACCAATTGAAAAAAAAATAAAAAGACCAATCAAAAACATTTTATAGAGTAAGAAATATGCTTATTGAATTTGTTAAAAATTGTAGAAGACGATAAACAGATTCGCTGGGGGAGGTATCCTTAAAAGATTTTTGCAAAGAGTTATTGTGGCAGAGCATGTACGGTATTTACTCTATAGTTATTTTAATCATAATTTACTTACTGCTTATGTGTTATCTAACATGCTGCTAATGTGCCTTAAGCAATTCATTTTGCCGACAGCACAGTAAATTGCCATATAGCCCTGGCCCTTTATTAGTAGCGATGATTAAATCCAATTTTAGTTGTACTTACTACATTTTCTCCACTGCCTACAGGGCATCCCTATGGGGGAGAGGGGTTGCTGCTTCCATCCTTAATCTTCCTATCTTTTAACCAGAAATCCATTCTGCACATTTTCAGCAGGATATGTTTCACCCTTGTTTACACTGACTCTGTTTTCTACCAGGTAGGATATTTTTGGTGCCGTGTGAGAAAGCAGGACAAAATGTTTGAAAATGTCATATTAAATAAAATATAGCCCACGCTCTGTCTCTGTGCAGTAAAAGCACTGGATAAAAGAAAACCTACCCTGTGTGTGTGCGCGTGTGTGTGTATGTACACATGCATGCGTGTGCTGAATCCTGTAAGAAACCAACCATTGACTCCATATATTATGGGACCAGAACATTCTCCTACGTGAACTCTGTGGGAGAACTCTCATAAGCTATGGAGTTATATTATTTAATTCCACGAAGCAAGTCAGGGTGCAATTTGTGTGAAATGGATTCTAGAAGACGAAGTTACAAATTGCCGCGTGTCACAAACCGTGGTGCGCAGTCCTTGGACGTGCACTGGTGGGAGACGGCCTAACGCAGCTGCAGCGTCCAGGCTCTGAGCTCACACAGGGTGTGTGCAGTGTGTCTCAGCCCCTCATTGTGTCTGAAGATGGATTTCCTGGCCTCCAAGTTTGGGTTTGATCCAGGGGTCTGTGCTTAGGCTGCAGAAGACATTTTGCAAGTTGCACCTGAGAGTTGCAGGCTGGGCCCTGCTGGAAGCCAGCCACTCAGACAGAAATCCAGTCCCGTGCTTATCAGAAGAGGCTGAGCCCCTACGTCTGGTGGTCCAGACGTCCGGCAAAGTGGAGGCTTCACGTTCTTGCCCCAAATTTTGACATCAGGTAAATTGGCTTGTTCTGTGGCTACTTGCAAGGCACTCGGCAAATGGCCCCCAGGCAGTGATCCTGCAGGTCACCTCACTGGAGCGGCACCTTAGGGTTTTATAAAGGCCTTTTCACTCTTCACGGGTCCAGTGTGGTGGTACCTTCTGCACTAGGGAGAGTGAGGGAGACACCCAAGCAATTTCTCTGCTGTTCCAGGCTGCACCCAGGCCTGCCTTCCAAACGTAGCACAGTGCCCCAGGCAGGGAAGATGGTGCTGGCAGGCTCTGAACCATGTCCTTCATCTGAACCAACCTTGCCTTGCCGGCAGTCTCTGCAGAGGGTCCTGGACCAAATGACTTCTATGGTCTTGGCCTGTCCAGTTCCATCCTAGGCGAAGTGGGGAATGGACCTCGATGGTCCTGTCAGCTCTGGAGGCTCTGCCCACATCACCTTTGTCCCTCTCTCCATGTCTGTCTGTCTTCTTCCTCCATCCAGTCTAGATACTTTGCACCTGCCAAGGACTTCCCAGTTCCCAGGGAAGGTTCCCTCTGCCCTATTTCTCACCACGACTACTCCCGGCTTCTCCCTCCCTGCCTTTTCTCAGATACAGATGTTCCAGTACTAAATGTCATTCCTTTTGGGTCCTGCTGAGTGCAAATTTGGAAATGTGGGCTAATGGGGGATCCTGAGTTAATGGGCTTCCCCTCCCATGTAACGCTTCTCAGAGCTTTGCAGACACGCTACTTAGCCTAGAGGAGGAAGCTGAGAAGTGGGAATTTCTTGTTCAGTGTCAGGCCTTGAGTGAGGAAGAGATTTTGATGAAAGGAACTTTCAGTGCCTTTGAATTCATATCATAGATGTGGCCACCCATGCCTTCCAGCTGGGAAGCAGGGGGAAGAAGCAGGGCCCTTCCTCCACCCTCGAACACCTCTCACTTCTCCTTTCGCATCTTCTCTAGCTCCGTGCACCTGGCACAGGGCCAGAGCTGGCACACCTGTGCTCTTGGGGTGTGAGGTTTGGACAGGCTCTGGGCCAGTCTTCAGCTGGCATCTGAGTCTGCATTTGAAGCCTATTTCTGGGTGCACCAGGCTTCATGACCTTGGGGAAGTCATCTACAGTTTCCTGGCCATGCCAGCTTCCAGGGAGCTGCAGAGAGGACACTGGGGCATACAGGACAAACACACTGCCCACCCTGGGTGTGTGTGACATTATCACACAGCCTGGTTCACTGGGAGATCCATAGGACGCGGTGGTCTAAAATATCGCGTGGTCTGAGTCTGTTGTGTTCCTGGCTCTGGGTGGGTGGAGGGCTGCTCTGTAGTTGGCCACAGAAGGAATTGACCTGGATACAGAGGGGACCCCAAGAAGAGCCAGCACCCAGGTGAGACTTCAGATGGGGACAGCCTGGGCTGACTCGCTCTGGGGGGGGGGGCAGGTAGGCAAGAAGCCCCCTCTGAATCTCCCACTCTTTGGTCTTAAAATGCCAAGATATAGCCTCTCCAGGGACTGTGGAAACCTCAAGAGGCAATTTAATTCTTTTGGGGAAATTACCCAGAGAATTACCAAGTGTACCTCATAATTGTGGAGCGAGCCTTACAATGACCCACCACACCCGGCAGTGCCCAGGCAGTCCGGAGCCGGCGTTCCTGGTGACACCTGGCGTTGCCTCCACAGTTAAGGCACCAGTTAAAGTACTTCGCATCGAAGTAAAACAAAATTGTATGGAAAACCCAGGATGGAACGTCATGTTCACATTTCTTCGTTCTGAAGTTCAAAGCCACTGTCCTTCAGAGCGATTACTTGACTAATTGCATGGTTATAGCTTAGACCCAATTAATAGTTAAATGGCTTTGTACTGTTAAAATTGCACCTTCTCCAGGAGTTGGAAGGGAACAATGGCTCTGGCCGAGTCTGGTTGCTATAATATTGATATCCTTCATGAATAGTAAAAAGATTGCTTTTTTTAAACCTTCCTTGGTTAAATTGATCTCTTTTCTACAGGGACTTATAGAAATGGGTAGCTTATGAAAACAGCCTAAACAGCGGCTGTTGGGGATGAAATAGAAGTGAAAAGAGATAATTCCTCCTGGAAATCCATGAAGCAGCAGGAAACATTCCGACACACGAGGTTCATAGAAACTTCAAATACTTTGTCTTCTTTTTACCTGGTCTTAGAAGTAAAAAATGTTGTTTGACAGTTTTTTTTTTCTTGCCCATGATTTTTAAATTTCCCCTCTAAACAAAAGCACATAATATATTTTGGTGGGGCCTTCCTGTCGTTAGATGTTTAATTTCATGTGGTTCATCCAGAATTGTCCCAATTAACAAATGCCTAACCTAGTAATTCATGTAAAATGAAACCATCTCCCAGGGCTTCCCCGTAGCATCTCCAGTTTGCTCTCTGGCCTGGTGGGCAAACCCACCTGACACTCCTGAAGGAAAACAAGGACCTTGAACTAATCCCTGTGACAAAGGACCTGAGCGTGGCTTTGGATAACAGTGTGCAAACTGCCTTTACCAGGGAAAAGGAAAAAAGGCATCTTGTTCCTCAATGTTGAGAGGTAGACAACTAACGGCGTATTTTTAATTACCTGAATGCTTTAGCAGGGAAAGTAGTCAGTTTATAGTTACCTTCAATATGTAGACTACAAATTATTAGTGCATGAAAATGGCATCCAAGTTCTGTTGCTGGGTCTAGTAATTTTGGATATTTTCCATGCTATTACTGCCTGCTCCATATACCTTTACTGGTTCTTTTTGAAATTAACTTAATGGCACTCTGCAGAGATGGACTGCCTACTGAGCGCGCGCCTGCCTGCGAAGATGGGCCGGGTTCCCACTGAGAGGCACTGATTTGGCACAAACAGAGAAATGCTGTAGCATTAATTTACTTGAGTATCAAATTATTCAAAATAAATAATTAAAGTCTTTTTAGGAGTCAGAGTCAATATTTGCTTTCAGTATTTCGGGTCCATCCGGCATTGAAGGGTGGGGTCCTGCTGAGTTCTGCCTCCGGAGCAATGCGTCCCTAAGCTTGCCACAGGTTCTTCCCTTCAGGCATTAAATGTCATTTCCCCGTCCCTGAAGCTTCTCTGCAGCCCCCATTCTGCTTACCTGGCGAGCCGTCACTCCCCCGCAGGGCATCCTGGCCGTGTCTGACGTCCTCCTTTCGCAAGCCTGGTGCCTGGGCTCCTCCTCCCAGTGGGCTTTCTCTGTGGGGACGGGGTCTTTGGGGACAAAGGGTGTGGGAGTTAGAGGTCGCTCTGGAGAGAAAAGCCCCTAAAGGCCACTGGCAGAGCCACTGTCTGACCCAGTTAGTCCTTGACCGGATCAAGTGGCATCTCCGGGGTCACCACGCTGGCCTTGCCCCTGCTGGAAGCTCTCCCTTCCTCAAATTCCTTGGGATTCTGGAGTATCTGGCCTTGAATTTTCAACCACTGATTCCATCATGGGGACCATAGTACGTACGCTAAGCACCAGCGTGAGAGCCACAGAGCAGCTCTGGTCTGGGAGTTCTGCCCTCTTCATGAAAAGCTGCGGCTATTGCTCTACTCGGCCCACTCTGTGTGTGTGTGTGTGTGTGTGTGTGTGTGTACATGCGTGCACACGCACCCTTGAGCAAATGGTTAAATACTTGACGTGCACAGCTGTGGTCTTCTTACCACATGAGCATTTGGGGGCATTGGTGGGGAGACCCAACCCTTTGCGACTGGGTGACCTCTGAGTGTCTTGCTGAGCCCATTTTGAGGTTGTGCAGGGAGAACAGTGATGTGACTATTCCTTTAATTCACTGTCTCCTCTGGCCCCCTCCACTCAGCATCGTGCAGGGACCCGAGCAGAGAAGAGAGACAGCATTGATTCCAAGAGGGGCTCTCCAGTCCCCTCCGCAGAGGCAGGACGATTTCCATTTGAAAGGGATGACTGTTAATGAGCTCTATTCTCCTAGCCTATCACCCCACAAGCAAAGGGGCTGCTTTGAAGTCAACACGGTCTATTATGGGTGAAATAAACCCTCAGAACAAAGGGCAGTTCAAGTACAGACTCGCAGAGGCTAATGGCACATGCTCAACCTCACTTCAGTTCCACGGCTGCCCCCCGTCTGATGACGGCGTCGAGTCCGTCCGACACGGATGGTGTCCTTGAGTGTCGAGGCATTGGGCTCCATGCCCCCTGGGACCCTTCCCTGCCCAGGGCCCCTGCTCTTCTGAGCCCCAAACAGAGGCTTCTCATTGGTGGGAAAACTCCTTCCCTCATTGTCTTCAGGTTTTAGAAAGCCACAGGTAAGGACTTTGTTAGGTTTTATCAAACATTTCCCTTTCTAAGTATCTTTCATGCATGGGGAACATAACGTAGTTGTATATTTGGTAGACTAGCCTTTTGGCTGCTTCTGAAATGAATATTTGCTGCATGTAAGTTGAGCGGATGGCAGTGAGCAGGAGTAATTGTGGAGCACAGCCTCCTCCCTCCTCTTCTTTGAGCAGGAGGAATTTGGTTCCGATGTTAACCATTTGGGGCATGGCTTTCATTTCGATTACACTACAGTATCAGGGCTGCTCTGAAAGCAGAAAAACACACGATGTTACTTGCTCAAAAGGAAGAAGAAAGTGCGTGGGATTCCCCACCCCCCAAATCGGAGTCCAGGAGGCTGAATCCACTCTGCTGAAACGGCGTCAGCTGCCGTTGGAGCGTGTGGGCGCCCACAGGTGGGCGTGCACGCGTGAGCCCTTGTGAGCGGGGCGTCTAACACGTCCCACCTGTGCTCCGTTTCCTCGCTCATTCCCAGAACAACCGTTCCTAGCAAGGCGGGACAATTTTAAGGATTAAGTCGGTAAGAGGCTAGAATAATAATTTGTATGGCGTCTTTTAATTGGCATTAAAAACTGAACTCAGAATTTTCAATTACACACCCCTTAAATGATATACTGAAGAGGAATATTAATAACTGTACGGATACTGGGAGAGGTAGATAAATTGCTCCTAAAGCGGGGTGTATCTCATCATGAGGGTGGGGCTGACGTGTTAGATCAGGGGCCCTGACTTTCTGTAAGCTGTTTACAGTAGGAAAAGCAATGTTCTTTATAATTTAGGCAACAGTCGGTTTTTCTTGCCGAACTGGAGAAAAATGGTGTTTTTAGCAACGACTCAGAAAGCTGAACCTCCTAGCAGTATCCTATCACCAAGAAATTTCTTCCCTTTGAATGTAGCTGATAATATGTTACAATCGTCTTCCATAAACATACTCAACTGCACTTCTCATGTATTACTAGGGGATCCCCTGGGCTTCTCTTCTCGGGAAGGAATAGTCGCAGGTCCTTTAAGCAGCACACGTTTGCCTCCAAAACGTTAGTAAGGGTGAGACTGTCCCTGAGTTTCTGTGTGTTTCTTCCACTTTCCATGCCATTAATCACCTCTCTCCTTACAGCCTGTATAGGTGCGGGAATTTTCCGATGTCCCTACCGTGAACTTCGCCCATCCTGTACTTACAACTTTTAATTTCGTTGCGTTTCTCCTTGTCAAGACAACAGAAGCCTTCCTCCTGCTCCTTTTGGACATTACCCTGCCAAAGGTAACCACCGTTCTGATTTCTATCCTCTTAGATCAGTTTTATCTGTTTTAAGACTTTATGTGAATGAAATGATACATTTTCTACTTTTTCGTCTTGCACATGTGGCTTCATCTCTGCAACATTTCTGAGAGTCATCTGTGCTGTTGTATGTAGCAATAATCTGCTCCTTTTCACTGCTACATACTATTCCACTGCGTGAAAGAATCACAGTGTGATTATGTAGCCTTCTATTGATGTATAT
Source organism: Cheirogaleus medius (assembly GCA_008086735.1). Taxonomy (NCBI): domain Eukaryota; kingdom Metazoa; phylum Chordata; class Mammalia; order Primates; family Cheirogaleidae; genus Cheirogaleus; species Cheirogaleus medius. Next base: position 1,888,081 of record VBSM01003144.1, read on the forward strand.
TTGTGGGGCTTCCACCCAGTTTTTGACTATTACAAATGGTACGGCCAAGAACATTCCCGTACATGTCCTTTGGTGAGCAAATGCATTTCTATTGGGTTGGTATCTAGAGATGGAATCACTGTGTCCTAGACTATATGAATGGTCAGTGTCATTAGACACTGTCAAGCAGATTTCTAAGTGGCTGCATCAATTTGTACTCTCCCCAGCAGGGTACGAGTTCTGTTTACTCCTCATCTTGCCAATACTTGGTATCGTTTTTTTCCTCCTCCATTCTGGTGAATCAGTAGTGGTATCTGTTTGTGGTTAAAGTTGCAATTCTCTGATGGCTAGTTGTGCTGAACACCTTTAATATCCTAATTATCCATTGTTTAAACTTTTTGATAAAGTGCACTTTGGCTCTTTGCTCTTTTGTTTTTTTAGCTTTTGATGTTCACAATTATTTTTTACTTAAAATTTTAAATTCTCTATTAATTGTAGATTCAATGCAACTGTGAGAAATAATACAGACAACCCTAACCCTAACCCTCTACCCAGTTTCCCCAATGGTAATGTCTTTCAAACTATAGTACAATAGTACAACCTGGGTGTTTATTTCGACACAGTCAAGATACAGAGCATTTCCATCACCCAAGGGTCCCTCACATTGTCCTTATGAAAGGTGTAGCTAGCCACACCCACCTGCACCCCACCCGCACCCTACCCATTGCTGAACCTGGGTTGCCACTGATTCCTCTCGGTTTCTATGACCTTGTCATTTCAAAAATGTTCTATAAGTAGAATCACACAATATGTCATCTTTTGGGATTGGCTTTTCTTACTTGGCATAATTCTTTCGAGATTCATCCAAGTTGTATTGTGAGTCTGTTCCTTTTATTATTGAGTAAGTATTTCATGGTATGGATACACCATAGTTTGTTTAATCATCCATCTGCTGAAGGACATCTGGGTGGTTTTCAGTTTTTGGCTATGAACAGGTACACGTTTTTGTGTGGATATAAGTTTTCATTTTTCTGAGATAATGCTAAGAATTCAGCTGCTGGGTCATATGGTAGTTGTGTGTTTAATTTTAAAGGAATCGCCAAACTGTTTTCCAGAGTGGCTATACCATTTTACACTCCTACCAGCAATGTACGAGAAATACAGTTTTCTTTGCATCCTTGTCAACATTTGGTGCTGTCTTTATTTTATTTTAGTCATTCTGGTGGGTGCGTAGTGATATCTCTTTGCAGTTTTAATTTGCATTTTCCTAATAGAAAATTATGTTGAATATACTTAGGGCATCTAGTACAATGTTGTGATGATAGTGTTAACAGCAAACACTTTCACCTTTTGCCCAATATCAGGAGATAAGTTTCAATATTTCTTCAGTAAATATAATCTTTGCTGGTGTGTGTGTGTGTGTGTGTGTGTTCTTTATCAAATTACGGAATTTCCCTCCTCCTTCTAATTTGTTAATTTTTTATTATGAATGAATGTTGAATTTTATTAAATTGATTTTTCTGCTTCTGCTATAATGATTACAGGGTTTTTCCTTTATTCTATTGATGTGGTTAATTACACTGATTTCAAATGCCATACCAATGCCAAATTCCTAAAATAAACACTGTGAAGATGTGATAGACATACCTTTTTCTTTATCACTGGATTTTGTTTGCTGATCTTTTATTTGGGATAGTTGCAGCAATGCTAATTTGAGAGATAGGCCTGTAACTTTTCTTTTTCTTGATGTCCTTATCAGATTTTGGTGTCAGGATTATATTGGCTTCAGAAAACATACCGAGGGTGCGGCTTCTCTTCTGCTAGTCTTTGAAAAGGTTTGTGTGAGACGGATGTCATTTCTTTCCTAAAAGTTTAGAACAATTCGTCAGGGAAGTCATCTGCATGTTGAGTTCTCCTTGTGAAATGTCTTCGAACTACAGACTTAATTTCCTTAAGAGACATTGTACTTTTGGATTTTATTTTCCTTTTACTGGTCCTTTTTCTGACCAGTATCACTAGATCCATTTCTATATATCCCAGGACTTCTCAAAAAGCCAGCTTCAGGCTGTGTGTGTTTTCTGCTATATTTGCTTTACATTTTACTGGTTTCTTACCTTACTCTTCTTTCTTTTTCTGCTGTCTCCAGTATGCTGTTAAATTCATGTATTGAATTGTTCGTTTCTCTTATACTTTCCATTTCTTTGGGCTCAGTTTGCCTTTTATTTTTAGACTCATGAGAATGGGTACATAGATCACCAGTTCTCGGAGTGTCTTCTCTTAACCCTGGGGAACTCCAGGACATTTTTAGGGGCTCCATGAAGTGAAAAATATTTTATAATAATATTGAAACAATATTACAATATTTGTTACCCTTTCTACTGTGCATTCATTTGCACTGATGGTGCAAAAGCAGTGGTAAATGAAACTGTCAGTGCCCTACTTTGAATTGGCATAGTGACAACGCACTGTATTAGTAGTCATTATCTTCTTTGATGCCATTTACTTGCAAAGAAAATGCTAGTTTCCATTAAAAATACATTTGATGAGTGCCCCAAAATTTTAATTTTAATTAAAAATTTTAATTTTAACAATCTGTACGGCCAAATGGGAAGTATGCAGAAAGCATTCCTGCTGCACACTGAAGTCCAATAATTGCCTCAAAGAAAAGCACATTGGTGATTGTTTGAAATGCAAAACGAACTTGCCACTTTTTTCATAAATTTCTATTTTTTCATGAAATTAACTGACACATTATTGTTATTCTACCTTGAATATTTGACAGACATTTTTTTCAAAAGATGAATCAAATAACCCTGTCATTTTGAGGAAAACCACTGAGAGAGACTATTTATTGCCAATGATAAAATTCAAGTATTTAAGCAAAATTTAAAATTTTCAAGACCTGCATCTACCAACTATCAGTCCACCATCCTGGTTTGCCTGGGACCGTGGGACTTCTTGGGTGGCAGGAACTTCAGCGCTAAAATTGAAATAGTCCCAAGCAAACTGGGAAGGTTGTTCCCACCAACTATTAGCTTGATGGCTTCCCAATACTTTAACACTTTTATGATGGGATAGGTAATTATATTAATGAATATAATTTAAAAATAATGTGTAAAGACTTATGTAAATATTTAAAAGATCTGCATAACTCAGTTCATCAGTATTCTCCAAATGAACATTACCTGATATTACAAAATCATGGGTGGGTGAAAGATCCAGTGAATGTGTAAGATAGATCAATAGGTTTTAATGTAGCTGAGTACCAAAAAAATGTATTCATATGGGTTCAGGTTCCACCTTGCAATTAACCTTTAAGAAACTACACCTGCCAAATTTTGGTGTAGTATCAAAGAAGCCTATATACAATTATCTGACAAAGATATTAAAATACTTCTCTTTTCCAACTAAATATCCATGTGAAGCTGGATTTTTTTTATATGCTTCAACCAAAACAAAATATTACAACAGATTGAATGCAGCTGCAAGTATGAGAATCCAGACGTCTTCCATTAAGTCGGATATTACAGAAATTTTCAAAAAATGTAAAACAGTGCCACCCTTGTTACTAAATATTTTGCTTTATAAAACATAATTATTTTTCTTAAAATGATGTTATTTATGTTGACATGTAATGAATTTATTATTGTTATTTTAAAATGAATTAATAAAAACTTAAACATTTCTCAGGTTTAACTTAGAATATGGTAAGTAAGGATGGGTATTACCCACATACACAAAGTTCTTTGGAATCCTTAATAATTTTCAGGACTACAAAAAGGTCTTAAGACCAAAAAGCTTAAGTACTTACAGCTTATATTATAATTTTTTTAGCCTTTTCATGTTTTTAGTATATGCATTTAAGGCTGCACATTTCTTTCTAAGCACTACTTTATTAGCAAATTTTGGTATTTATTATTTTCATTATCAGTGCAAAATATTTTCTGATTTTCATTATGATTTATTCTATGAAGTTTTTAAAAGAATTTAATTGCTTAGTTTCCAAATAATTAGAAAGGGATTTCTTATTGTCTTTTTGGTATTGATTTCTAGCTTAATTCTACTCTGGTCATAAAACATATTCTGTGTGATTCCAGTTCTCTGACATTTGTTGAGACTTGTTTTATGATCCAATATATAGTTTATTTTAGGAAATATTTTATGTGCTATTGTGAGGAATATATACCCTGCAGTTGTTGAGTATGGTGTTCTATATATGTCAAATAGGTCAGATTTGTTTATTGTGGCTTTCAAATTCTCTGTAAACTTACTGATTTTATTTTCCCTGCTTTTTCTTTCACTGAGAGAGCTGTATTAAAATCTCCAACTAAATTTGTGGATTTATATAGTTTTAATTCTTTTTGGTTTGTTTTATATATTCTTGAGGCCATCTCTTTAGATGGAACAAATTTAGAACTGTTTTATCCTACTGTTGAACTGTTCCTTTTATCATTATGAAATATCTTTCTTTATTTCTAATAATCTATCTTGCCTTAAAGTCTACTGTTTCTGATATTAAAATAGGCATGTTAATCTTCTTTAGACTGGTGTTTGAAAAGGATCTCTCTTTTACTTTTTGTCATTGTTTTACTTCTAACTCAGTTTTGTTCTTATAATTAAAATAGGCATGGCATGATCTAGCACAGGCGTCCTCAAACTACGGCCCGCGGGCCACATGTGGGTATTTTTGCCTGTTTGTTTTTTTACTTCAAAATAAGATATGTGCATAGGAATTTGTTCATAGTTTTTTAAAAAACTATAGTCTGGCCCTCCAACGGTCTGAGGGACAGCGAACTGGCCCCCTGTTTAAAAAGTTTGAGGACCCCTGACTAGCATATCTGTAAGCAGCATGTAGTTAGGCTTTAAAAAATTTATTTAAAAGACAGTATTAGTCTTTTAATTGGCATATTTATTCCATTTACATTTAATGTAACCTTGGCATGAAGGGATTATATTTGACCTTTTATTCTTTGGTTCATATTTGTTTCCTGTATTTTTCTGACAGCAATTAATTTAATTATTATTCATTCTTTAATTTTCACCCTCTGTCAGCTCATTAGTTATATTTTCTTTTGTTTTCCTTTAATGCTTACTCTAGAGATTATTGGTGTGCCCACCCCAGTCTGGATGACTTGTGTATTTTTGACTTATTAAGGTCAACCTCAATTTAGTTCTTTTACCATTTCTCCAACAATGCAAGAATCTTACAATACTTTAACTACCTTTATGTCCCTTTCCTCTTTTATGCTATTATTGTTTTGTATTTTAATTCTACATCTACTTCAAATGCCCACATTCTTATTGCTGTTTTAAGTAATCATTGTTCCTTCAGATTGACTTTCACATTTACCTTTTCTGATGTTCTTTGTTTATTCCTGCATTATTAATATTCTTCCACTTATGACCATTTTCCTTTTACCTGAATAATCTGCTTTACTGTTTCTTTTAGTGTGGATCTACTGAAAATTAACATTCTCATTTTTGAACATCATGTGCTCTTTATTTTCGAAAGGTACTTCAATGAACATGAATTCCTAAATTAGCATTTATTTTCTTCCAGCACTTTGAGGATTTTTTTCCATTGTCTTTTGACTTCTTTAATTTCTTTTGCAAAGACAGCTGTCTGTCTTAGTGTTGGACCTTTGTTTTTCCTCAGCTGCCTCTGCTTCTAAAATTTTTTTTCTGTTTATAATTATCAGCACTTTTAATATAAAGTGTTTTTTATTTACCTTTTTTTGTGAGTTTGTAGAATGTCTTGACATTCTTCTATAAGAAATGGAAAATTTTCAACTGACATCTCTTCAAATGATGCTTTTCTTTTATCTTTTCATTTAGCGTATGTTAGACTTTTTCACCCTGTCCCAAGTGTCTTTTATGCTGTTGACAGTGTTTTCCAATTTTTTTCTGCGATGTCCAATCTTCCATTAAATCAGTTGATTGAATTGGTAAGTTCTTTCTTTTATCTTTTTTTTAAATTTTGATTCTTTCTTATAGCTTCTATTTCTCTGGTGCAGTTCTCTATTTTTCTATCTATTTCCTTAAACATGCTTCTTGCAATTATTAATATTTAAGTTCATGGATGATTACCCTAATATCTGGATCACCTGTGAGCCTGTTCATATTATCATTTTTTCCCTTGATTTTTGATAATTTATTTCTATTGCATGTCTTGCCTGATAATTTTTCATTGAATGCCAAAACTTGCACTGCACTACAAGTGTACTGGTAAAGACCCTGGATGATGTTATCATTTTCTTCGTGAGGAAGATGAAGTGTGGGAAGATGGCCTTGAACCCATCAAGGCCACTCTGGCTTTGGAAGGGCGGCCTATTTTTGGGTGCCAGTGCTCCTGAGCTGTGGTCCTTCAGGAATCTCAGCTGGGAGCCTGCAGTACTTACCAGGGCCCTACTCCATAGTGGGCCCTGAACTTCCATTTCTGTGTCCCCAGGGCTGCGAGTCTGCCAACATCTCTGCTTAGATTTTAAGCTTCTTAGCAGCTGCTTTCCTGTCAGTTTCTCTTCCTCTCGCCCTGTGCCTGGGAAGCTCTGCCCCAGCGGGAATTGGGCACAGAACATAAGGCTTCCTTCTCTGGGGTTCCCTTTACACTGGAATCTTGGCCCCTCATTTTCCGGCTGCACTACACATTTAATTTTTGTCTTCTCAGCCCATTGAGACTTTTCTAGGCAGCCATTTTTCCTGTCAACTCTGTGTCCTGCGCTGTAAATTGGCAAATTCCCCAGTGGAAGGAAAGCATCCATGAGTGGAGACTCACCCAGATCCCTCTGGGATCTCATACCCTCAAGTCCTGCTGTCTTGATTGGTTTCCAATGTCTTCAAACAGATTTTTTTCTACCCAGCTTTTATAGTTGTCCTCAGTGGTGGGATCACTCTGCTACAAGTCACCCTGCCACAGCCCAGAAATGCAAGAAATGCTCATTTCTGTATAAGAGTTTCCCAAAATTCTCTTTAAATTTTGCTTTGGACTCTCTCCGACCCTAGGGGCTCCTGCTGGAATGTTCCTGGGGAGGATGGGCTGGGTTTGTGCAGGGGCTTGATATTTGAGAAGAGGTCATATCCTGTTTGTTTTTCTGTAGATTTTCCTTTGCTGATTTAAACATTCATTGATATGCTTAAAATGCCAAATTAGGGGTTATAGTTGTTCCTCAGAGCGGGGCTGGGCATGTCGGCCTCACAGCCTCCGTCTCAGATGGAGAAAGAGGAATTGCAAGCATCTTCTCTCGGGAGAGTCGGACGTGGACGTGCTGGAACCCTGTGCTCTGGCTTAGCTGGGCGTGGGGCAGGCTGGCCAACCACGTGCTCTGGCCTGCACGGGCAGCCCAGTGCCGCGTTTTTCCCTCCCAGGGGCTCTCTCAGCGCCCAGGCTTCCTCCCGGGCAGCTCCCGTTCTCCCTGCTACGCACTCGGGAGAGGGAGGGAAAGCACATCTCCCCCGGCGACTGGTGTCTCTGGTTTTGGGCTCTGTCTGAGAGCACCAGCTTGGTTTTAACTATGTGTAGTGTCTCAGTTGTCTGCTTTGGGTTTTAACTGTCAAAACAAACCAGTTCTGGGTCATTACCCCGCGGTGCCAGCCAGAATTATGATCCTGGCGGTTTCTCCCTGTATCCCTGGCTCCCAAACAAATGGGCCCCAGATCTTTGCTTCCGTGTGACCCCGAGCATTTTAAAGCCTGCGCTTTCTTACACCAGCCAAAGTTACCACAATAACAAAGCCCCATGCTTATTTTTCAGCTTTGTCTATTCTTCCTCCTGGCTCCAAGGCGTGTTGAGGTTGGCTCCATTCCACGGCCTTCTTTCATCTTGAGCTCCTGGCACCTAGTGCTGGAACTAAGTTTGAGTTGCCACTTACAGTTGGGAAGCTGGGCAGTATGAACCGAGGATAGGTTCCCTTAAAAGATGTCCATTTTTCCCACGTTGCAACCTGACATTATCGAGTGATGGGGCATTAAGCTCATGGCACACAGGGTGGGGCTGTGGCATCTCTGCCATGGACAGAACCCTGTGGCATTTGACGTGGCCCCAGGACCCCCTTCCTAGAATGGTCTTTTAATCTGTGAAATGAAATCAAATATTGAAATGCAGTTATCAGATATTTAAAAAACAAATAAATAGATGGTCTAGACAATCTCGGAAGTGTGTGCTGTGTGCTTCCTCAGCACAGCCACGAGCCGGTCTGTGGTGGGCAAGGAAATACCCTTTTCAGAAGGGAGCTCAGAATCACTGATGTTTTCTGGTCGCATTGTCGCTGTTGCAGGTTTTCCAAGCATCTCTTGACTTCCGTCACAGTGTACTGCTAATACCACGTCCAGAGTCAAAGCATATGCTACCTTTCAGAAATGTTTTTCCTCGAGTCCCTGAATTCTGCCCAGGTTAACACCTGAGTGGAGATGGCTGAGTCTCCCAGGCCCACGGAGGGAAAGAGGGCACACCGGTGTCCGCACGCGGTGCGCGAGCCGGTCGCGTCGCTCTTGCAGCATTTAAAATGCAGCAGGCCTTCTTGCGTCGTGAGCCCAGAGAGCAACTTAATTCATCGGACGTGTGTCAGGGGCTACTATTTTATGCCCTGTGCTTCCTGGTCTGTGTCACCAGGCGCTTCTCCAGGTCCCTGTGTCTGCACAATGCAGTGTCACTAACCAGCCAGGAGCGCAGTGCTCTCGGGGCTTGCTGCTCCGGCCAGTGTCACTCAGGTCCTGTCCATCACAGTCACCTCCCTGAGGAGTAGCAGCGCGGTGCTACCTGTCAGCCTGAGAAAGCCAGGCACACCCTGTAGCCCAGCCCTGCGCCTCGCTTCCGCCTGTGTGCGCACACGCACACAGATACACACTCGTGTACACACATGAACACAGATACGCACTCATGTACACACATGCACACAGATACACACTCGTGTACACACACGCACAGATACTCATTTACACACACAGATACACACTCGTGTATACACAAGCACACACAGATGCTTATATACACACATGTACACAGATACACACAAGCACACACAGATACTTATATACACACAAACACAGTTACCTGCTCATACAAATGCACACAGATACTTATATACACACAAACACAGATACACACTCATATACACACAAGCACACACAGATGCACACTCATGTATAGACAAACACACAGATACATATTCATACACACAAACGCAAATACACACTCATAAACACAGATGCTCATACACAGATACATACTCATAAACACAAACACAGATACACAACTCATGTACACACACACAAATACACACTCATGTACACACAAACACACAGATACTCATATACACACAAACACAGTTACCCACTCATACACACAAATGCACACATACATACTTAAATACACACAAACACACACATATGTACTCATACACACATAAGCCCACACAGATATGTATATATACACAAACACACACAGATAGATACACACTCATATACACACAAGCACACACAGATATGCATATACACATAAACGCATAGATACCCACTCACACACACAAATACACACAGATACACACTCACATACACACAAACACAGAGATACACATGTGCACACATAAGCACACACAGATTCTCATGCACACAAACACACAAATACTTATACACATACAAACATACAGATACACACTTACATATACACAAAGACACACATATACACACACATACGCAGATACAGACTCACACATAGATACACACAGACACAAATACATACAAAGATACACATACAAACACACAGGCACACACAAAGGTAAACACATACACACACACAGAGATACACACACACACAGACACACCGTTGCTCACACAGACACGTATACTTACACACAGGTGCACATACACACACAGACACACACATTCACGTAGACACACATGACACACACACACACAGGCACTCACAAATGACACAGACACACACAGACATGCAGACACACACACACACTCACACAGGGCCACAGAAGCAAACCCTCTGGAGCCACGGCCAGCTGGTCAGAGAGAGTCCAGCGGCCGCCCAGGGCACCAGAGCAGCCTTTCTGGAAAAGCCCCGGCCCGGGCGAAGCGGATGGGCCCACTGCGGGACGGGAGCTGCGGTTCCACGCTGGGAGCCGGCAGGCGCAGGGGCCGAGACGAGGCCGACGCCAGCGCGGGGCGGACGGCGATGCCCGCGACTTGGCGACTGGAGGGCCGAGCCTGAGCCGGGGAAGGGGCTGGGCAGGGCCTGCAGCAGGGCATCCCAGTGCCCACTGAGAAGGGAACGAGTCATTTTGGCCATTGTTTTGGCCTTATTTCTAATTTTTGTAATGGAAAGGCATTTGCAGCAATAGTAAAGAAAATCAACAGGACATCAACAGCAAAACTCTGATGATATCCTCATCACCTAAGCCCGCCCTGGCGTCCAGAGCAAGAGCATACGTGGCCACCCACTTGCCGCATGTCCAAATATTGAAAAATCAAAAATCAGACCAACCCAGCTGTTGAGGGAAATAGTGTTGCTCCTTCCCCTGTGACAAGCGCACCTGTAGCCAGGCTGGGCCTGAGAACTGCTGGCCACCTCCGCCCTCCGCGCCTGGGTGTGGCCGGTGGGGAGAGCTGGCTCCTGGCCGGAGGATGGCGCTTCACCCTTTCCCCCAGGCTGCATCTTGCACTGGGAGGATACTACCCACGACCTTTGTCCGCCCCAACCTCCCATGGTAGCAGTGCCTCGGGCCACCCAGCCTCTGAGCCAGTGTGCCTGCAGGGAGGCCTGCCTTCAACAGAGCAGGGCCACACAGGTGCGCTTGGGACGTCTCGGCAGACAGGCCTGGGGGCAGGCAGTGGGGCACAAACTCCAGGTGGGCTTGCACCTTGGGGTCTTCATGATCTTGTCCCCTGAGCAGGTGGGGGCCAGAGCAGGTCCTTGACAAGTGCAAGATACAGGGTCAGACCCCTCTCTCTCCATCTAGAAGGTACCAGCATCATACAATTCAACTCTTCTCGTTCTCCTGCGTCGACCTCCAACCCTGCTCTGTGGCAGACACCGGGCATTTCACACGGTTGAAGCTGGTGTGTGCCAGTTAGAGTATGTTCTCACTTTCCATCGTATCATAAATATTTTCTTCGTATCCACGTAGTCTTCATAGTTAAAATATTTTATTTCCTTTATTACCTTAGAAATATGTAATCATTGTAGATAAATAAGGAAATGCAGGGAATTATGAATAAAAGAATTACTGTATATTCCCAGAACCCATAGATAGGGGATATTAGCATTTTGTATATTTCCTTGCAGAGTGTTTATGATACATATTCATATATATTTTTCTTTTCAAAAACAGGATTTCCCTGTAATTATTGTTTTGTAGCTTGCTTTTTCTACATTTACTATATCTCGAATTTCCCCGGGTGAATACATGTATTTCTCCAACATTTTTCTCAATGGCACTCGCTATTTCGTAGTATGGCTAAACAACAATAACAATGACGGTAATAATATAATAAAAACCGTCTGTGTGCCCGAATGTGCGTGGTGCATTGTCGTGCGCCTTTGTGGTATTTCTGAGAGCTGGACATTGTACTCAACTTCTGGATTTCTGAGTTTCTGATATTATAAATGATACTGTGTTGAACTTGATGAACACAAGATTTTTGGACTTAGTTTTCCTTCAGAAAAATTCCTAGAAATAGAATTATAGGGTCAAAAAGTAGGCAGGCTTTAAATAAATTTTATGTGCATTGCCAAATTTCCCTCCGGAAAACTTTTACCAATTTACATTGCCATCCAGCAACACACGAGAATCCCCGCTTAGTCCCTCCAGGATAACGCGAACGTTGATATTGGCATTGAAAAACAAAGCAAAACGAAACACACAAAGCTCTGAGAGAATAACGACGAGGACACAAGAACTCTGGACAACTTGGTACCTGTGACCCTGGCTGCGTGCTCTCTGACAAGTTATTAACTATTTCTATTTCTCTTTTGCGAACCATCTTGCCTGCTTATTTGCCCATTTTTCCAGTTAGGTGCTTATCTTCTTATTATTGATTTGTGAGTCCTCTTTTTATCTTAAGGGTAAAAACCAGGGGCTACTCATATATTTAGCAAACATTTTCAATTTATTTTCATTTAAATTTTTAATTATTTCTCCTTGTATTCAGAGAATTCTCTAGTCATTTCTTCTGTTTTATTATTTAGGTCTTGTGCTTGGAAAGGTCTTTCTCACGCTAAATTTATATTTTTAAAAAATCCAGTGTATTTATTCCTGTCCTTATATAATAGTATTTTTCATGTACTTCTTTATTGCATTTGCAATTTATTGGTTGTAAGGTGTGAGATAAGGATCCAACTTCATTTTTTAGAAATAGTTAACCAATAATTTAATACCATGCATTGAATAATCTATCCCCCCCTGCACACCATTTGAAATGATTCCATTACTTTATTAATTTTTTTCAGGGCTTGTGTTTTTAGTCCGAGTTCTTTGTCTAGCTGTGGTTGTCTGGAATTTCTGGAGTCACATGGTTTGCTGAGCGTGGCATCTTGGTGGTATACACTGCTATGTTAAAGTGGAAATTCTTCCCCATTTTTTATATTTTTCAAAGTTTTATTGTTTTTTTCTGGGGGCTATTTCTGGAATGTGATATTTACTTTTATAATTTGAATTATATTCATTAATTAATATGTCAGTTTTCTAAAGCATGTCTAGCAATAGCTGTAGCTTCTCTAGGTTTCTCTAGAAGGAAGATATTTGAGTAGGTGTTTTGGAGTGTGTTGAATTGCCACTCCACAGTATATTCCCAGGTATTATATTTTAGAAAATATTCTCATCCTTTCCCTCATATTAAACTTTCAAGCCAAAATGTCCTCCTTTTGCCCATCCCTGCAAACGCGTTTTGCCTTCCTGTTTGGCCGCCAGCACGCTTTGCCATCAGGGTGCGGCTGTGACTTCCTCTTGTCTTCACAGCTTTAGATCCGAACCACACCTGGTTTCGCCCCAGGTTCTGCGGAGCCTGCAGCAATCAGTGACTTGTTCCGTAACACCTGTGTAGACTTGTGTGTCTCCAGCGCCCACCACGGCACACAGGGGCCCAAATGCACAGGGCACTCTAGGCTTGGGGCCCCCTGTGGTGTCCTTTCCTGCGTACCTGGGCTGTCCATCAAAGGTCTTCACAGCTGCGTGCTGGCTTATAAAAGCCTACTAAGGATTCATTTGTTGAGAATAAGAAGGCGTGGGAAGGAGAAGAATACCGGAAACTGGTGTCTCGTCCTCTTTCCCAACCTATTTATCTATCAGACTCTATCGCATGATCTTTGCTAGCTCACAACAAGCAGGAGGCGGACTTTATCCCTGAACTCAGAATTATTTGGGACGAGGGGAGATGGAAAATCTAGTATCAGAACAACATGCAAGAGAGAGGAGTGAGGAGTAAGCCTAGAGTGCGCTCACTCTGGAAGCGCTACCCTCCGCCTGTGGGTGGGTGGCGTGAGCCCCCACTCAGTCCACCTGCAGATCCCGCCCAAGCTCCAGGGCCGCCATGCCCTGGGAGGCAGGCTTTGCCCGCTCGGCTCCTTGAGGACCAGAGCACATCTCGAGAGCTGCCAGAGGACCCTTTTCTGGCTTTATCGCCAAACTTGGGTGGAGGAAGGAAAAAAAAAGGACTGCACCCTCGGGATGGGTAGCCTTGGTCCCACTGCAAGTTACGCTAAGCACCCCAGCCCCAGATGTCCGGAATGATCCACCATGACCCTGGGTAACCGAGCCCATTCCAGCATGCCCTCTCTCTGCCTGGTTTCAGAGAATTGCTCTGTTTTCCCACTGTTTTGCAAATGCATGAAAATGACTAGAAATTTTAGTCACCATGTGAGTCCTTTTATTGCAACTGAAAAGTAGGAAGGGGCGTTTTTAGTTCAAACAAATGGCATTGCAGGCACAATATGTTACATTAAGAAAGGCTAATTTTGTATTATTAAATATAATCAGAAACACAACGTGAGGCTCTCGTCACATTGACACGGTGTGCCAGGTATCTCGACACCACTCAGCGGGCTGCCTGGTTTGCACACTGCTTAAACTTTCTCATCAATGAGTTTTTATATGATAACCAGAATATTAAAAATATATTAAAAGTGGCCTCATGCTTCTCAGCAAATGCAAGCCTACGTTACTGGGAGATAGCTCCCTCCTGCCAGAGCTGCGGGTTCCAAAGCCGCAGCAGCCACTCAGAGGCTTCCTGGATCATGGCTGAGCTGTAGGCTCCTCTCTGCTTCTCTGCGTGGGCCCCAGGTTCGAGGTTCCCCACGTGGCAGCCCGTCATGATCCAGCTGTGTCGTTAGGTACGGTGGAGGGGACACACTCTCTGATCCTAACAGCTATTCTTTGGGTGGCAAAGCTGTGGCTGTCTGTTACTGACTCCCTGCCACCGCTCCCCCGGCCCTGTTTTCAATATCTCCCCGCTTCTTCCCCCCCACCACTTTGGAAGGTTCTGGAAGGTTTCTAAGATGACTAGGTTTAAGTAGCTACACAAGTAGTTTTTTTCTGGATGTGGGAATTTGTACCCATTTATTTTCTACAAAATGGAAACAAAACAAAACAAAAACAAAAACACCAGGGTTCTTTTGGGGAAAGGAGAGAAAACCCAGAGATATACAAAACGGGGCTAGTAATCTCCTGTTATCCTCACTGTTCTTTAATCAATAAGAGATGCTTTGAGCTCTTTGTTAAAACAGGTGCAATGGTCACCTACCTGGACCACAGGAGATGCCCAGCCCTGCTCCTCTGAGCAGTCACCCCAAGGTTACGTGACACCAATTGGCAAAGGTGAAGGGATTCTGCAGGTGCAATGTGCCTCCTAATCAGGTGATGTGCCCGAGTGGCCTTAGTGAATCTAATGAAATCCCTTAAAAGAGGACTGAGGCCCTTCCCGCTGACTTTGAGGAAATGAGCTGCCAGGTTTTGAACAGATCCCTAAGAAGGGCACCTGGCAGGGACCTGGGGGGCCTCTAGGAGCTGAGAGCAGTGCCCCTGACAGACAGCAAGAAAGCAGGAACTGCAGTCCTACAGCCACAAGGATCTGCATTCTGCCAACAGCCATGTGAGCTTGGAAGAGGACCTCAACCTCCAGAGGAATGTAGCCCTCTGCCCACACCTTTATCACAGCCTGTTACACAGGTCCCTGCTACACCTAAGCCACACCTGGACTCTGAACAGTGAGATAATAAATGTGTGCTAAATTGTTATGATTTCTTGTGCGGTGAAGGGGAACTAGCACACTTAGGAAAGAGTGGACACTTCTGCACTTAGGAAATTGGTCTGTCCGTTTCTGGGATGGTTGCATTTTGCTGGCCCTGGGAGGCTGTGTGGCGCTGTGCATTTAGGCACAGAGGAGGGACCAGGGAGTCAATGGCCCAGAGTTTACACCTCCCAGTGCCAGTGTAGGGACAAGTCTCCATGGAGACGGTGAGAGACACGATGGGAAACCAAAGGTGACTTGAACTGAACAAGATTCCAGTGTTTTCTCAGAAGTGGTTCTGGTGAAGCTTCACCAGGAAAACCTTCTAGTTTTAAAATGCCATAGTTTTCACTGCACGTTTTCATTCATCGTGGCAACATTTTCTTTTGCCAAAACAGAGAACAAATGCAACCTTTACAAGATGAAATTGGTTGTCTTTATTTCAGCCAAGCCAGGGGTCTCGTAGTCATGACACTTCTAATAAGATCTTAATTTTCAAACTAAAGCTGTTTATTGACGGCCTACTTTTTTCAACATAGTAGCATGTCAATAAATTGGAGAATATTTCAGTTTGTTAGATTTCCCCAAGCGTTCTGGAGAAATCCTTAGACAATTTGCCATATAAACTCAGTTAATTGCTTTATATAGTAGAGCTATAGCAACTATTTAGATATATCGTATGACAGACATTCATAAAGTACAAGAAAGACATATTTGTCAATACAGTGATGTATAAGATAATTATTTTTATTATGTGAATTTCCGAGTTGAAATCAAGATGATCTCAGTTGTACTAACGACTGGCATGGCCTTAACTAGTTGTCAAGAAGCAAGAAGGGAAGGCTGTCTGGATTATTTTCTGATTCTTCTCAGTTCTTCCTCATGCCTGGAATATAAATCTCAGGGCACCGTAAAATTGAATAAAAAATGTAAGTTTAAATTATTTTTTATTTTAAGTCGGGTAGGAGCATAATAGAAAAAGATCATCAAAAACAATGAGAAGAAATAATTGTTAATTTCTACAGTACCTTGAAACAGAAGCCCAAGAGAATAAATGGAATAAGGATACTATTAAAATTTCCTCTTTTATTATATCTTCTCTGCCAGAGTAATTGTTGCTGTGTCCAATATATGCAGGGGACAATTTACTAGCTGTTTTCTATTAGTTTTTAACATTAACATATACAGAAATAAAATGAATAGCAAGCTTTCTTTGCGTAATTAAATGACTGACAAGGCATGGAAGCTGCTGGACCACTCTTCTAATAATATCTAAAAGCTGGGTGACCCAAATGGAAGTGGCATAAGCAATGCAAACTTCCTCTTTTATTAAGGGAATATTGATGCCATATTATAGATTATTTTCAGGACACCAAATAGAAAAGGCCCATGTGATCCTTTTCCTGCAAGAATTATATATTAGTATTCAGAAAGAAAAAAAAATCATAATATAACATTTATACGCAGGATTAGAGGTTTTCATAGATTCTTTCCTCTGTGAAGTCATTGCTCTTCACAGACATTCTTGGTTTTGATTTTTCTGATGGTGAGGGGGCATGGAATGGTAAGACACGGGGAACTACTGTCTTGTCCCAAACACTGGATTTCCTTCGCGATTTTTAAATTGACCTCATTAGGATCCTAAGATGTATACAAGGCTGGGTCAGCTCAGTGAGCTGTGTTAACTAGATGTGATAAATGCTAATCCAAAATAAAGTTAACGACAGTGCATACTTTTCTTCTGAGGGCAGGATATGTGACAGACATTGTGATATTCTCTCTTCTCTGCCTCTGCCTACACTCATACATATACATGTGTGTGCATGTATACCCACAACACATACATCATTTTTTAATCCAAGAGCAGCTCTTTGAGGTAGGCACTAGTATTGTCCCCATTCTACAGATAGGGAAACAGAGACACAGAGGCATGAAGCCACCAAATTCCTCCAGCACGTTGACCTCGGCATTGGAGAGCTGCACCTGGAGCAGGCCACTGCGGGGTGGGGGAGGTGACCCGTTCAGCAGGTGTTTACCAAGAACCCTCTTGGCACCAGGCACTCACCTAAACACGGGCATGGCATGACCACAGTAGACACAGTCCGTGCCTCAGCACAGATTCTAGATCAGTCTTGAGTCTCCGTTACCTAGTGTGATATGGCTAACACTACCACCCCAGCCAAACTCAGCAAATTAATTACATCTCAGGAAGGTTAATTAGGTATCACAGGAAAATACACGACTGCCTTACAAGTCTGT
The DNA here is from genome assembly GCA_008086735.1 of Cheirogaleus medius. Classification (NCBI taxonomy): domain Eukaryota; kingdom Metazoa; phylum Chordata; class Mammalia; order Primates; family Cheirogaleidae; genus Cheirogaleus; species Cheirogaleus medius. Next base: position 1,905,544 of record VBSM01003144.1, read on the forward strand.
TTGGGGGAGGCTCTGGGACTTGGAAAACCAGGGTTTTCTAGTGTCGATGACTACGCGGTGTGCTTGGTTGAGCTTTGGCGGTGCTGTGTGTGTTGGGGCTAGTTAACAGTTTTCTGCCTACACCCATTTATATAAAATGTGCACAGTCCCTCCATCCATTTCTTGGCTTTCTGACTTGGAAACTGAAAAAAGATCTAGGTGAGTATAAAGTGTGCTTAAAAGTGAATTGACCTGTGTTTGGTTTATCAGCTAATTCAGTAACGCCCTTTCCCGTATGGTTATTAGAGGTTTTTAGCAACAAGGGTGGGCTCAAATGGATGGGCTCATTTTTTATGACCCCAAGAATCAGGGATCTCCAGGAAGTAGCCGTTCGCGCTAGGGGAACCCTCCCGGGAGCGTTGCAAACTCTACATTTCTTTGGTGCCACCAGATGCATTTTCTGCATTATCCTTATGATTTCTTCCCAGTGGCCCACCCGGTGCTGTGAGCAGCCCGCACTGACACGTGGGCGCTGAGAGGTTTACGGCAGACGTGTATAGTGCCGCTGACGGCGCAGGAACTCCTCGAAAGAGCGCCGCGGCCGTGAAGATACAGTAGTTCACATTTCCAATGTCGTAATAAAATTTAACAAATGGAAAACCAAAATGTCAAACAAGCAATAATACTGATGGTATTTCTCTTAGGCCAAGTAAAGAAAATCAGAGTGACTTTAATTGGTTAGAAAAATGAAAAGAAAAGAGAGAAAAACCCATCATGAGTTACAGGGACTCAAGTAAAGGGAGAGTGAGTGTAATTTCATTAAAAGTAGGTGGTAAGGATGCAACATGCTTAGGAGAGGAGATAGTTTAGAATGGTGTAATTGACTTGAATTAATTACGAGGGTGATGGATGGCGTTCCACCTATGTAAATGAGGGTTCGCCTGAGACTCCGGCCCCGCGAACGTGCAGCTGCACTTTAGTGGACCATCGCGTCGTATTTCACGGAGTCCACGTTGTGAGGGGGGAGAGTGATATTTATGGAGTGCAAAGCACTGTGGGACGTTGTGGGAAACCACATATATTCAGCTTGTCAGAAAGCATCTTAATATTTCCTCCTGCCATCCAGAGACTGAAGCCTCCCACACCTAAAGCTGTCATTAACCCATTTTCCAGATACAAAGAAAGCTCTGGTATAGCCACCAAAGCCCTTGTGCATTCTGGAAATTCGTTTCCGACGTTCCTTCCCGGGATCATTAGGCACTGGGAATAAATGCTGGTCATGGTTTGGGTAATCTTGCTGAATAATCCTCTCCTTGCAGTTTGTGGCAACTGGATTCGATGCTGCTGACGTATCCCTTGTTGGTGACTTTCCCTTAAGGCTTTCAGCCCTGTGGAGGGCCACCATCCACACAGAAGAAACTGTGATGTTTTTAGAAATGGGAATACCATTTAAGTTGTGTGAACATAATCTTAAAAGAACAAAAACAGCACGGGGAATACCTTGGTGCAGGTGTTTCCCAATGCCCAGATGCCTTCGGGGGTTCGCAAACAGCTAGATCTTGGCTACAGGTCTCCGTTTCAGCAAGAGGGAATGTTGTGGACACAGTCTCACAACCGCAAGCATTAATGATTTTGAAAAGACTTTCTTGTGCTTGGTGTTACCAGTTTCAAACTCTTTTTCATTATTCTAAACTTCATCCGGCACCAGCTCCAGGTTGGGTTATCTTTGGAATAGGTTATTGTTCCCCAGTTTTTTGTCAAGGGGTATGTTCAAGGGGTTGCAATTAAATGACAATTCATGGATTTTTTTTCCTATTTTCATTTTTGTGCTTACAGTGATGTTGCTAAAAACCAAAACACTAGTGAAATGGGGAATGTGTCCAGATATCTACAGTCTGATCCAGGTATATCCCATTAAGAAACGTTAATTCCACATTAAATATAATCAGAAACACAATACAGGGCTTGTCAGGCTGACACAGGGTGGCGGGTACTATAATATTGCTCAGCAGGAAGGCTTGTTATATTTTTTATATGTTAGTGGATGTCTACTTAGAATTGATCAAACCTTTGCTTCCGAAACATATATGCCAACACCTTCACAACACACCATAAACCAGACTCTCAGAAAACAATAATGATGCTTATCAGTCACTCGCCTTGAGTTCGCTTGTGAAAAACCCCCAGCCAGCGTGCTATTGGAGATCTTAAAACATAGATCTTTTTGCTGTACTGATAATTCACTCACAGCTTGAGATTGATGACTATGTGAAGTCCATAAAAGATGTTACCACTATATTTTGTTCTTATGATTTATTTTATCATGTTGTCAAGGTTTGCAGAAAACAAGAAACAAATCAATGAATGTCATGCTTAAATATTAAAGAAGGCTGTAATACACATTTCTATTCAGATGCCTGATTCAATCTTGTGGCTCAGAAAGGAGTAGTAGCAACCAAGCTTTTATTTGAATTACTTTTGGAAAAATTAATTTAGGGGGACTGTTGAATTGTGAATGGCAAAAGGTAGCTAACCTTATTTGCTTACATAGGAATATATGGCTGCTGGACTCATTGGAAAAGCAGTTTTAACAAACCACAGGAGAGTGAGTGGATTTTAAAGCATCGAGAACTTGGGCTGGACTGTGTTTAACATGTTCAAGCCTGCAGTGTGGACAGAAGGGTATTTGGAAAGAAGCAAAAGGATGAGACTTTGCTTCAGGGATGGGGGAAGAATGCCGTGCACTTTGCTTTTGAAACGAATCATTTCTTTCATCATTATATAAAATCCAGATCACCGTCTATTTGGGAATTTGGACAGGCACTGTTTGCGAGTGTGGCATATTCCAGAAGCAGCAGCCTTCCCCAGACCTTGTGAGATAGCACGCAGAGAAGAACAGCTCAGTCTTGCTTTATTTTTCTGAATCTGACTGGCTTTCTGAAAACGGGGTCTACCCGTGCACGTGTTGTGGACTCCACGTTAGAACAATCCAAATAACTGAAGACTGCGCCTTTCCAGGACATGAGAAAATATACTCTGAACTCCAGAGTTGTTTTTTTTTATTTTATTTTTTTGAAACAAGATGAACACACACAAAAAGTTCGAAAGACCTGTCAAAAATGAAACTCCCAAGTCGTGCTGTGCCCTGGCACCAGTACGATGCAGCCTAATCTCTGTCTCTAAACTCAAGTCTGTGCATTCGAGGTCCTGAACGTCTTTGGATTATCAAAGAAAAAGTAATTAGGTTCAGCATCATTTCGTTAAGTGTATTTTATTGTATTTTATTATATTCTTGTTTTGTGAAAATTGGTAATCAACACATGGTATATATGCTGATTCCAAATTAACATGAATATTCAATTAACCACAAGACCCTGGTCTTTGACCATTCTGAATAAACTAGAGTTTATTTGAATTTAGAAAACAGATAAATTAGGAAGTGATCATTTGCATTACAATAGGATTCTTCATTCTGAGGGAGGATTCCTTGTGGGATTCTTTTAAATAGAAAGCTCTCCAAGTACTTTGAAAAATATAATTTGATTTTTAAAAAATTCTCTTCTCGTGTAGTTTCTCTGGAACATGCCTATTGTGTGAAATGAGAGGCATATCTATTTAATTTGGTAATGAGAGAGCTTAATTGCAAATATTTTGGACTTAAAAAAATTCAGATATAGTTGCATGAAATTCATACCCAGCCATGGAACTTTAAGTTCCGTTTCATTACCATTTTCCTTCTATCTTGGTCAGCCTGAGCGCAAATCCCAGTTCTGCCGAGTTCACCATCTCACCTGTCCTCACTCTGCCTGTAGCTGAACAGGAGGAAATTGTCGGAGGGACACCTGGGATGTCTCCATGGCTGCTAGGTAGTCTGTGTCTTCCGTTTAGTGCTGCAGGGAAGGGGACCCAAAGACAGGGCCGGGGCTCACAGAAGCAGTGCCTGGCGCCTCCAGGATTATTCAAGCAGTTTTGGTGGGAGAGGAGCTGGGTGGAATCCCACAAAATTACTGTTCGTTATACTGAGCTAGCTCTGTGCGTGCGTGCGTGTGTGTGTGTGTGTACAGTTGCTGGGGTGGCTACTCTGGTGCGTAAGACAACGAAGACCAGAAATGCTGGGTGTGGGGGAGGTTCTCAGGTGGGCGAGCTACGAGGCTGTCCCAGCTGGCAGGAGTCTGCCTTTGGGTCAGGACCAGGAGCAGCAGGCCGTACACCTGCCGTCCCGACTGCATCCTATGCAATCTGGCTCCTGGGGCCCGGCTTCCAGAGGAGGAGATGTCTTGCTCAGTGTTAGGAGAGCTCAAAGATGCGCTCTTTCTCATTAATACTGCACTTCCCGAGCCATATCAATAGGCCTAATGGCAAAAATGGTCACATAATCAAATGACTTTAGAAAATTTGGGGAAGAAAAGTGAATAAGTTTCTGAGCAGTCTTGCAGTATAGGAGCTTGTCTATTTCTAATCTGTTGAAGAAGCAACCGTTACGGGTTCTGAAGCGCTTATCAGAACGGACTTGGGAAAGGCTGAGTCACCAACCATGGGACAGCAGGCTGGTTAAACAGTCGTTGCGTGATAGGGACGCTTCGTTCTCGGAACTCTCCTTGGGATGTGGGTACATGCACTGGAAAACCTGTCGGCCAGAATGGATTCTAGGTAGGAGGGTTTGGGACATTGTGAAGGGACTTTTGGGACATTATGAAGCAGGACCCTCCTAAACCCAGAGGCCTGGCCATCTGTATCTGGGGCTCAGAGTTTTCAGGAGAACCTCAAAGCAAATTTTTGCCTCTGTTCCATTTTTTTCTAGCTGCCTTTAGATTCTCCACTGTGTCCCTTGTTACCGTGTGGCCCAGGGCCTCAGGCCATCATTAAGTGACCTCAGGGAGGTGACCACCTGGACGGGAGACGCACTCCCCTGAGGTGAAGCAGGAGAGGCCCTTGTATCTGTCTGACGCTGGGATACCGCACGAGGCGCCGTGTGCTCCCTGAGGTCCCCTCCTAGAGGGGACCCATGGGGAGGAAGCACGGAGGCCTGTTCCTTTGTCTTCCTCTTCCGCTCCCGAGAGAATCTCTTGTGGAGTATCCACCGGAACTGTGGGCATGCTCGCGAGTGCGCAGGGTGGTGTTGGGGAGCCAAGAGGAGCAAGGCGCCCGTGCTCTGGGTCCCAGCAGGGCTCCAGGTCTGTGTGCGGAAGCTCCTCGTGTGTCAAGTCCCTGTTCTCCCACCCAGCTTCCACCGGCTGCCTCGCCACCCGGCCCAGAGCAACCCAGCGTTCCTCCGCTCCGGGGCTGCGGCCGGATGGCGTGGAACCACATTCAGATTGCAACTAAAAATAGGACGGAACACACTCCCTCAGGAATCGCATCCCAATTAGAATGTTTTCACTCAAAGATTGTTCTGAACTTTAAAGAAATGAGCATTTGATCCTTTCCACTCCCTTCAGCTTCTTTTCTAGTGCTTTTTACAAATAGGCAGCGGGACCTGTGAAGGACGTCCACTCCAGCCCCCTTACTGGGGGGTCCAGAGCGAGTAGGTGACTTCTCTTACTCAGGCCACCAGGAGGCTGAGGCAGAGCCTCCACAGACCCCGGTTGCCTCCTCTGCCCACCCTAGAGCTCCATGTGGCTCTTAGTCAACAGGGCCATTGCCTTAGAGAGGCTGCATCATTCAATAACCTGGCAAAGTGGCCAGATTCTCTGGGGGCACGGAGTGTGGCGGACAGAGCCCGGTACCAGTGGGTGGAAGCGCTGGCCTTGAGATGCCCACTTGATCCACTCTAGTGACTTTCCTGCAAGTCACATGGTAGGACAGAGGTGAAAAGACCCACCGTACCACACGGGTCTGGGGAATGAAGAAACCATGCCTGCAGAAAGACCACATAAACCATAACACATTGTCCAAATGTAATATTTTATCAGTATTTCACTTAAGGTAAACTGAGATGTCGGGAGAACCCTCAGGCAGGTGGCAATGCTAGTCCACTCACTGTCACCATAATCCACAAAAGGGTTAATACGTCTGCTCAATGCCAAAGCCAGGCTCATCCAGGAAGAGGAGCTGGAAGACCTTGCTTCCTCCTGCTCCGTAGCTACTGGGCCCCACGGTGACTGTGCAGCTGGGCCTGTCCAGGCACCTGTGACCAATGCTGCCTCGAGGGGGACATTCCTGTGCCAGGCCCTGTGACCCTCCTCACAGTGGGTCTGTGCAGGGGTGTGCACATACCCATCCCTGGAAACCATGGCCCCATCGTGGTGGTTTTCTGTGATGAGCTTGTAACTCTAGGAATCCCTTGGAGTCCACTCTATAGTTTATTTTAAAAAATGGTTCACAGGCTGCATGCACCCAGTCGTGGAGCTGTGCACCCAGGGGGCAAGTGCCTGGACTGCTCTGCAGGTGAGGGCCCACCTCAAAGCATTCGTCAGCTGCAGAAGTAACACCTGGTGTCCCTCCCAGCTCTGGCCTCTTGAAAGAGCCTATCCTCAAGGACTATCACCATATAAATTCTGTTGGCTTCTCAATGGCTTTTGGAAGATCTGAATTTCCATTTGTTGATTCTTCCATTATTAAAAATGGGACATTTCTTAAAGGAGATAGCAGACGACCCCCTGGAAGCTCACTCCTCACTTAGGAAGTTGTTTCTTGAACTTACCATAGGCCATTTTCTAGTCTCCTTTCCAAAGAGACACCCTGGGACCCTCCCCAAGGGGTGTCTGGAGGAAAAACCTTGTAAGACTCAACTCACTGCTGTAAATCTGCACACAATGCCTTGAGAAGTAAGCAACAGAAAGCCAGCACCAGGAGTCCGGTGTCGTGGCTGCCAGCGTGTGGCTGCCAGCTGAGACTCCCCTGCAAACACCTGCTCTGCTGTCCTCCCTGAGTCCTGCCGGCTGTGAGCACTCAGAGAAGGTGAAGGACCCCTCCTTGCCATCCGGCTGGCTCCTGCTTGGCTTGGTCTCTCTTGCTCTGGTTGCCACGGGTCCTGGTGGGGTCAGCCTGGTCTTTTTAAGCATGAGAGATGATTTGTGATTATTGGGGGTGGGGGCAGGGACACAGGTCCCACTGGCAACACCTTTCTGAATGAAGGAAGCGCATGAAAAGGAAAAGGAGTGACAGGGTAGGTAGCCAGGGCTCCCTCACTACACAGAGTGTCACATTGTCACACTTGGGAGGGGCTCGATCATCTGAGGATTTGGTCCTGAGTAGGACCTTTAGACCCTGTGGACTGAAGGCCTGCGGTTCTCCAGGGTGGACATCCAGGCCGAGGAGGAGCTGTTGTCTTCTGCAGCCGTCACGGGAACACTGGCACCCTCATCCTGGCCAGCTTTGTAAGGAGAAAGCTCCCTTGCCTTCTCCCACTTCCTGGTGGCACCTGGAGGCTTGTCCCTGGGTGGTTATTTAAAGCCACCCACTAAGTGTTCCTGGCACCCTCCCCTTCCCACCCTGCCAGCCACAGAGCAGCAGCCAGGGGTGCCGTGTGCCAGGTCCCCTGCCCAGACTGCTGGCCCCAGGGCGTGCAAGCTCAGTGGCTGCCTGCCCACAGCACTGCTTTCCTCCCCAGCTGCAGCTCACGAATGAGACCTGTGGGCCGGGCCAGGGAGCGTCCTGCCCAGGCACGTGCAGGCCCCTGTACACTGTGGCATTTCTCTAGAAACTCAGGTGCACATGAAGCCTCACATGCACACATGCATGCACATGTGAAATCACAGCCAGCTGCATGTGTATACATGCCACATGTGCACACATACACACAAACAGCTACACACTACACATGTGCACACATGCACACAAATATGCAGATACACACATGCACACAGCACACATGAGTGCTGTGCCCACACTCCTGTCTCTGTCTAGTGAGTCATTGGCTCTTCTGTGCTGCAGTTCCTGAGTGTCAGGTACAGAGTGACTCTGTACACATAAGTATCCCTTCCATAAATGCACCAGATAATTTCTTCTGGTACTAACAAGTAATCCTGAATACCAGCCACTGAAAGTAATGAACTGGAAGATGCTTATAAGCTGCAGGCTGAGCCCATGGCATGTGGCTACCTCTGCGCAAATTATTTTCAGGCTTTCCTGGATGACATTGGCATGTAATGTGCAGGCCTTTCTCCGAGAGTCCAACATGAGTGTTCTCCTCTCCTCTCCCCTGCTTGGAGTTATAGCAAAATGGACTCTGCATTTTTCCGAGCTATTTCCCAGGCAGATGTAATAGTTGATCCAAAAAGAAAAAAAAAAAATAGCCCGATGTCTACACTACAGAGAAGAGTGCTGTGTGGTCATCAGTCCTGCATGGAGGTCAGCAACTGTCTCTGCTTCCCTTCCTGAGCCTTCAACCACGTCCAATTAGCACAGCTCCGCCGCGACGCAGCCTGCTCCCTTAATGAGAGCCCCGCACCCGCCGAACTCGTGCAACGTGAGCCTTCGGGAGCAGGTGCCTTCCTAGGCGCTTGGACGGGACAGGAGGAGAAAGGCCCTCCCGGCCGGCTCTGGGAAGCGGGGCCTCGGCCTCTCAGAGCTGGAGTTGGCTGGCAGGTGACCAGTTAGGCCATTTCACCGTCCATGGCCTTCCACATGGACGGGAAGGAGGGAGGAAAGCCAGGTCTCGCCTCCTGGAGGGGCCTTCTCCAGCCACCGTGTTCACCGCCCGGCACCTGCTGACTTCCTCCTGGATCCCAAGTTTGAGGAGTTTCCCTGGATGTTCCGGAGTGTGGGATGCCCCATGTTCATCTTCATATATGTGTATATACATGTACCAAATATACTAAAATATTCTGCGCATTTGTCCATTTCATCTAGTAAAACACGAGCTTCTCAAGGGAAGGTGCTTCGCTGATACCCGAGGCGTGGCACAGAGAAGTGTCCCAGTGGCTGTGGTTCATCCGTTTGTCCCCCCGCAGTAGCCTTCTCGTGGGCACCACTCTGCGCTCAGGACCCTGGTAGCGCTAGGGGTGCGCGGCGGGAAAACCAGTCCGTGACCACAGGGGTTGCATGGAAGGGCAGGGGGAGGGGCTCGCCAGTGGGACAGCTGCACAGGAGGGTATTTAATTGCAAAACGGTGACGCCGGGAGAGGGGTGTTCTGCAGAGCTGCACGGCAGGGGCACTTGGCCTGTTTTAGGAGACTAGGGATTGTCCTTGAGGCAGTGACGTGTTAGGGATGCTCTGAAGGGAGAGTGGTTGGGTGGAGGGTTGGGGGGTGTTCCCGGCAGAGCCTCATCCTGGCGAGGCAGAGTCGCCCTGCGTGATCGTGGGCATGTTGTCTCGGAAGGCTTCAGGCAGCTTTGTCATGAGTGACTGCAGGGGAAGGGGAGGCTGAGACCATGCAAGCAGGTGGCCACCTCCCTGGACTCTCTTTCTTTAACTCATGGGATGAGATGTCTTCTCAGCTCCTTCCCGGTGGAGGTCTAGCGTTCTGTTCCTGCGGGTGGCACAGGTGGGGGACATGGGAGCTGCTTTGTAAAGCGTTTAATTTTTTGGCTTCCATAGTTTTGAGCCTGGCTTCCCTTTGCCTCATGAAAGCAGAGGCGCTATATGGACCTTGTATTAGACTGGGAGACGCCTCCCTCTGGTCTGCAGAAACAGGACTGCCTGTTCCCCGGCAGGGCCTCACTGGCGGGAAGGCGGGTACAGCCTGCGGGCTTAGACAGAGAGGAAGCCCCCCGGCGGCTCCACCCCCCCCAGTTCTTCTCCAGCTGCTCCTCAACCTCCCCTGTACTGGGCTGAATGGTGACCCCAAAAGATGTGTCCACATCCCAACTCTGGAACCTGTGAATGTCACCTCGTTTGCAAAAAGTGTCTTTGTGATGGGGTTAGGTTAAGGACCTTGAGGTGTGATCACCCTGGGTAATCTGAGTGGATCGTAAATCCAACGATAAATGTCCTTTTAAGAGCCACACGAGGAGAAGAGAAGGGAGAGAAGGCCGTGTGAGGACGGAGGCAGAGCCTGGAGAGATGTGGACACACGCCCCGGAGCCCGCGCAGCCCTGAGAGCTGGCGGGGCCAAGACAGAGTCTCCCCTAGACCTGTGGGCGCGTGGTCCTGCTGACACCCTGACTTTGCACTTCTGGCCTCTAAGACTGTGAGACTCGCTTTCTGTTGTTTTAAGCCACCCAGTTTGTGCTGATTGGTTACGGCAGCCACAGGACACTGACGCACCCCCCAGCCGCTCCCAGCAGCTCTCCACCGCCGGGCTCCGCCCATCTGTCCCTTCTCTGTGCCATCGCTTGAGCTGTTGCCTTGGCTGAGGACGCCCACCAACCCTCTACAGCCACCGGAGAATGACAATGTCACTCCGCATCGTACCAATGTACCTCCTGGTTGACTCGCCCGTCTTCCCCTAGAGGGTGGGGCCTGTCTCTTCTCTCCCACAGATCATACAATGTCCAGTGAGTGGTAGGAGCACCACAAATGAATAGTAAATGATTATCCAACCTCTTTAGGTCACAGTGTGGCAGAACAGTAACAAGGAAGGGGGATCATGCTGATAGCAGGTCACATCCACGTGCCGTTGTCCTGAGCAGCACTGAATTCCAGTCCACCACTGAGTTCAGCTTGGGCTTGGCTCTAACCCCATTCCAGCTCTGAGCCTCGTTACTGGGGAGTCAGAGATGGAAATAAGAGATTTCTTGCCCTAAAAAAACAGAGTCCAGGACCTGAGACTGACCTGTAAGGATGCACTGCTGTCATTAACGCCAATCCCTGGGTTTATTCAAGTGCCGGGCACCATGCAAAGCACTTCATAGAGTATAATCGGGATTGCCAGGTTTAGCAAAGGAAAATACAGGATTTCCAGTGGCATGTGAATTTTAGTATAAGTATGCCCCACGCAATAGTTGGGACATATTTATACTAAAATCTATTCATTGTGTACCTGGGAGGAAGTGTGTTTTTAACTGGGCACCATGGATTTTTCTAGTAGCCCCAACTTAGCCGTCACAGCAGTTGTATGATGTAGGTCGTAATAGGCTCTCCTCTCCAAGTTACAGAGAAGAAAAGAGATCCATGTCATTTCATTTTTGCATCAAGTGAATAACCATTTAGCCCGTGAGGTGGTTATAATGGACCTACGTCAGCGTGGGCTGAGCCAAAGAGCAGGCGGGGACTTCTCGGAGTGCACAGGCGGGGACGCGCTTGCCAGGAGCTCTGGGAGCCTGTCTTCCCAGAACCCAGGAGGATTTTCTGCAGGGAGAGGGGGTGAGGAGGGAGGAGTGGGGCGGGGGGCAAAGTTATACAGCTTGAAGGACAGACCATTCCAGCTGTGGAACATGTAATCCGTAAGCTGAACGGAGCCCAAGGAAATACCAAACCCAGAGTTTTCCTGAGAGTGCACCGTGGCGCGATCCTTAGGGGAGTCCACTGAAGAAGTGGGTCTCGTGGTCTCGTGGCCACGTCAGCTAATCTTGGTGACCCCTGACTAAATCTGCCTGTTAACATGCAACTAGCCTTGTACTCAATAGCTCTTGCGAACTGTGTTAACGGTATGCTGAAAACTTGATCACCAAAGCTGTTATGTTCCGTATATCATCTTATGGGAGGCCAGCAACTTGTGGAACACATTTGGACAATTCTGTGCCCAAACCAGAGCAAGTGAGAAGCAGCCACCTCCGATGGCACAAAGCCCCTCCCTTTTGGGCCTGTGCGTCATTTATTATGGCGCAAATCACCAGTCGCCTCACTTCGCACACCTGTTCGCTTCGCCTGCTAACTCGTCATCAGATGCTTAGAGCATAGTTCAGTGCCTGAGGAAAGTATGCTCTAGATAAATGTTTGACAGGAAGGGTGGACACCTACCTGTCTGTGACTCACATGCCTGAAGTCACCAGGGACTTGTGAGCACCAGGGCAGCCCGGTTCTTTCTCTGCGGCCCTGACGTTAGACAGAGCCTGTGCCACACTGTCCTGACCGTCCCGCCCTGCTGGGCTTCCTCCCCCTCCCCCATCCTGCTCCAGCCCCTGGAGTTGGGCTGCGTGATCTGAGAGCCATCTCTCCCGAGCGACAGCGATAGCCCTCTGGTGTTGGCGGACAGCTACCTGTCCTCATGCTGTGATAACCCTGCACCGAGGCCATCGTTGCCATAACTAAGGGAAGGGCCACAAGGAAGGAAATGCAAAGAGTCATGCAAAATCCGTCTCCTGACAGCCGGGCAGGCTGGATCCAAGCGTGTTCCCTTGACGCATCTAACTTCAAACATGAAAGGCTTTCTAGAGAACAGAGTGGGAAGACGGGACCAGACCAGGAGGGCCAGGTTGGGGGACAAGACAGAGAGTGATCAATCTTGGAGAGCAGGTTCATACCAGAGGCCGGGAATCCTGACCCCCGTGTGTTCTCATACACGATCGGGCAGCAGCCTGGACTCCAAGTCCCGATTAGCAGACAGGCCTGGGAGTAATTGCAGGACTCTGCTCACCAACTCGCTCAGGCAGTGGGAGCCACCATTCTTGGAGACAACCTGGCCCTTTCACAGGAGGTTGACAGAGGCCTTTACCCAGCTGGGGGGCTGGGTAATCCCAGCTTCCTCCTGCTCATTTGCCAGCACGCCCAGGGCACGTTCATCCCCACACAAGCAATTGGCTGGATCTGAGGCCAGAGCGGTGCCCTCAGGAAAAGAATTCTCCCATCCCTTAACTCCCATTGGCTTTGCCCTGGCTAAGGTCTGGGCTTCGTCAGACAGCCCCAGTCAGGGGAGGTCCCTGCCCCCCACACTGGCGTCCTGGCCCGCCTTCACAGTCAGCTGACCTCCTGGCAGCCAGTGGCACCCGGGGCAGCTGGTGGCCATCCGGGCTCGCTGCCCACAGGAGCCCTGGCGTAGGCTGCCTCCTGGGCCCAGGTCACACTCAGTGCTTTTTCCTTGGAGAAGAACCAACATTTTCACCTTGTGAAATGGAGCCCCCATGTTTCATGCACATGGGGATTTTAGAATCATGGCTTGAGAGCAGACCCACTCGGAGGGCTGGGAGGACCACAGAAATCTTTTGCATATGTGGCCTGGAGACGTCCAGTGCCCAGGTCACGTGGACCCCCTTGGAAAAGCTCACGTGCAGTTCAGTCCAGACCTAAATAGCTAAGTGGTTGGAGCGTGGGCTGGAGGGGCACGTCTGGGTTCAAACCCCAGCTCTCCATTCAACGGAGTGCGGAACCGGGATGATCCCAGGGACATGTTCTTAGGGCTGTTGTGAGAATTATGTGAGACAAGTCAGATCGGAGGCTCAGAGCAGGGTCCGGAGCGCTGCAAGTGCTCGGTTCATGTTTGCTGTTTCCCAAAACTCTCTGGCCGCGGGCCTGCGTCCTGAAAGAGGCTGTCGGTGGGTGACAGGCGTCGTTATCTCTGCTCTACCTCATAACCTTTTTTAATCCGGACACCCTTCATGTTTGGCAGCAGAGAACGGTGGTGAGTAACTGAGTGGTGAAGCCTCCCCTTCCCCCACCCCACGCTCAGACACAGCTCGGTGGGACGCCCGTCTGCCCACAGCGCGGGGAAGAGCAAGGACCCAGGGCCAGATGGCAGGTTTCATTTCAGCCCTTCACCAGCTGTGTGACCTCCGGCAAGTGACACACTCTCTGTGCCGAGATCCTCATTTCGAAATGAAAATTAGAATAATAACTTCCTCACCGACTGTTATGAGACTGGACAAACTAATGTAAGTAGCGGCCTCAGAATGTCCTTGGTGCGTGGCAAGCGCTTTGGCAGGGTTTTAAGGCACCAACGAGGATCTGTGCTCACTGGGCCTGGGGGAGGGAGGCGAGGGACGGGGACTTTTAGGGCAGAAAGAAGTGCATGTGCATGTGGCTGAGCATGCACAGTGTGTGCGGCCGGGACGGTGGACTCAGGGCATCAGGATTTGTGAAAACCCACAGAATGCATGGCACAAGGTGTAAACTCTAATGCAAGCTCTGGACGTTAGTTAATAATAATGTATCGGTACTGACTCATCAGTTGTAGCCAATGTACCACACCGATGCCAGATGTTCCTAAGGAACCTCGCTGGGGTGGATGGGAGGGCGGTGGGAACGCTCTGTACCTTCTGCTCCATTTTTCTGCAACCCTAAAACTGCTCTGAAAACAAAGCCGATTAATTAAAAACAATCAGTTACCCACATATTATGCCGGTCCGTCTTCCCCCACAAAGTCTTCTAAAGGTATGCGTGACTCACTCTCCATCCTCTTCCTCTTTTGCGCCCCCACACTGGCCGGCCATTGGTCAATACTGGATGGGCGAGGGAGTGCCGAGCTTCCAGCCTGGGCTGGGAAACCCTCTCCCAGACCCCTCCCTGCGCTGTGTCCCTGGGCAGGAGCCAGCCAGCCCCCGGGGCACCTCTCTTCTGATGGGGAGGATATCCTGGATGCCCGTGTATCTGCCTGCGGCTGCCAGCTCCGGGCCCTGGTGCCAAGGGGTCTGCCTGCTCACTCAGACCCGCTGCATGAGTCATCAGGCATTTTGCACCGAATGCCATGTCGGGAAAACCGACCCGCGGCCCAGAAGCAGAATGTGGAGTGAGGAAAACAGGGCTCACTCCTGTTGACTCTTTGGCGATGATTTCCACTTAGGCAGGTCTGAACATCCTGCTCCACTTATGTTTCCTTATGTGATTTCTCACCAGCAAAATCGCACAGCCTGTCAGCTGCCAGTGATAACTTTCTCTAGGTTACTTTGTTTTACATCTTTCCAAGGTTTGCATGATATGTACAAATTACAAATTATAGTTTCTTCTTGAAACCCAGGAAAGAGTGTCTGTGCTCTAAATTAGTGAAAACTAAGGGACAGGAGGAATCCCTTTGTACCTCCTGTGTCAGAGGTTGTTTCGATGTCACTATTGTCTGTTTTATCCTTAAAATCATCTCTAGCAGGGGTGTGTGTTGGGGGCGGGAGGGTCTGTCCTTCCTTGCAAAAGTTAGGATTTTCTCCCTCAGAGTCATCTTGCAGAATCCTTCCCAGAAGGCACTAAGATGCTAGAGCCGATCTAGTTGCCCAGGCCTGGTGTCGACCCAAGAAACTAGAAGATCCCCCCGTGAGAAACGGGATGGTGGAGTCCCTGCCTGGATTGGCTCATCTTCTTTGAAAACTCTCAGGATTTTGCTCGATGGGCTTTATCATGCTGCATACTTTTTGGGTCAAATGGTCAAATTAATACCAAATGGAAAATCCACATGCTTTTGCCATAATTAAAGAAGAAAACAAGTTTAGAATCTCCTCACTCCGTGGCCTTCAAAGGGCCGCCCTTCTCCA
>VBSM01003144.1:1925741-1931061 GCA_008086735.1 Cheirogaleus medius
TTTCCTATTTTCTACATAATCTGAAGGTGGCCGCCTGGTGCCTTTTGCTCAAGGGAAAGGTAACTGGTGGAGTCAGGCGGCCCCACTGTGCTTCAGTGCTGAGCATCACCCTTGGGTGGCTCTCCCTTTTCCATGATTGGAAAGACACCAGCCATGCACAGGAGAGAGAAGCAGCCTGCTTTTGAAAACCGTGGAAGGGGTTGTGAAGAAAGAAAGGACCGCAGGCAGCTCCGCTCTCGATTTCCTTCTCCCAAATGTGACTTCAGAGGCCAAGACTGAGAGGCTGAGAAGGAGGGAGGGAAGGATGGATGGAGGGCATCCTGGTGTGGGCCTTGGGATGTGGTACCCAGACCTGGAGACACGCCCACCGAGCTACCTACACACTGATTGGCTGCCTCCATTCAGTGCCCAGCATGCCAACTGCCTCCTGATTGGCCTTCATTTAGAGGCCTGGATGCTACCTACCTCCTGAGTGGTTGGAGGCAAATTCTGAGTTGGTTGTTTTCTTGTCTAGTTGGAGCCCCAGGAATGTTGGTCCCACTCTGAGTGCAGGGAGGTGGGCGCTTGTTTAATGAAAAGGCCAGTGGGCAAGTATTGCCTTTTTCCTTTCTTTCCCTATCAGTTTCTATGATTGGATTATTGTCATTGTGTTTGTTAACATCTCAACTGTAATCCCATAAGTGCTATGGTGTTTGTGAGTGTGTACTTAATGGACAGAGAGAAATACTTCTGTAAGCTTCCATCTTCTTTTGTGGTAGTAAAATTAAAGATAATTAAACACGTAAAGATGTTGAGGGAGTTGTGTGAGGTCAGGCACTTACCGGTGAGATTCTATGGTGGGTTTTGCCATAGAGGGGTACCTCCCATGTAGAGAAATCCCATGTGTAGGGATATCTCTGAGACACTGTGATTCCATTCATGAAGGCCAGCTCCAGATTAGGAAAAGTTTCTAAAATGTTGATGACCCCACATTCTGGAGGAAAAGCGACCAAATGCAGAAAATCCCTATTTCATTGACAGTTTGGTAGACTTTTTACGGTGGAACGACTTTGGCCAAATATGATGTTCTAGTCTTACATGCCTATGTACATAACTCCGTCTTTTCGTTTTAAAATAAACAAGTTTTCAGATTGTATGCCCCCCACCGTGTTTTGGTTATTTATATAATGCATTTCCTGTTTCAGTAGTCCACTGCAAATCTGGGGTTACGTGATTAGATGGAGGGGCGGTATACACAGGACAAAATGCAGGAATGGAGTGGTCCAATGCAGTCCTCCCGTGGATATGGGTACAGATGCCATGTCACGTTCACGGCATGAACAAGAGGCTTACAAGTGACAATGTGAGAGGAGAGGCGCTGGTGTTTTCAAAGAGCTGAGAAGCTCAATCCCCTGTTATTGTTTAAAACAATGTTTTCTGAACAAGGTGCTGCATTTTTAGTTCTTGAGATGTAACAGGTGCTCAGCAAATACACATGACATGGAGTAGAAGGGACCGCGCGTCTGCACATGAGATGACACTGGCTTCTTTGGCCTGGAACTAGCTTTAGCCTCCTCATGCTCTGTAGACTCCGTGTTAAGAGAAGTAGAAAACCTAACCACGGGTATCCTACAGTGGCTCCAGGCTTGGCTTCCTGGTTTTGTTTTTGCATCGGAGGTGGCATAGTTGATTGTCATTTCCTTTCCCTTCCTCCGCCTTTCCTCCATCCCTTCCTTTCTTCTGTTCTGTTCTTTTCCCCACTCTGTATGTGGAGACACTGTGCCAGGTGCTGAGGATAAAGGGTTAAATAAAACTCAGTCTTTGCCTCACCTGTGCCCGGGCAATCGCCAAGGGCGGACATGTAGACACATATCAAGACGGCGACATGGTACCTGCAAAATCCAGGACATCTAAGAAGGGTGTTTATATGCAGATGTTGTACAAGGAAAGAAGGATTGACCTTGACTGTGGTTAAGTCAGGGAAGGCTTCACAGAGGAGGAGAAGCTGTGTAGTGTTTTGAAGGATGAAGAGGAGTTTGCTAGGACAAAAAGATGGGAGCAGCGTTCTAACCAGTGGCCTGGGGTCAGTTTGCTTTGTCGTGGGGCTTCTGTGAGCAGCTTGGCAGGACTAGCGAGAGCACACGCTGCTGGCCGTGGGAGGAAGGAGAACAGAGAGAAGCAGGCTTGGAGAGTCAGACAGACCTGCGCTGAGCAGGCCTTTCCGTGCCAGGTTGAGGATCTTGGAAGTTTTCCTGGAGAGCAGCAATAGGGAGCCACGGCAGTGCCGTCAGCAGGAGAGTGCTGTGCTCAGATTTGCATTTTAGAGAGATTCCCCCGGCAGCCGTTTGGAGGCTCTGCTGCAGTTGTCCTTGCTTTATGTCTCGTTGGGTCACCCTCCTGGGACGCGGAGTGGTGAAGCCCGGGCTGCACACTGTTAGCAATGTGAGCGGGCAGCTGTGACAACATCTGCACCGAGCATGCGGGCGGCATTTGGCGCCGAGGAAGAACCGAGAGCAGGGATTGAAATGAAACCAATAATGGGTTTTTTAAACATTTGTTTTATTCTCGCTCTAAATGCGTGCCCTCCCTTAACCCTGCCAGTGGAATTCTATTGTGTCCAAGTCCACTGACATTGCAGAATGTTTTTTGGTAAAGAACGTGTCAAGGAGAAGGAGAGGAAACTGTTCAAAGCTGTCCTTTCTCGGCCTGCCAGGCAGGTGGGTTGCTCAGCGGCCTGACTGCTCAGAGGAGTATTTTCGGAGCTGTTGTCTATGGGAGGGGAAAGAATTTGACTTTTAAACACAGAACGCTGCAGGCAGGGAGATACCTCTTGCATTGTGTTTAGACTGTTTTCTTAATCTAAACATTATGCCAAGAACCCTTTCTAGGGAAGGAAAACTTCGGCACCAGCACGATCCTACTTATAAATAGCCCAGACCTGCTTGGCAAGGAACAAAAATACCGAGCCCTGCACTCCTGCAGCCAGCAGGAGCTTTGAAGGGTGCTGTCAGCCACATCTTACTTACACCCTTTCCCTCGTCATTGTAGGCAGAAACAATGCCATCTTCCCGAAAGGAAATCGGCAATAAAAACTCCTGCAGGACTTCCTATTCAGGGTTTTGCCATTTACACGGAAGCGGGCCAGCCTCCCTCCCACCGCCCTCCGCCGCTGGGACATTTCAACCACATTCGCGGGTTTCAGGTGCTTAAATATGTGGTTTTCCTGGGTAGGGCATGGAAACTGCTCTCTCGGTTCAACACAGCTTTTTTTTTCCCCCCTTTTTCTTCTTTTCCCCCAAATTGCCTGTTTCACATATCTTATAAAGCTTCTGACAAAATGTGTAAAATCTCAGATGATAAAATGGCAAATGTTTTTATAAAGTGCTCAATTGGCTTAAACATTTTTTTGTGATTGCAATTTTTACATTAATAGGTGGATGTGTTTTTCTTCTTCTCCTCTTTTTTTTTTTTTTAAACAAATATTGCGCTTTATGGCGGCACGATCGCGCTGCTTTACAGTATCGATAAATGCAGGTACACCCGCCCCATAAAGCGCACTTTACATGGAGCAGGCCATTCCTGTTTTATAGCCCATTTTTCACCCATTGTTCTTGAGTCGTGTCATAGGTGTGTTGTAATGTGCTGGGGAGGGTGGACGCCGCAAAGATCAGTTTAACAAAATGGTCTAATTTTGCCAACTTTAGTGCCAAAATCTGGATTGAAAAATGTAGGACTAATATCCCTGCAGATACACGATATGATGTCACTTCCCTGAAAATGGCCAAGATAAACATCTATTTCCAGATCACTTGCACTTACAACATGAATTCTGCCTCTTTTTCAATCCCCAAATTACGGTTCCTGTTTTCTAACAATTTTAATGTTAAGCTGGTTGACATTTGAACTTTCCTGACTTTTTCTCAGACTCGAAGATTTTATTACATTGCTGGTGGAGGAGACAGAATTCCATTCCCAATATAATGACACTTTTGGAGCCTGAAAACCTGAGAACTTCTAAAAATGATGCAAGGCAGATTGAATAGTCCTTCTGCCTGCAGCGTGTCCACAGATGTGCAATCGAGAATCCCAAGACTTGGCCAGACAGAGCTCGGCAACGTGACGTTTGTTGATTTGATGCTCCTTTGCCGTGAGGGAGGCCTAATGTTTTGTTTCTTTCTCTTTAAATGGGCAGGTAGAGTCAGTTTGCATCCGTGTGAATGCACATAATTGGTACAAGGAATTCTTTTCCCAAGAAATCAACACTTTTTTATGGAGAGTCTATTATGCTCAGCAGCGCTCCCTGGGGATATAAAATATATAGACCTGTTGTTCACAGACAAAATAATTTGAGCATCTACTGTGTGCCAGGCTCTTTATGTACATTATCCTAATCCACGCGAAACTCAGGCGGAGTTTACGCTGTAGAGCCCATTCTACAAACTGGGAAACTGAGGATCCGCTGTGATCAGGTACACAGTCGCTGCTGCCGAAGCCGCTGATCCTGAAGGCCCTGTTAGCTGCCGTTTGTTGGGTGCTTGCCGTGTGCCCCACGCAGAGCTGAGCTCCTCCTGTTACCTTGAAGCCCCCCTGTGAGGTAGACCGCATCACTCACCCATTTTACAGGTAGCTGAAAACAGGAGAGGTCAAGTCACTCGGCAGCAGGTGCTAAATATAGATTCACAGCCCGACTGTCAGTCCTCATCTGGAACCTCCACATCGTTTGCAGACGAGAGAGAGCGTTCTGCTGGCGCACACACGCTCCGTGGGAAGAGCAGAGCAAGGGACAAGACCCTCCAGTCTGTGTTTACTCGGGAAGACAGCGTGCAGCACAGGGCTGGATCCCGCACAACCGCCAGTGCAAAGGAGCTCAGAAAAACAGGAGAGTTGCCGAGGGCCGGGGGGGTTGGGGAAGGTGCCTCTGGCCTCGGAAATGGGGCCTTAAGCGGGGAGGGGGGGCTGCATTCCCAGAAAAGGTGCGGCGGGACTTCCTCTGTTCTTCCCACTTCGTGGTTCCTTTTTTGGTCTCAGCTACCCCATCACTTTCTTGCCTACCTTCGCTTACCTAAACATCTGTGCTTTGCAGCTGATAAGCATGGGGTCTGATAGCTACGGCCCAGCAGTCTGGAACTACTGCTGCTGCACACCACCACCTGCTACCGTACACCCACGCACTCACACACACACTCAGTCACACGCACACACTCGCACACACATACACACACACTCACACCCACACACGCACACACACTCACACGCACACACACTCACACACACTCACACACACACCCACTCACACACACACACTCACACACACACACTCACACACACTCACACGCACACA
>VBSM01003144.1:1931203-1933703 GCA_008086735.1 Cheirogaleus medius
TCACACACACACTCACACCCACTCACACACACACACACTCACACCCACTCACACGCACACACACACTCACACTCACACACTCACTCACCACACTCACACTCACACTCTCACACACACATACACACCCACTCACACACACACTCACACACACACACACTCACACATTCTGTTCATGCTCTACTTTCTCTCTCCCTTCCTGCCTGCCTCCTTCCCTCTCTCTCCACACACACAATATAATAAAATATTCCATGAGTACAAATATTATATACATAAAATATAAATAAGATACTGATAGCTGACTTTTAGCTCGCATGTCTCTGGAGCCAAACCGCCGGCTCGGTGCGTGCAGGTCCCTCGTGCTTTGCTCCTGCAGGGTCTTGCACCTTGCAGGGGCTGGTGCGTGGCTCTGGGAGGAGAGCGTGTCTGCGTAGAGCTCCTTAGGAGTGGGTCCAGGTGGCTTAGTGGGACGAACTCCATGCCTGGGGTTCGACTGGGTCGCTTGCTCCCCCTCTTACTGCCCTGGGTAAATGGCTTAGGGTCTTATTTGCTCCACCTTTCAAATGGGATAACAACATCTTTCTTTTCAGAAGCAGCTGTGCAAAATCGTGGCCTGGGTGGGACCTGAGACTTAGTCCTGTCTGCTGGAGAGATGCCACCACCTTTGTACCTCTCTTGTGTGCTCAGAAATGGGCTTGGCATCTCTGCTTTCTTCATCAGTCGGTTTCTTGGGAGAGGCCAGGGCAGGGAGAGGGTGGTCATGTTTATGACAAAGGCTACCAGAATCCCCACCCAAGATTTGTGGTGCATCCCTTTAACCATGTAGGAGCTGTGTCCTCCTTGACAATAGCTGGTCTGCAACTGCCATCCACGCAGCCCGCAGGGTGCCCACGCGGAGTGACTGTGTGCCCTGTGTCCAGGCGGCTCTGCCTGCACACGCGGGGTCTGATGCCCCGGGTTGTAGCCTGCTCTTAAGGTCGTAGACTGTGAGCTTGTGGGAAGTAATAACTGTGCTTATTTGTCATTGTTCTTCCCTCCAGCAGTATGGAACCACTAATGGAATTAAGCACATGTCTATTTACCATCTGATGGAACAGAAAGAAGCCAGAATTTAGACTCAGAAGCCCTAGGGTGCACCTCCTTCCTCTACTCACGGTGTGATCCTGGGAGAGTCCTTTCCCTTCCCTCCCCTGCCATTCTCCCGGGACTGACAAGGTTCCAGGGTGACCTTTCAAGCCACTTGCACTTTCTAAGAGCATATTGGATTTGAGAGTTAAAGGAATGTGGCGTTTGAAATGCATGTGGTGTGGAGGCCAGCCAGCCAAAATAGCTAATGAAGAAACACCCTGGGAATATAGTCCAATTTCACAATGCATTTTAATTAGCCGTGAGAGGGTGTGTGTGTCTGTGTGTGTGTGTGTGTGTGTGCACGCGTGTCTAACAAATCCACGTCGATGGTTGTGGCTGTGACAACACTGTTCTGAGTAGAGTTTTCACTTTTGAAAAACTAAACATGGGGTCAAACAAATCAGGTCTTGTTTCGTAGCAGCGAAATCCTGACACGCACATGCAAACATGAGAGGGGGTTTGGGTGGGTTGTGCCCATCAAGTCAACTTCCTGAACTTGTTTTCGTCTTAACCCTCAGGCAGCTTAGGCGTGGAGGGAGAGAGATCACCAGTGTTCAGCTGGCTGCCTCCGAAGCTTTCCTCTACCAGTAGTCTGCTTAGAATGTGGATTGCTAATTGTTTGATTTTTCTGCCAACAGGATTCCCTGCAAATTAGAGTTGTAATCGCTGTGGGTATTTCCTGAATTAAAAGAAAATATATAATAAAATAAATAAATATTAGTTGTTTGGTTGTATAAGCTTTTGAGACCGGCGAGTCTCCTTGTCAGTGATTAAACTTGGTCTGAGATGACATTCCTAACTGGTGTGTGTGTCTTGGAAAGACAGACCCTGGCCAGAAAGCTCTGAGGCACAGACTTCCACGTTCTTACTGCTCAGCTCCGAAAGTCTCTGCCCAGAAGCTTTAATTTCTCCATTACATAGTAAGTTTTTAAAAATTTAGTATGCTTATTAAACATACTTACAACTTTAAATTTGATATATTTAATACACACACATATATATTTATTTAACTGAGGTTCAGGCATTATTTAGTTTTCACACGTATGGAGCTAATTTGTCCAGTGCTATTTTTAAGCATTGATAGTTGCACATTAGGCAGCAAATAGCAACATGCTGGATTGGACACACTTCATAATTTGGAAGCAGAGAAAAATAGCAAAATATTGCTCTGGTCAAAGTTATTAAAGGCTAGGTTCACTACACAGTTCTGGTTAGGAGATAAAATATGAGAGGGCAGCTTACATATTGCAGTGATTAAATATTTACTGTTCAAAGAAGATTCACAGAACTTTTTAAAATTAATGGCTTTGAGTCTTTGTTTGGATAGTATCACAAGTATTGAACCATTTATTGAACTGTTTGCTGAGCTATTTTA
>VBSM01003144.1:1936203-1976094 GCA_008086735.1 Cheirogaleus medius
CAACCTCTTCTTCCCTAGGGGAGCATTAAATCTGGACCCAATTCACAGCTTTGTTTGAACACTATATTTTGCCTTTTCTTTGCACCTTTGATATTTATTTCAGTGTTAAATCTATTCTTCCCTTCATCTATTACCCTGTTTTATTTCTGTTTTTGAGAACCTATATTTTTGCTAATAAATATTCACTGCACCATTTCATCCTGTACTTAATATGCCCAGTGCATGTTTTCTGTGCTAACTTCGCAACAGATTGAGTGGACATTCCGCTGTTGCAGCACAGTCATAAAATTCAGGAACTTATAAAACCTACCTTTCCTCTTCCACCATCGCTTTGCTCCAGTGTATTTTCCGCCCTCTCCTCCCCCTACTGGCGTTGGCAGCCCTGAGCAGAGCCACAGCTCCCCCCTGTGGCCTCCTGGGGGGATGGCTTCCCGGCCACCCCGGAGACCCCACCTCGGCCTCCCCAGTTTCCAGGACTGGGTCCTGGCCGCCGCTTTTCCGTCCGACCACATTTCAAACCTGGCTTGCAGGCCCAACTTCAAGTGCTGGGAGGTAGGTGACAAAAGAAAGCGAAAAAGTGCTGTCCTGCGAACACGAGCTGGCGTGTGCAGCGGGGCTCACGTAAACAATCAGCGATCAGCGAAGGCACTGGCCTTTTCCTCCCTCCCTGCATCCCTCATGCACACATGACAGCCTTATCCTGAGGTTGCGTGGGGGCCTGCACGGGACTCGGTGTCGGGCCAGCCCGGATGCATGGATGTGCTCTAGGGTCGCGTTCAGGTTGCTTCAGGAGAATCCCACGCCAGGTTCTTGCCAGATTTGGGGAAATGCTTAGTTTAATGGAAACGCTGTTCACTTGGAGTAAGGTAGAATTATAGCCAACTTAAAAAAAAAAAAAAAGCTTAACATATGACAGCGACTCAGCTGGAACCCTGGAACACATACTGCACGCATCTTTGATCTTCCGCATCACATTAAGTAACAAAGACCAGAGGACTTCAGATATGTACTAGATAGACTGTGTTTGATCACAGTAAAATGCTTCGCCCCATTCCGGACTATGGATTGCATCATTGATTTTTCTTTCCCCCCTCCCCCACCAAAGAAGGGACTCTTTTAAGTATGTCTGATTCTTTTAATTAGATCATTACTGCTACTGTAATGTTTACTCCAGTTATAATCTCTTATGAATAGCATGGAGCTTTTTAACAGTAGATGTTATGCTGCCCCTGGTATCATTTGGGAAAATACACTCAAATAGTTAAGTCTGAATAATAAATATGGCTGCTTTCACACACACACATACACACGCACATGCACACAAATTCTTTGAAATCACTTTTGAAAAATACCACCATTTCTTGCTACTTAGGAAATGAGCTACCGTGAGAGAGAACACATAGACTGTATTATGCATGTAAATGCATGCAGTCCACAGAGAAACTTGGTGTAGAGCGTCTTGTGTTTGAAAATATAGGAAAGTTTTTACTGCAATAATCTGAAAGATTTGAAGGGAAATACTTGAATCTGTTCCTGATCTAGCTAGGAGAATCATCAAGAATTCTCTCTCTCTTTCTCTTTCTCTCTCTTGCCAAGGGTCTTCCTTTTTTTCCTTGCTTTTTTTCTTTCTTTCTTTTCCTGCTACAAATTAGTCTATCTATCTGTTATTCCTTTCTTGTGTTTTTTATTACGCGCTCTTAAACTCAGTGTGATGAATCTGGACCATCTCTCGGGCTAGCGGCGGTCAGTTGGCCGCCCAGGGCTGTGGCCGGGCACTCTGGGAACGTGCAGAGAGCTCATCGGGAGCCTTTCCCGCGTGCTGGGCCCCTGCATTTCAGCACAACTTAAGACACTGGATTTGTGTGTGAGAGCAACTGCACATTTAAAAAAATGGTGGCCACTGCTTCCAAATGAATAACTATTTAAGAAAGTAAATATATTAAATGATAATTTCTAAAGACAATAATTAGTATAATAGAGCTCTTCAAATATCAATGTTTATGATGTGAGTAATGGTGAAAGGCACCGTTTATTTGTTTCTAATGAAGGATAGCATGATTTTATTCCGGAAACTTAAGCACTTAGGTCTAGGCAACTGGACAAGTATGAAAGAGACTGTTCTTAGTGTGTGTAATGTAACTTCTATGGCACTGCCTCTTAAAGTATGTTAAATAATAAATAACTTATTAAAACATGTTCAATGTAATAATGGCCTTTTTCATGAATTGTTGTAAAAGAGAGATTAGAAAAGTAGAGGAAGCAGTCTTCAGGGGAAAATAACGGGAATTTCTAGCAGTAGAGTTGTGTAATGGTTCTATATTTTTTAAATGTGCCTGTACTCCATTCATAGTCATTTAAGTGCTTAAATAAGCACAATAAATGTAAATAATTTACTGCTTTGCAAACAGAAAATTGGGCAGAAAAGTAATTTTGAATAGCAAGTTGGCTTGCAATCTTCGATGATTTGGGACCCTGTAAAATGCAACTGACACGGCTGTTCATTAAGCTGCTGCTATTGGGCCTTCTTTACATTCATTAGCGATTAATTCAGACAGATATTTAACTTAATAAGGTAAGCAAATAAACAAAAAATCGCTTTCGGTGCCTTAAGGTTTTTAGACCTCTAATTGCTTTTGTGCCCTAATTATCAAGATTAACACCTTATACTGTTCTCATTCCCTTTCGCCTTGCAAAAAAAAAAAAAAAAAATGAAAGAAAAAGAAAAAAGAATGCCACCAGGGTATTTTGAAATCTTTTAAGTGGAAAGTGGGAAAGGGTTAAGGATTTTTCCTCCTAAGACAAAATGACCACCCACCAAAACGAGAGACTCGGGCTAAGTTGTGCGTGGATTTTTTCAAACATCAGCTGAGCAAAAGAGCCACACACACATCTGTGCTGGGAGAATCGAGCCGAATGGGAGTCTAAGCCAGGAGACGCCGTGTCGCTCGGATAAATCAGACTTCCAGGAGTGGTGGCCTGCGTCTCGGCTTTGCTCGTCACGTCTCTGGCTACATCTTTGAATCAGCATTAATCAAAGATTCGCTGTGTGGCTGTTATATTTGAAAGTTTATATTAACTTAAGGTCATATGTAGTTGTCAACACTTTGCAGTTAGTGACAAACCACTTGCAGGTCCTTTAATATTTACTGTAATAATATTATTCATGACGGAGTCATTCAGTATTCATGTGGATATAATATGTAATTCCATTGTAATTTAGCATTAATTAATGTCCACTTATTGCGGCATATTATAGTATAGGAAACAATTTCTGATAAGAGACACCAGTGTAATTTAGGGATGACTCCGACTGTAATTTGAATAATGATATACATTGCTTCATGTCTCGATGCCTCTGTCCCCACCCACAGTCCGCTGCCTGCATGTGAGCCCAGGGGACACGACACCACACGCACACGCACACGCACATGCACACACATGCACACTCATGTTCATTGTGTGTGTGGAGCTGAATAGGTATCTGTAAAGCAAACGTTAGTTTGAAGTGTTTGGAATCCCTTTCTAGATCTCACTTGGAATGTTAAAGTTTATCACTGTCAGAGCTTCATGTTGCCACTTCAACACCTATACAAATTGCTGACTTGGTATCTCCCCTAAAAGAAGATCGTCATACAACATTGTCCTTTAATATAGAGGCAACTATTTTTTAAGTGACAATTACAAAGGGACTTAAAAAATAGAAGCAAATATCCAGTCACCTAATTATTCATTCATTTCTCTATGTACAGATAAAGACATCTTCGTATATCTTTTTGCCCACTGACCTATCTAGGAACAAAGTTCCACTGATCATCCCGGGCAGGGGCGTCATGGAGAGCTGAGTGGTTAAAGGTGCTGAGGTTAGAAGTGGCGGTCGGTTCGAGACACTGGCTGTCTGCTGTGCTCTTGAAACATCTCCTCAGCCTCCAGACTTCCAGTTGCCATTTGCTGGTCGTGTAAGAAGTCACGAAGCTTCACCACCATCTCACTTGAACTTGATGCCATATTTCACTCGCTCTTGTAGCATTAGGGGATTTAAAACCTCCTTTTCCTTTAATTCTTTTCTTTCTTTAATGGGTGACTGGATAAATTCAGTGGTGGATTTTTGTGACACTAAAACAGCAGACAAGTCTATGATGCACTCTCGCTATGTGGTTTAAAAATCCCTCACCATATGTTTTCTCACTGGAATGCCTCGTCTTGCAAAATTACAGGAACCGAAGCTTAAAAACACAATTAGGTAGTTTAAAATGAAGTATTAAAGAAATACCACATATATTTAGATGCCTGCAATGTTTTCTTCCTCTCTCCTTTTTCGGTTTTGTTTTGTTCTTGGAGTATTCAAAAAGCCTCTACTGTATTTGATTTTTATACTAATCATGCCCCATATTTTTTGGATTATGTTCTATAGGCGGTGGTTAAATTATAAATGAAAGAGTGAACTACCAGACTTCTTGTCATAACACTAGCTTTTATGTTGTTACAGAAAATACAAAAAAAAAAAGAAAAAAAAGAAACAGCATTTTGTGATATAGGGTCCCCTCGCTTATTTTGTGCAGCTTAATGCACACAGGCAGACAAGCAAAGCAATTTGTAGAAATGTTTTTCACAGTATTTTGAAAATTACAGCACCTTTTCCATCCTCTGAGGGTAAAATGAAAGAAAACTAAATACATAATGCACAAACGTAGGTGCACCCTAACAGCGCTCCTCGCTTTCCCGAGCTGTGCGCACGCCTTATGAGACACCCAGGCGCACACACGCACATGTACGCAGCCTGCTTCACGTTCGGTTTCTTACCAAGTTAGGAGCCAAATCAACTATTCCGTGTGGTGATGATCTGAAAACCATCTTCCGCAATTCCAGGTTCCTGCTTCTTCGGTTGTTTGAAAAGAAGGAAAAGGCAACAAAAATCCAGCATGACCAGAGTATTAAAAAAGGAATTAAGTGACAGCTTGTAATCTCTATACATTTTTGTTTTCCTGTTAAACTTATTTCAAATTCGCTCTACATGAAAACCCAGTAAAGTATTTTATACACATCTTGCTCTGCACTGCTCAAAGCCCTTGACTGAATGGCCACTTTATGTCTTGATCCTGGAAGGCTGGAGTTGTAAGATAGAATTTATACTCAGCAAATTGATGAAATATTTGGTTTACAGGCTGTGGCATTTTAGGTACATGGTAACCGCATCACTTAAAAGACCTCGCTATGGTGCAGGCACGAAGGGTGATTTTCTGCGTTAAATCCACGGCCATGCTTACCCATTTTGTTAATTTGTCCTCAAACTTTTGCCAACTGGAATGGGGGTAAGAGGTCAGGAAGGCCTGGGGAACGGGAGTGGATTCTCTCTCGGTATGAAGTCACTCGAGGGGCCGTGTTCTAATGGAAGGGGAGATTTCACAGCGTCGCCTGGACGTGTTCAGATGCTTTCCGTAAAGAGCAGATCCTATGCAGAAATCAATAGCTAGCTTATGCCCTTCATTTGGAGATAAGTGGATTCTTGAATGTCTGAAAGAATATTTGATGTGGAACTTAAAACAGTGCTGTAAAAATATCTTTGTCTTAATTGCCTTTCACTCTGCGGTGACGCGAGCCACTCTGCCATAGAAGCGGGCACTGAGGGGGCACAAGCAACCGTCTTCTTGATGCGCTGCGCCGGTGGGCCCCGCCGCTCCGCTCCCTGCAACCAGCCTTAAGGACCCTGGTTTTTTTTTTTTTTTTTTTTTTTTGGCTTCGATGGATGAACTGTCTTCCCAGGATAACAAATCTTCTTTTGCAGCACTTGGCAGAGTTTGGTTAGGGGCTACCTCTGAGCAACGTGAACTTGGCCTTGCCGGCGTCTTACACTAATACCTTCGCTCCTGTTAGGAATCAGGTACTCGGGGAAACAGCCTGCAGCCATACAGCTGATTATTTCACCAAATTTGCATCTTTTCAACAATAATGGAGATGACTTCCACAAATGCTCCCAGGCTCTAAATAGATGTTAAGTGGTTGTTTCTAGTTCCTTCCCTCTCTGCTCCCTGGAGAGCCACTTCCCAGCCCTCTCCGAACCTTGTACCGCGCCTGCTGGTGGCTGAGGTCTGCCCAGGCCTGGCAGCCCGTCCCCGAGGCTCACTGGGCTGGGTGTCCAAGCTGGGGCCTTCTGGGAAGCCCAGGCTTCCATCCCTGCTGTCAGGGAGGGAGCCATCCAGTCCTTGGTGCTGGGCCGCTGCACACGCCAGGCCCGAGGGTGTTCCCACCGTGGGGTGTTTGCCTCCCGCAGTGGGGAGCGGCTGCCGCGCAGGACGGCCCGGTGGAGAAGCAGGGCTTGGAGAGAGATGGGGTGGAGAGAGCCATGGTGCAGGCCCGGGGCTGGCGGTCTCTGGAGTGTGACTGGTGACAGAGAGGGGAGGGACAGCAGTGAGCCCAGATCCCAGGGAGCGGGGGCTGCGGAGGAGATTTCCCCAAGGGCCAGGCTTCCTCTCCTGACTTGTAGCAGGAACAAGGAGGGCGGGCTGCCCAAGAGCAAATATTTTTTTAATGTGGTTTTGATTAAAGATAGGATAAAGTTTTGTGTTCCAAAAATGTACCAGATGTTTGCTCTAATTTTTTAATGCCCTTCTGCTGGCCCCCAGCTGGTCAGTTTGGCCAAGCGGTTTGGCCACGACGGTGTGGCTACCCGGTGGGTCAGGCCTGTGGGGCTTGTCGAGAGGGGCAGACTGGCAGCCTTGGCCCCTGGGGGCTCCTGGGTGGGCTCTGGAGGAGAGAATGTCCCTGCCGGCCACTCTGCATCCTACAGCTGCCTGGGAGACTGGACAAGCAAGTGTCCCCTGGGCTTTTCGTGGTCCCCATGCTGCACCCTGTCTCGAGGGGGCCCTCCCAGGTGGGTTTGGGCAGAGCCAAGGGTGTCCCTGCTCCCCTTCCTCCAGCTCCCTCGAGCTGCTTGAGAGGCTTGCCCCGCTGGGGCCCGAGTGGGGCACCACGCAGGTCAGAACTACCTGGGCTTCTACAGCAGGCGTGCCCTGACTCCAGGGTGACGTCGCTAGAGCCCGGTAAGCGTCCCTGGACGTGGCCTATGTCCTGCCAGCTGAGGGCACTTCCTGAGAGCTTCCTTCCCGGAGGCTCACGTTTAGGCGTGCAGGTGTGAACCCACACCCCCCTCTCCTTGCGCTCTGGAAAGCCACGGATAGTTCTTTCCAAGCCACGCTGGGAAGAGTGCACTGTGCATTGACATAAACCACAACACGAGAGTTTCTTTCCTTTAAAGTAATGCGCCGTGTGTAAACCCCTCAGCTCTACCGTGAATTAAAAGCCATGATATTCTTAGTTTATTTGCATGGCTGATTTATAACAAAACTCATTTTCTCATAATATAACTTTTTCTGTTTTTAGCATATACGAATCTTTATGCTTTAGATTTAAAAACCTGCTGAGAAAAATTGGACTTATTTTCTTTTCCTTCTCCACTGAGGTCCAAACCAAGAAACAGCAGGCGACGTAATCAAAAGAATTTACAAACGGAAAAATGGAATCCGCCTTCTCCAAATTTCGTGTTTGTTTTGTAATGACATAACGCAAAGGCTTAACTATATCCTTCGTTGTAGAAAGCCCTGGAATGAAGGATCGAGTCTAACCCTTCTCTCTGGAAGGCACATCTTGATGAATGTGCTTTATCTGGTTATCACTGACAAGGAGAAGAATGGGAGGAAAGATTCTAATGAGACCCATTTCCTCGCTGAAACAACAGAGGCGAAGGGAGGAGAAGCCAGGGAAGAAAGAACAGTCTGGAGCGAGGCCCCGTCTGGTGATGTGCAGAGAGCCGCTGCGCCCACAGTGGGAGGTGTGTTTGCAGGTGCCAGCGAGGAGCGTGGAACCCGGTTTGTACCCACAGGCGTTGTCTCAGTCCGAAGTCCTAGACTAGCTGCAGCAGGCTCTCTGCCATCTGGAAAACACCACGTGACAGCCACAGCCATCCTTGGATCGGTGGGACTCTTGCATCTTCCTGGGCTTCCCATATCGTTTATTAGGCACCATGCAATTAATTTATTTTCTTAACTATGAATGGGATGTGATTGCTAATGATCTTCAACTTTCATCAGAAACTAGGAAAAAACAAAAACAAAACCAGAACCCCCTGGCCACCCTGGCCAGCCCTCCCCGGGGGCCCCTTGCTGTCTGCCTCCTCACCTGCCTGCGGCTGGCACAACACTGTCCCCCTTCGATCGCCTTGAATAAAATATTATGCACAAAATTTAATAGCTCCAGGACGGTTCCTTTCATATGTGCCTTGAAATTCTTCTTTCATTTTATGCGTCAGTATATTTCTTTAAAAGCCATGTCAGCAGAAACGAACTAAAATTAGAGAAAAACACCTATTTTGCGTTTAATGACATGGTAAGATGATTAGTTTCTTTCCTATTTAGAAAATAGATTTTATTTAATATATAAATATTAAAAATACCCTTGGTTTGGTTCATTTAAGGAATAGTGTTTTATATGTGTAAAGTCATATATTTTAATCTTTCTTTCCCTCCTTTTTGCTTCTGTGAAACATGTTGCCGTGTTACATATTTACAGCGTGGACACGTATCAGCACAATTCCGTTGTCAGCGTGTTTAGCTGTCACAGGACAACAATACCATCGTGCTGGGAAGCACACGGCGCCCCAGGAAGATCTGCTCGGAATCTTATTCCTTCAGATAAGCCCCCAGTTCGCTTATCCCAGTTGTAGTTTTTGGCTTACGCTTCGCCACCGCCGTTTAACTTCTCTGGGAACCCCATCACTTTCGCCACACTCACGCTCTGACCTGTGCTGGAAATTTTCGAGATGAAGTCATCGCTGGTTTGAGTTACTGGAGAGACATTAATTCCTCCAGCTGGGCTGGCTCAAGGCGGTCCCGGCGTTGGGCCCTGACAGCCGCCCTTCTTGAGACCCGCGGCACCGGGGCGTGCAGCCAGGGGCTGGGGGCGACACCGTGGCAACCCTCAGCGCGATGGGACCCCCAGGAATGAAACAAACTCATCTGCCCACCGAGACCTTTGTGAAAGACACCTTTCTTTTAAACTAAGATCTTACATAATGTGTGCCGTGCGCGCCACCTGGGGATTGGACTCGCTTGAAGCTCGGGCATGTGGCGGGGGGAGGGGTGGTAGGGGCAATGTATGTAACCCTAACAATATTTGTACCCCTATTATATGATGAAATAAAAGGGAAAAAAAATAAAAATAAATAAATAAATAAAATAAAATTAACTAGGATCTTAATGAAAGATCCCAAAGAGGATCACTTACTACGTTACCGAACGGACAATGCAATGTATATGTGGTACCGTGTATGTGTGCGTGTATGTATTTTTTCCAGGGCCTGTTACTTTGAGATGTGCCAGGCATTCTCGCTGATAAAAGAGGGGCCTGCGTACATGTCATTCCGCTGTTTGAGGAGGGGAATCCACACACTCAAATTCGTGTGATGCTTCACATTTCACAGAGCAGTTTCCGTGCAGGAACTCAGGAGAGCCTCACCGCCGGGAGAGGGGGGAGGAGGAGAGGTGACCCCTCCCCGCCCCCAGGTTACAGCATGCCTGTGACCCACACACTTTACAACATAGCATCCAGATGTCCAAAAACATTTTTTTGTTAACTCTATGAAATTTGATAGAACGTGAAATGTGATAGTACATGAACTCGGTGACATAAATTGTAAGACAGAGCCCCAGGTTCTGTATGTAAAAATGCAGCAGTTTTTCCTGAAGGTTGAAACCCCCAACAAAGACCTGAGGGGCCTTGAGTGGGGGTCTGCCACCCCCGCCTCCTGCCCCCTCTCCCTCCCAACAGCTTCCCGCCCGGGAGGTGCCTTCCCCCCAGCACTGCATGAAGAAACATTTATTATTGCTTTCTATGAAAATCGAGGCTCCTGGTGACTTTTTCACAGACACAGAATTCATACATGGCAGAAACCTCTTGAACTCGAGTGCCGTTCTCCAAGACAAGTGCTTTCTCCGCTCCGTGGCTGGGGGACGCATCCTTGTGGCCCAGGCCCGTCCAGCCTACCTGAACTCATCCTCCACGGCTGCGACGCCAGGGCAGGCAGAGGTCGGAGGTAGGGCAGGCCGGGGGCTCCCGGAGGGCAGGCCTGGCCTTGGTCACCCCGTGTGTCTCATACCAGCGGCTGCATTAACTTTTGCTGAAAAACCAGAGATAGTCTACTCTGTAGAGTTTACAGATCTGGACAAGTGCAGATGTTTGGGGGCACAGTACAGGCGACAGTCTCCCGCATGAAAGTGCAGGGACATGTGACTTGCACGGTGGCCGGGTTTGGAGAGAGAAGCCAGAGCCCAGGAGTCCTGTGTGTTGGTAGTTGAGGAAGGGCCATGCACGGGCACCGGGAGCAGCCCGGGGGAGCACGTTTCTTTCCCACACGGCACAGAGCAAGCATTCCCGAGTCCAGCTAATACTGGATCGAAGTGATGACTGCAAATGCAAAGGCGTGACTGCACCCTGTGCCTCAGTTTCCTCACCAGTAACAGGAGAGAGTTAAACTGAGGCAGCCCCTTTCCAGCCCAGTGGTCTTTGATGTCTGCCCTGTTAAGGAAAGAAAATGGAGTGTTTGTTGCCAGCTTAGCGAATTGAGTGCTGAGAGAACTGTTTTCCTCTCCTGTTACATTAAAAAAAAAAAAAAGGCTTTAAAAAATATTAGGAGAGTAGTATATGCCCATCACAGAACTTCTAACAAATGTAGAATATTATTTAAAACAGAAGTTTTAAGCCAGGATTTTAATGAAAACTCCAAAAGGTGATCACTTACTATGTTATCAAATGACCATGAAATGTATATGTGTTACTATACTCACCTCCTTTTGTTAGACTTTTGGTAAATGAGCCTATGTTTATCTGTATTTTTCATATGTTGGCAGGATTCTGTACATGGGATTTTGTGTGCTGTCTTTTTTCTTAACGTTCTGCCATAAACCTTTCCCTATTTTGCGTAAACCGTCTTTGTGAACATCCTTTGTAAATGGCAAAACTCCTGCAAATGGACTTAACATAATTTGCTAAACTGATTCTTTACTATTAATCATTTTGGTGTTTTTCTCTTTGCTGTTAGACACACTGCTGTATTGAGCATGTCTGTGTAGGAAGCTCACCCGTACATATGACTGTTCCTTTGGGGTAGATTTCAACGAAGTGGAATTTCTGAATGGGGGCATTTGGGAGTGTTTCTGTCCAAAACAATCTGCCTGGTTCACTCTCAGCAACAGCCTGGGAAAAAGTGAGGCTCACGTTCAGTGTGGAGAATTTCTTTTTTTTTCCTTATCTATCAAAAATAACAAGTACTTAAAAATAATATCTGTTGTTTCATTTAAAATCTTTTTGTTAGTTGTGACATCAGACTTTTTTTAAAGCATAGGTGAATCATTTGTTTTTCTTTCAGGATTTGATATCCACGCTTATGTTTCATCATATATCACTTATGAAATTATTCTAACGGTCACCTGGTATTGTTAAATAGAGTTGCAAAAGTTCTCACTTGAAAAACCCACAGAAGTAAAGAATTTGGCAAAGATTTTTCCTTTTCTTCCCGCTTTCTGTTTCCACTAAATTGCTTCCATCTCTTCTGCTTTTGAAAAAGGCATTAAGAATGCACCATCACCCTTGTGATTCTATAGGCAGAATAAAGAGAAACAATATTATCCGGTTTTGCCAAACAAATATTCCCATTTTTCCACAGTAGGATAGCCTAATTATTACCATTTATATGTTAACATCCTTAACCACTCCACTGCCAAACCCCTGTTGAAATAATATTGACTTCAGTGACTATTTTAACTATCAAGACCATGTGCTTTATCACTTAAACATGGTGTAACGTAGAAACAAGATTTAAAGCTTGAGCTGTGAAGACTGTTACTTAAAGAATTAAAACACATCTGAGGATGCTTAAAAATAAAGGTGAAAGTGATATTTATCATGTTGCCAGTTGCAAGTGTTATTTTCTATAATGGGATTTGTGGCACTTGCTGGGTTTCTATAAAATATTATAATGCGGGCAGGCCCTGAAAATCTCATCTCGGCAATAAATATGTTTGGTGCTCATGTTATCATCCAGTGACACAAAATATAATATATTTTCAAAGCAGAACTAAGAAGTTTTAAAAGAAGTTTCTCCGTACTTGCTGCCCAGACCGTAGTATTCTCAGAAGTGAGTAAACATTGGTTTCAAACTGTATGTTTCAGCTCATTAGTGAGAAATACCTAAGTTACCATTACTGTTCAATGTTCAAATTCACTATTTTTCTAGGACCAAGATATTTAAATAAGAAATTAAGATGTGATTATGTTTGAATTGAGAACATAAATAACTTCCATGCTATAGCAGTCACAGGGTTTCGGAAGACTTTGCGGCTGAACTTGACCTTGCTTTAGTCGATGGTGGAAAACCAAATAAAGCAGGTATTTAAAGGTCTGGAATTCAAGGTTATAGTGTTTCTCAAGATTCATTTGCATTTTGACTCTTTTTGTGGATATCCTATGAACTTTCCGAACCGAGAGGTTAAGAAAAAGGGGAAGAGTAAAAAAGCAGATGATACACGTCAATAGCTCAGTACACGCGTGTCTAAATGTGAAATTTCTCAAGCAAAATGACCAGCGTGGTTAATAAGTCTTATTGGGTCTCAGAATATCCACATTGGCATCTATAAAGGAAAGACTTCTATTTTTTATATTTATCCCATCCTAAGCAACATGCAATTATTGTCATTTTAATTCCGAGTTTTGGACATAAGTCTGTGAAGTGTTTTCTATAGATGAAGTTTGCAGCTGAATAATAAATAAACGAGTTGCCAATAGCTCCGAAATGGTGCAGCGGCGCCTCTTCTCTATTGTCAATCATCTTTAGCACAAACTTCTGTGGTTACAGTGTCATAATGAGTGCATTCCACTGCGGAGCGAGAGCTTGAAGTTCTTGTAGTGGAATCTTAAATGAGAAGATGCCCATTTCGGGTGTTCTATGAAAGGGTTCTGGGCTTAGCAAACTTACAGTTGCCATACGACACACACACACACACACACACACACACACACACACACAGAGCACGCTTACACCTCACACGCACATATCCAGACCAAAGCAAAGAAGAAAAGCAGCTACAAAGCAAATTATAAAATACACGATTGACCAATATATAAGTTATGCTTTTTAAATTTCTTATTTTACATATATTTATGTCTTAACATGTTAAAGAAAATTATCTCCCCATTGGCTTCATGGTCCTTATTCAGATCGCGACCCTTATTAAAGACAGTGTTGATTGAAGCCTTTACAATTAAACTTTTAATATATGTTACAGCTAACGACTCTCCCCTTTCCCACTCACTGCTCCCCCCACCCTAATTTTTTTTTCTTGTGGATTTGAGAAAAGCATTGTTTTCTGATATTCCACCCACAATCTCCCTTTCTTATCACAAGTCTCTAGGTCTTTCCTAATTATGGGACTGCAAATTATTTACTCTAGTTTTAAATTAAAGAAGCAGACAAGTAATCTGGTATAAAAAGCACAGTTCCAACTTCAGGGAAAAAATGAGTATGTGTTTAATTTCTCTTTAGGCGCGGTGCTGCACAGCCCCTGCGTAATGGAAGGGTTGCGACAGAGCGGCCCCTCCACCTTGCCGCGGTGTAATGCAATTTAGCTTCATTAAATTACTGGAGGGCCAGTTACTTAAGCAGAATATTGATTTTCAGTCTGGCCTGTGTTTAACATAATTCTGCGTAGGCAACAGCTAATTCTGCATTTGAATCTAACACCCTAATGGAATTACAAGATGCTGCTTGACCACAGGCGACCACTCAGCCATCTCGGGCCACACTTCTTGGCAGCCTCTCTTAAGCCCAGGGCTGAGTTGCCTTAACTTCTCCCTGAGACTTGGGGTCGGTGTGTTCCCGGGGTCCCCCAGCGCAGTTGCTGTCTTTTTACCAAAGAGATGGTTTAGGGGACTAGAAAGCATCATCAGAAGTATCCTGTTTTTTAAGCAGCTTACACCTCTTGGCCTAAATAGAATCTAACGGATAAGACTTTTAGAATCGACTAGCTTTTTTTATGCTTATGAGAGTTAAAAATGAGGTATGTCTTCAAATTCAATCTCACTTCAAACAGAGCTTAGACTTCCATATTTTGGATGACAGATTTTAGGTGAAAATCAAACATTGCTTAGCTGCATAAGATGATATTTGTTGTTTATGATGAACACAGAATTTTTTTAACTGTAAAAATCCAAGTACTTATTTTATTTTATTTTTGGTGGATCACAGTTTCAAAACAGGTAATTTTTTTTAGAAATACAGAAGCAAAAATACACAGGATTTTAAGTTGTCCCCCAAACCTAGGAGGAGCTTACCAGTCAGCAGGACTGGCAGCCAAGAGAGGGAGGGCCGTGTCCCCTGTGTCCCCTGAGGCTACAGGGGACCTGAGCCAGGGTGAGACTTGAGCAGGGGTGAGGGACAGAGGCCCTGGGAGAGAGGTCTGTCACTTTGGAACAGTTGTGTCTGATCAGTGTCATCTGCATCTTATCAGAGGTCACTGAAAGTTCTTTCTCCCCAGTTTTTGTTAAACTCAACAAGACCTGAAGTTTCTCCAGAAGTATCTGGGGTTCTATGCATCCTCTCTGTCTTAGCATGAAAACATGCAAATGACAACTCATGGAGCTGACGGTGTTAGATATCTAGCTGGTTCTTTACCGCACGTGGTGTACCTGACGTGCTCCCTGGAGTCCTGGAAGGCAGAAAGCGCTGGGTGGCAGACACTTGCTAGCTTTGCTGCAGCTGGTGATTCTGGGCTGACTCTAAAGCCCATGACCCTGGCTCCCTTCCGTAGCCTGGCCAATAAGATTATCCATCCTCTTGGGCTGCCAATCAAATCATCCCATTTTCTTGGGCTGGACAATCAGATTACCTCACTGGTTCCACACTCCTCTGGGCAGGAGACCCAGTCTGAGGTTGGTGGGAAGGGCCACAGCAGGACACGTCCCTCTCAGCTCCTCGGGGCCCGACCAGAGGAGCCGCATGTCTTGCCGTAACCAGAGCCCATCTGAGGATGGACCCAAGCAGAAAAGCTGGTTCTAGGAGGTGGACAAAGAGAGAGTGCCAGTCCTTTTCCCAGACTTCTCAGGTGTGAGTCCTAAGAATTCTACTTCTTTGCTTGAATGAAAGTTGGGTTTCTATACTTAAAATTAACTAAGCCCTGAGGGAAACACCTCCCATTTGCCGCTCAGGATGAATTAAATTTTCCGGGAGAAACTTTACTGCTTCTCCCTGGATCCACATCAGGTCCGCATCATGCTTCCAAGTGGAAGAATCAGGCTGAGTCTTAAAAGTGGAAACAATAATCAGAAGAATGCTCACACTGGCCACGGCACCGTGGAGCACACCGCGGGACCAGGTGCTCGGGTTATGTGTGTGGAAACATCCCCTTTATAATTATTATATGTGTATAGAGCTTGCTGATTAATTCATTTTCTCACTTTATCCCTGGAACTGCTTTCCCTACGTGGTCAATTCTTATTTCTCTCATACACAAGACAGAATCAAGGTATAAAGAGAGACAAGATAGCTAGTAAGGAAACAACTAGGATTTGAACGAGAGTTTCCCGTCGGTGAAATAAATTTTCTTTTTATTGCCCCACGCTTAATCTTTTCACACGGAGCCATCTAGTCCTGTTTGGGTTTGTTAACTGAGATCCAGATGAGGTGTGAGTTTTACCTCCTTTAAAACATTCCTCAATCAGGCTTGCAAACCGCACAGACGTTATAATTAATGTAATGCATCTTCTTACCAAGGGTGACTCTGAGCCATCGTCCGTTGGCACGTGTGTTTCTGTAAGAGCAAGGTGACGCGTGAGTGGTTGGGGAGGTGGACACAGTGGGGAGGACATACGAAGTCTGGTTGTTTGCAGGAGCAGAGAGAGAAGGTGGCGGGGGAGGAAGAAGTTGACTGAGGGAGGAGGTCTTAGGATGAGAGAGACTTGACCGCGACATGGCGAGAGAAATGTTGAAGGTCTAGAGAGACGACACTCGAAAAAAGTGTTGCAAGAATCTAGGCTGTGGCTGCTCCTGGGGAGACTCGCATAGAATCTTTACCATGAATTGAGAACTTGATCTGGAAATACCGGGATGTCATTAATACAAGAGGATGAGTTGGGAGGGCTTGGAGTCTCTCTGCCCACCCTCAAAGAAAAAGCCTTGAAAGATGGCCAAATAATGTCAACTACCATAATACAGTTAGTTATATATATATACACACACAAACACACACACACACATATAAATATATACATGTAAGTAAATATTTACTATATTATAATATGTGCTAATTATACTAATAATTCTGATTATAATAAATACCAATTCCTCACTTTAACTGGCCATCTCTGTTGATTAATTTCCCAACATTTGTACTGGGGTGCACTGGGTTGGGGGTGGGAACTGTCTACTGCAATATTGTAGGTTGGTATCAGGGAGCTGAGGGAGGGTTCTCTGATGGGATGACTTGTTTCTCTGAGGGTCTGGGGCAGAGGACACTTGGTTGAAGGGTCCATGGCACCCTCAAAGGCTGGACTCAGAGAAAAGAGGACAGTCTAAGGACTTCTGATAACTCTTAGGCCAGAAGATTTAAGCCTTTCACATGGCCCAGCCTGGTCTATCCTCATCCCATCTCTGAGCTCCTGGGTTCTGAGCCCAGCTTGCCTCTGCCCAGGCCATGTGGAAGTTGGGTCACCACATCCAGGGTTCAATCTCCCAGAAGTTCAAGTCTACAAACCTCTTGCTCTACCGTGAGTCCAGACACTCTGCTGCCTCCAGGGCTTTCTTTGCAGCTCCAGCCTGGTGTTGGAGAGCAGCAGTCACAAAGGGAGCTGGAGTTGGAGGGCCCCTGGGAGCATCATGCAATGGGCATTGCCAGGCATATCAGGGCCTAGAGTTGACCCTTTGGGCAGGGCTCAGCTGGGATGGTTTTTTCTCTGCTCCACATGGTGTTGCCTGGACTCATTTCTGTGTTTATAGCCAGTTAGTGGGTTGGCCTGGGGCTGGCTGGTCTGGGATGGCCTCACTGACAGGCAGAGCACTGGGACAGCTAGGCCTCTCTCCCACCACATGGTTTTTAGCCTTCAGAGGGTGGCGACCTTCCAAGAGGGAGAGGAAGGAAGTTGCAAGCCTCCGGAGGCCAAGGCTCAGAAGCTACACAATGTCACTTCTATGGGATCATGGTCAAAGCATATCACCCAGCGGTCCTAGATTTGAGGTGGGGGTGGGAGTGGACTCTGTGGCCACATTTAACTCATCAAGCCAGGCAGTTGTCTTGGGCTTAAGGTACTGGGGAGGAGACCAAGTCATGCAGGGTCCTGGAGCCTGGCACAGGGGTGTCTGGAAAGAAAGAGTGGGGCAAGAGCAGCATCCTTGATGAGGGGTGAGGAGTGGTTGCCATGGCAAAGCCCAGCCTTCTGCCCCAGAGGTGGGATTTTCTCAATCCCTACAGTGTCTCTTGTCCATGCT
Source organism: Cheirogaleus medius (assembly GCA_008086735.1). Classification (NCBI taxonomy): domain Eukaryota; kingdom Metazoa; phylum Chordata; class Mammalia; order Primates; family Cheirogaleidae; genus Cheirogaleus; species Cheirogaleus medius. Next base: position 1,953,728 of record VBSM01003144.1, read on the forward strand.
CAGAGGAGTAAGCTGGATAATACGTTTGGGGAAATACATAATCTCCTGATAATGAATTTTCCATCTTCCTCTGTCAAACCTCCATTTCCCAACTACAAAATCTTTTTAGAGGATGGACAATGCACTTTATGAAGGAAAAAATAGGTAAATACCTTTTGAAAGTGTATTTAGGTGCAACCCATTCCCCCGCACTGGAGCTGGCCTTGTGGAGACATTTTTGCAACCTGACATTTTTCATTCTTAGGTACATAATCATCATATGAGCCCTGACACATTCTATGCTGTATGTTCTTGAGCCATTTTCAATTCATTTATTTGTTAAATTGGTGGAGAAAACTGTGTGTTGTCTGTGCAAGTGTGTCTTTCTAGGTGTTTGCAATGAACAAAAGATTTGACCTTAGACCAGCTATAGTTAGAAATACAGTGTTTTTTCCCCCTTAATCCCCTGTGGTAGATTAACTTCAAGAAAGCTTTGGCTGATATTTGGAAAATATCTAGAGAATTCACATATAAACTAGTAAACATATTTATCCTAAATGTCACTAAATTAAATATCATTGAATGATAGATGTGCAAGGTTTGTAGGTTGTCGATTTGACACAAATTATCAAAATAACAACATTTTCCAGTTTTCTATTTTGCTTGCTATCCAACTCATTTGAAACAGAGGAAGGCAGAAAGCCGAATGTGCCTCATTTTATTGTTTTCCAAAATGCTGTTTCCAAACTACCTAAGGGCAAGTGCCAAGGCCAGCACACGTTGGTCACCTTGAGTGCCCCTGTGATACCTGTCCATTGCATTGGCGTGTGGGGAGCATCTTGGAAGGGTCCTGTTTCGAAATGTCCTGGACCTTCTTTATTTGGGTCATTCTGGTGCCTTAGGGACTTCGGAGTGAGTTTATAGGAAGTGCTGTAGTTGGGATTGTGCTCTCAGATGGCCGTGCCTGGCTGAATGTAAACATCAACACTTTGAGGCACCTTAGGAATGAGAGAAAGACCATGTCATTATCCAGAAAGGACTATGTAGTCTAAATGCCAGCCTGTGACATGAAAACTGAAACCCAAGCCCATCATTGTGCGCAACCAGGCCCAGCTTAGGGGAGCGTCTGGGTGCAGATGGGCGTTTTTCGTAGGTACAGTAAATTCTGGCTCCACAAGTTAACACTAACCTGTGCTTTGGCGCTCTGTGGAGGTTGCTGTCCCGTCACCAAAAATCTGTTCTCCCTTCTTCCTGGGCATGCATGCCTTTCATTGTCGTTTTCCTACTTTCCTGTAGTCAGAGGTGGCTGAGTCCTCTCTGGTCGAGGTTGAGAGGAGCAGTGTGTGGCATTTCCAGGCCACAGCCACACTGTCCCTCCATTGTGGAGGCTGAGGGATGGCAGTGGCACAAGATGAAGCCGCCCACATGCCTCTGTCAGCACGCGGAGGACAGTTCCATGCTGGCATGTGGCGGGAGACATGTGTCTGTCATGTCGCCTGTCCTCACCTGGCTTGGTTAGCGTGGTCACGACCATGTTGTAGGTCACTGGGAAGCACCTGGGGTGATGGTTAAAACTGAGATTCCCAGGTGTTAGTCCCAGAGGGTTTGATTCACTTGTCCTGGGGTTGGGTGTGGGCCTGTTCAGTCTTTACATCACTTCGGTTGATTTTAGTTCAGGAGCACTGCTATAAATCATCTCTTCTAAAGGAAAATAGGAAACAAAGACCATATGGACTTTGGTGGGAGCAGAAATTATGTAGCCAGCTATTCAAAATTCAGGTTTGGATATGCCATGAAAAACAGACCTTTTAGACTATAGTTAATTTGCTTTTATAAACTACAACACTCCTTTTATAAAAGGGAACATTTCTAAACTCTGTTGGAAGAGAATATTACTAATGTAATAGGGACAAAAAAATCCAACAGATTCACATTCCACAGGAAATCACACTTAATTTTTATAGATTTTGTTTTTGCTTCATAGATATGAGTTGCATATATTTACTTTTATTTTTGGATTTATCAACTTTTAATGTTGCTTCAAAATGATCGCTAGACAAGGAGAAGATTTAGCTGAATTCCCCCCCACACACACACCTCCTCTCTTTCTGCTTTGATTAGTTCACCATTTTAACTTCCTCAACTTGTCATTTTTGAAAAATCCACAAAATTAACTTCCCCCCCCCATTGAATGTACTACTTGAGGGCCTATTCAGCCTTCCCCTATCCCTCCATTCACTCAGCCACCTCTCTTTTCTTCCACGTCTTAATTTTGTCACTTGCCCTTCTCTTTGTGTTATCAAGGTTATAGCTTTTATATTCTGATATAGATTCAGTTAGTCTCAGTGAATTTTGTTTAAAAGTGTATTCCAAGGATTCAAAACCAATGAATACCATTTACATTGCTATGATTCTGGAAATAACGTTCACTGCAGAAATGAGAGTTCTGCTATAATTATATTTCCTTTTCTGAATGTCCAGTTGGCCCTGAATTGCTGTGTAAAGTGTTCCTGACACTAAGTAAAATTGTATTCTCCTCTTTTACCCTGCGTAAATTCTCAACTTTTATCCAAGCTCTCAATGACATCATCTTGCCTATAGATTTTTTCATGGACACCTCCTCCCAAAGCCTCTGTCCTACAGTTCTAATCTGTACTGTCTGATTTCTCCATCTATTCTTCTGCTGTCATTTTTGAATTTCACTTTATTCTCTCCTGGGTTTAATCTACTGACTTCTGGTCTCAGGGTCCCCCTTCTCTTGGTTTATTTCCTTATTACATAATTAAATGACTCCCTAAAAATTTGCTTGAGAGCTAAGATTTCCATAGCTATATGGAAATCTACATAGGTCATAGTTTGACTGGGTATAGAATTGAAGGCACCGTTCCATTGACATCTAGCGGGCAGTGTAGCTGGTGAGAAGTCTGGTGTCAGTCCGATTGCTTTTCCTTTGTAAGCAACCCGTGATTTTCTTTTTATCACATAGCAATTGATATCTTTTCTTTTTTATTAATGTTCTGATATCATAGTGATCATTTTTGTATTTTGTGAAAAGGATTGTGGTGGACACACTTTCAATCTGAAGACATGTCTTCAGTTGTGGAGTTTTCTCTTCCCTTATTTCTTTCCTTTCCTCTGTTTCCTCTGTTTATTCTCTCCTCCTGCACCTCTTATTAGTTGGAAGGGAGACTAATTTGATATTATTCCTATCTTTTGCCTTATTTCTTGTCCCTGCCATATTTTTCTTTTTCTTGGGAAAGATCAACTTTACATTCTAGTTAATTTATTGCTTTTTTAAAAAAAAATCAGTGAATATGTTTTTAGTTCTCTGAAAATCTTTATTGTTCTTTGTTCCATTTTCATCCTACCCTGTCCTTGTTTTGTGAAGGCAAGATCTTCTATCCCTCTGAGAATACTGATTCATATCTATATCTTAATTTTATCGAATATTTAAGCTTTTCTGGAATCATGGTTTCTGTTTATGTGGGTCTTTATTCTTTGTATTGTACTGAAGGATTTCCTCTGGTGATTATGTTTGTTATACTATATTGAGTTACAGAGTTATCTTTCTGGCAATTCTGGATTGCTTAATCATATTTAAGAGCAGGATGTTAGCAGAGCTGACTGGGAGCTCCCTGCTAGTTGTCTCTCAGGCTTGCTGTCTCGCAGGGTGGGAGGTCAGCTATTGGCTAGAAGAATTCATGCCGAAATTTTAAGGGCTAATTTGGGGTCACTAATATCTGCATAGTTCTCCCCAGATGGTTCATTTTCATTCCTTGGAGAAACATAGTCAGGTGTTAGTAGATAAATGCCTGCTCTTAGAAGTAGGTGTTTGTTGGGAAACTGATCCTTTTGTTTTCAGGCTTGAGGGCCATTCATGCCTTTTGTCATCTGTGTTGTCTCTGAGTCTGGTGGAGCTCCACTAGGCAATTGATCCCTTTGCAGCTGACTCTGTCTTGGTGTCTCCTCTGAGCTGCAGGTTTTCCCTGCTTTTCTAGCTACCACTTCCTGATCCACTTTGTCTCTTCCAGAAATTTATTGTTTCTTACTGGCCGATGGCTTCATATATGTCTTTTCATTCTTGAGCATTTATAAATTTTTTAACACTCTCATGGGATGGAGAAAAGATACACATGCCACCATTTTACATGGGAAGCTCCCCATTCTTCTTTGTAAGTAATCTATTTATGCAACATTTTCAGTGTTGTTGGTTTGTGATTGTGAGTGAAAACAAATCCAAAATATACCATCATAAAACTGCGTGTTTATTTTGGAAGAATCTTTCTGGCAAGCCAAATTGGAGTTCTGCTACATTTCATTTCCAATATGGAAAATGCTAGTGTCCGTTTTGAGTGCGGGCTTGAGCTTGGGAGCCTGGAGGCTGACCCTGCCTTCCTGTGGCTCATGATCATCATGAGGATTAGGACTTTTCTGGGAGACAGCTGGGCTCAGAGGGGAGCATCCCTTTGTCATTCATGTTAGGGGAGGCGCACAGCCTCTGCTGGATCTGCATCCATGGCCCTGGGGCCCAGGCTCTTTCCTGCTTGACACTTGACACCTGAGCGTGAAGAAAGGGATGTCCTCAGCCTCTCTGAGCAGTTGTAAGCTAGCGCAGGTAATAGGTCTGACTCCCTTCTCCTGTGTGCTAGGCCTGTTGCCCCCAACTGAAGCTTCACACTCCATCAATTTCTGGGCTCTCCACTTACCTGGTTCATTATGTCTGGTGCCTGTAATCTTGAGCAACCACAGACTGAGAACTGACCCAGTTTAACAGCCCAGAAGGAAGGGTGGGAGTCTTTCACCCTCTTCCGAATGTTCCTGTTTTCACTTGGGATTAGGAGCTTTTATCTCCTCCAGGTTCTGTCCTACACATGGGGTGACATCACACCAGGCAGGGCGGGATGGAGGCATGGTTACTGAAGCTCACAGTTTCATGTCTGGTCATGTCAGCCCCCCAGCCCTCTGCTTCATGCCTTCCTTTTCCACAGCTCCTCTGAGATCTAGCCGTGGTGTTTGACACGCCACGGAGGTTCAGCTGATTAGCAGAAATGCAATATGCAGAACAGATTTGTCCTTGGGAGTCAATGAATGGCTTCAGGTGCCTCCCCCAGCATGCTGTCAGGTCTGCTGTGGCAGGTGATGGATAACTGGGCACCTTCCCAAGATGCTGAACGTACCTTGTTTCCTACTGTGTTGGCAGCACTTGGGCCAGAGTCTTCTATCATTTAGGGAATATGAATTTGATTTTCCAGAATCTCATCAGGATAATAATCTTATTTGTAAAATAATGAAAATTTCAGAGATACTACAAACCCTAAACTTTGAGGATTTGACGGGAGGGTTTAGGATATTTACTTGATGGATAAAAATTTAGTAACTAGCTACAATTCTTTAAAAAGTTGCACACCTTTGTCTCCTTTTAATTAAATAATTTTCAAAAGATATGCACATAATTTTATGTCTTAAATTATTTGATAATTGTAAAGTTGCTGGTCCAACCAGAAAAATGTAGAGTCTTTGTGTTAGTAAAATTAATTATATCAGTTATGACTAAGATAGTCAACACTAGCCACCAGGAAGCTCCCACTCTGTGGAGTCAACTAGGAAATCACTTTGATATTTATTTTCAGTACTGACAACATGATTATCTCTCAAAATATCATAGAATGAATGAGTCCACAAATCCTTAATATTTAAAAAATAAAAATAAACATATTCAAATACATGTAAATGACAATATCTATAAAGCAGCTGAAATCAGATCAGCTGACAGGTAAATAGAACAGTCCCCCAGGAGTGTCTGTCTGCTCTGCACCATCCCAACCACAGGGCGGGACTTGAACGCCACCCTCCAGTCCCAGGATGATCGCCCCGGACCAAGAAAGCCCACTGCATCTCTGGTCAGCTCTATCCCCATTGGCCTTAACCCCAACGGCATCGTCTCCCAGAGCAAGTCAGCTGGGAGGAGCCCCATCGAGGGAAAAGAGGAGCCCAAAAAAGAGGCAAAAGCTCTCCTGCTTGTTGGACTCTCAGTGGCAAATGGCCTGCCTCTGAGAGTGTTTCCTTTAGAAAGAAAAGAACTAAGTGTTTGACAACAAATGAACACTATTTGACCCAAAGTCAGGATGAGGACTGAGAACCTTACGACTAAAGGGTCTGGAGCACCACATTAAAGTTATACTTAGAGACGGAGATCTTTGAAATTCAACGTGGAAATAGGTCTGTTGTCTGACAATAACAACAGACTAACTTTCCATGATCAACACTGATCTTTCCTGCTGAGTTACTCTTGCTGATCTAAAATTTCCTTAGATGCTCCATCTTGGGTGTTACTGTCACCCAAGTCCACTGTGCAGGGACCTGAGTTCACCACCACCTGGCCTGACACTACTGGTTAAAGCCAGGGATGCTGGCCAGTGTTAGCCTCCAGATGCATGTTTTTTTAGTTCATCCTCTTTGGGTTGTGATCCATCGTCTACCTCCGTCTTTATGTGCAGTGACCTTGCCTTGTCCCCTGCTGCAGTGGACTTCATTGCTTTGCCTTAGAGCTGGCTGGTATCTGTGATTTAAAAATACAGCAGAAGGAGAGGAACTCTTCTGTACAAATAGACTAGATAACATGTGAGGCTTGAAAGAGAGGATTTGAGATATCTCAGTAGTGATGACCTACATCGCTTGTCTAACTGCACCTTCCTATTTCTAAGACCTTGGGGAGGGACAGTTGGTTGGGTCACTGCTCCCATTAGCTCTGGACGCTTGAGGCTAATTCTGGTTGAGATGCTGCTCCGTGGTGGGGCACATCGCTGACCACAGAAGGTTAACAAACACAATCGAGGTTTAGGATGAGGAATGTAAATGGCACAGTGGGTTGAACCGCAAAGAGAGCACTTGGCAACCTGTCAAGTGATGTGTGGCGAAGACACAGTCTGGTGGCTCAGGGTTTGCACTGTCGTGCCAACAGGGGCCTTTCAGTTCATGTGCACTGCACGCCTTTTTGTGGTGACCCTCAAAACACATCCTGTCTCTGAGAATTAGACATGCCTTAAAATTGGAGTCTTGCTATTTGTGCTACCACGAGAGATCATTAGATGCATAGATGCTCACAAACCACTATCAGGACTTTTTCATATATGACTTTTAAGTTATTATCATGTAATGTAGCCTATGGCAGTATATTATAATGAATTAGAATAAATATTTGATTGGATGTTTATTGAGTGCATTCTATGTGCCTGGCACTGTGCCAAGCACTTGGGCTGCAAAGCCCACTGGAAGACCCCATAAGCCCCGGAGTCTGAGTCTGGTGGGGAGGGCCGCTCGAACACCTGGGCGGGGGCGGGGGGGACGGGGGCAGAGCTGGGGTCAGCGCTGCAGACAGGAGAACTATTTCCCGATCTCTGTATGCATCTTTGGGATGGGAGAATCCTGAGAACAGTGTATTCTAGAAGAACAAAGCCTTCTCCATTCCTCATCCCTTAGATACTCACATTTCTAATAATACAAATGATTAAACCAGAAATGTATATAGTTCTGCAATTTTATGCTGTCTGCCCAGCAGCCTTTCCTTCATTCGGTTGCAACATCAGATCCTGTCTTTGGGGGATGCTCTCCATATCTCTGTCCTCCAACCCTGACCTGACGCTCACCGTCTGGGCTTTCACTTTGGAGACAGAAACTGCGGCGTCCTTCCAGGCGATGGGCATCGAGTTGGTTGTGGACCCGCGGACGCCCATGCGTGGTTTGTTGTTGCTGTTCTCTGTTTGCTTTTTGCGTGTGGATCTACTCCCACTCTTCCGTAAACTCCTTCTCTGACGTGCTCATCCATGTGCCCAGTAGCTGGGATCTGCGTGGCCAGCGCAGCGGAGGATGCTCACTCATACTGTGCTAATAAATGGCCAGTTGGGCCCCTTGACCGAACGGACGTGTGGCCACGTGGCCACCCCGAGAACTTCCCTGCGGCTTTTCCGACGGCCTCTGCGGAGAGCTCGTTCTTCTACTGGTCGTGAAGCTCTAAGGAACATAGCGCAGAGTCTCCAGACCGCCGTAGCCTCGCCCACGCTCGTGGGAAGGAAGGAGGGTGCAGACAGACAGAGCAGCTGTCTGGGGGCGGCAGGGGTCCCGAGGCAAGGGGTTTCCGACTCCAGCTGTCCCCAGGTTCAGCAACACCCCTTTTTACTGGGAGATTGAGCCAGAAAGTTCCCCTTTGAATTAATGGGCCTCTGTCATGTGCAACCAAGGGCACCTGAGAATTCAACCTGTCGAGTCAGGAGCAAGAGGAGTCTGCTTGTGGCGACACATCCTCAGGTGGTTTTTTATCTGCCAGCTCTTTAGTGTTCTGTGAGTGTAGGCCATTATTTTTTAGAGCGTCACTTAAGTTTAATCCGTACATAACTTTTCACCTGTGAAATGGGGACACTTCGGATGAGACAGGTGCTCTGGCCATCGGTGCCTTCTCCTCCCTCCGCCATGACACCCCGCCCTTTCTCTCAGACGCCCCCATCTTCTCACATCAACACTGTCCCTGCCCCTCAACCAGGGGCCCAGCGTTCACGCCGCCTCTTCCCTCTGCTTGTCCTGCCTGGGTCCCACGCCGCCCGGCTCCGGGTGGGTCTTTCTAGAACAGTCTCTCAGCCCTGTCCATTCTGTCCCTCGTCCCTCCTCTGCAAGGGCCCAGAGTCGCGGGTCCACAGCCTTTCTGCTGAGGCGGGATCATCATGGAGCCTCTCCCAGCCGCCACAACCGTCCTTGTGTGTCACTTCCTTCTCCAGTGACCGCGTGCTGTTTTCTCTTTACTCGCCAACTTCTCTGCTCTCGTTGCTCGTCTTCTCCTCCCTCCTTCTCCTGCTGCCGCTGGGCTTCCACCTCCAGAGCACCAAAAGGAACGCCAGCGGCCTGCTAATAGCGTGTGCGCCTCTGCCTGTGCACGTGTGTGGGCACGTGATCCCCAGCTCCTGCCGGTCCCTGCTGCGGGCACTACGCATGCTTCTCTTCGAGCCGAGCTGGCTTTCTCTGTCTCTGTGGAGTCCCCCGCCCCGCCTCCCCTCCCCCAGCCCTCCACCTGTCTGCGGGTCCCTCACCTGGGCTGGCTCCTGCCCTCATTAGTTCTGCACTTGGTGTCGTAGACCCGTCCCTTGGCGTGCAGGGTTTCATGCCTGGACCACGCCACTGAGAAGCGGTTGAAAAGCAAACGCTCACTCTGTGTTTTCCTGTCCTCGGACCAGGTCGATGTCTTGAATTTTCAGACAGCGTTTGCTCTCGCAGCTGAGCCATCCAGTGGAATGGTTCCTTCTTCCCAGCACAATCCGGGAAATGACCGGCGGGCCGGTCCCCTTCCCAGGAGGCCCACACGGGCGCCTCGATGTTAATTGCGTTTAACCTACCGTAGTCCCTGGGTTTTTCTTTCTTTCTACAATAACTAATATGTAAACTATGATTGCACTTGGAAATTACTTTCACTTAAATTCTATTATTGAGGCCCAGCACGTGAGAGAGCTGTAACCCGTTTCATTAACAGACCAATCACGCCAGGTGTTGGACTGGCCGGTTCCTTTCCATGCGAGTTACACTGGCAAATGTGACATATTATCGGCTGATTTTGAGGCATGGAGATAAGAACAATGGTGAGCATATAATTAAACGGAAAATTCAATTCAGACCCAATGGAGAAAGGTAGAACTTTGTAACTATAATAATAAAAATTTTCGTACCTATAAAATTTACTCCCGATTAATCTTACACGATGGCACCCCTGTTTGGGAAAGTACACACTGGCGTGATGTAGTGACTTTGTTTTCTTCTGGAGGGATTTGACACGTGTCTGCTCAAGTTCATTAACGTTCTCATCTCCGTGGACTCATCTGACAGCGCAACAAGGACGGAGGACCGTACGGGATGCAGCTCCACGGTCGGCCTGGCGCCGGGCTGGCGTTTGCGCACTGACGAGCCTGGCGAGGGAGTCTCTTCCTTTCAGTACTTTCTCCGCAGTGACGTCCGCTGACCGGTCACTGAGGAACGATGCCCCTCCCAGGTGTGCCCCTCTGCAGCGGGGCACCAGCGGGGCACCCACAGAAGGAGAGCAGCTCCAAGACTGACGTGGGAGAAGCCAGGAGGCGACGAGGGCTGGAGGACAGGCCCGCGTGGCCCATCAGTCTCGGCTGGCTGCAGAAACCCTTCTCACGGCCACCAGCACCGCAGAGGGGCGCACCTGTGTGGGGCATCGTTCCTCAGTCCCCGCCCACCGCTGTGCCTCTAGCTCTACTGCCCGCCCTGACCCGCTCGCACCTCCAGCATCCCTCCCTACCCGCCCCCCAGGCTTCAGGGGAGCCAGAAGTCACCCCTGCACAGATGCCGCGTGCGCGGAACTTGCACAGGGGTTCTGGGGGAACTGCCGGCCGTTTGGATGGCGTGGGGCTCGTGGTGCATGTCTGGCCCCAAGGAAGAGGCGCCCTTTGCCGTGACCCCGGCTGCTGTAACAGGAGCTCCCGCTTCCAGCAGCCGGGGGCGGCCACCTCCTCCCCAGCTTTTGGAGACTCAAGGTTGGGCGAGCGGTGACCCCGGGGAGGTCCTGAGCTGCTGTCAGATTCCAGCGTGGAACCTAAGACGGGCAGACAGATGGCCACCGTCTCCAGAGGCTTATTCCCGGCAGGCCGGCTTGCTGGCCGCCCCCGTCACTCAACGCGGAGGCCGAGGCTGGGGGCTGCTCACTTGGCCTGGCCCCGTGTAGCGCGGAGGGATGGGCCGCCGCGGAGATTCAGGTCAGACGGGAGCCTGGCCCGGGAGCTGTCCTGGGCGCCGAGTCTCACGGAAGAGCCCTGTGTGGTCAGCCGCCCAGAGCCCTCTACCTGCGTGGAAGACACAGGGTGGGGTGCGGCTGGGCTGGCCGGAGAGAGGCCTCCCTGGCGAGGCCCTCCCACGGCTCCCACCCCGGGCAGCCCGGCCTTGGGGCTGCTGCAGCTCTTTGGGCACCTGTTCCACACCCCAGTACGACCCTGTTGGGCCTTTTCCCCTGAGCTCCGTGTGACTGACCTCTTAGAGAGCAAGGGTGACATCCGATGGGCTTCCCTGCCACGGGCTCACAGAGCTGGCAGCTGCACTTTTGCAGAATGAGGGTCGCGGCCGTGGTGGGTCACGGGCTTTGCAGGCACACATCCTTGGACTTGAATGAGCTCTCCCACTGAGTAGCTACATAAACCGGGTAAATCATGTCATCCTCTGAGCCAGTTTCCTTTTCTGCAGGGGCACTGTGAGCCCTGGCCTCTCCGGGGCGCTATAGGAATGCCCTAATACACAATAGTACATGCTCCAAGAACACCGTCAGGCCTGCCAGAGCTGCCCAGGAAACATCAGTACCCTTGACTCAAACTGGGAAGGGCTGGGGTCTTTGGCGTGGGCTCCCCGGCTGGCAGCCTGAGAGCAGTTTGGACCCGGGTAGTCTTTCTGGAGATGAAGCTCTCTGCTGCTGCCCACACTGTCCTCCTGGGCCCCGGGACTCCAGCCCGTGTCCTGCAGAGTGTCTGCTGTCCGTGTGCTGCTCTCTGGGGTGGGACAACCCCCTAGAATTGACTGAGGAACCGACCCAGCGGAGCAGGGCTCCCTTTCTGGAAGGCACTGGGACCCACTGAGGGTCCCAGAGGTGCTGGAGAGAGGCTCCTCTGGCCGTCATGGAGGACACAGGGTCCTCCTGGAGGGGACCACAGCAGGCGGTGGTGTCTTGGCCTTTTGGTCCTTCCCACGCTCCGTGAAGACTCTCAGCACCCTAGGGACCTTTCAGCTGTGAGATCTATGTGCCTAGGTCCTTCTTATCAGCCCTCTCATTTTACAGATGGGAAAACTGAGGCCCGCAGGGGTAGCAGCCATATCCGCCCCCTGGCAGGAGGGTGGGAGGGAGAGGCTGGGGCTTAGGTCTTGAGTGGTCGGGCGGCTGGCCGCCTTCCACCCGGCTCAGGCTGCTGAGGACTTGCCTGCGGCTGGAGAGATCCCATCTTCTGAAGGGACTTGGGAGGAGGATGCAGAAAGTCATGGGCCGGGCGTGGAAAGACGGGTCCTCCTCACCCCTTAGTGGTGTGACCTTGGGGAAGTCGAGTCACTCATTTGGGTCTTGGAAGCATAGTTCTTGCTTGCTTTATTTTTTTACAGATAAAATGAGAAAAAAAGGGAAGTATTGCTTTATAATCATCTTTACTTCTCTGTAATTAAAATAACACTTAGTGTTTCTCTGACTAGTGTTTCTTTATAGTCTGGGATTGTGAAGTCTGGGTGTTCACCCCCAAATCCGGAGACCCAGGCTGCTTTGGGCTGGGCTTTTGGGCCGATTTGATCACCCGCTCCTGTCTCTTGGGGTCTGAAGCTTTTCTCGGCAGCTGGAGGGACTTGGCCTCGCCGGGGAAGCCGGCCTGACCCAGCATCCGTGCCCCCCGCAGGCGCCTGAGTGCGTGCGTGCTCACTCGCCCTTCCTTCCTACCTCCCTTCCTTTCTTGTCCTCCTCCTCCTCCTCTTTTTGAACAAGTGCCTGGGGCTTGTGGGAGATGCTTCAGCTTATCCAGTCCCCACTTTTGCCCAGACCTGTAAGCGCCCTGCTGGCGCCGGCCTGCAGCTTGGGGACGGAGCCTGTCGACACGGTGAGGCGGTGGTAGGAGAAGAGCCAGTGCTCCTGGGGTCTTTCCCCGGGTGGAGTTGGGCAGGTTAGACACAAACGTTCTCCCCGTTTGCATCCCGGATGATAAGGGGCTCAGAACAGGCTGGCGCAGGTGGCGGAGGACACAGTCCCGGGGTGGCAGCCCGTTAGCCCAGCTCTGGGAGCCTCGCCCTCTCCGCCCAGCTAAGCAGCGTGGCTGGCAGGCTCCCTTCTCCACGGCCTCCCAGGCATCACACGAGCACACTTGAACTTGGTTTGGAAATAAAATGCTTCGTCCGTCAATACTCTTCAAGAGAGCTCTTCAAAGATATGATCAAAGGGTCGGCGGCCTGCCCTCTGCTCGGGCCCTGGCACGTCTGGGAAGGACCCGTCGGCTGGCCCGCGTCGACCCCGCTGTCTCTCGTGCGCCCAGAGCCCCCACACAGCAATTACTTATTACAATCGAGTGTTTTCAATTGTGCGTGTGGGGGAGGGCATCCAAACAGGGGAGCTAAAAATAGCTTCTCTTAAAGAAACCACTGTTGAGCTGGATTCTCCTGATTTGAGCCAGAAAACATCGTCAAGGTTTGCATTTTTCCCAAACGTGAAGGTAAAGATGGACGACCAAGACGTGTCTCTAGGGGTTAGAGAGTGGCCCTGACCCAGCCCCCAGGGCGGAGTGGCCCAGGAGCAGCTGGCCTGGCGGTGGGCCCAGAGCGGCTGGACCAGGGCCCCCAGCCCCGCACGCACATGTGCACGATGGCAGGGCCGACGCCCTGTGCCCGCACTCCGCCACGCCTTCGAGTAGACGTGGGGCTTTACCCTCCAGACATTTCTTCCTTGCGTGGCCCCAAACTCCCGAGAGATGGTCTGGAGAGGAGCTCTTCCTGCCTGGCCCTGGCTGAGCACACTCACCCACCCCCCCTGCAGACACCGCTCACTCCTGCGCCCACAGCGTCCGCTCACCGCTCCCCTGGCACTTCCCGTCGGCTGAGCCTGCTTGCTTGGCGCATCCTTCCCGGCTCTGCCCCAGTGTCCCATCCTCCCAGGAGCATTTCCAAGCCCTTCTGCCTCAGTTAGGGGACTGCACTCAGAGACCCCACAAACACCTTTGGCAGATATTCTCCTACCCTCCACCTCGAACACGAGCCCTTTGGGCAGGATCGCACCTTGCTCATCTGTGAACCCCAAGTGTGAAGGTGGGCACAGACTGAGGCTCCATCCGTGTGTGCTCACCAGCGTTCACAGGACCCCCACTTATTCTCTGGGGAGCTTCCGTGTCCAGGGCTTTCGCTGTGTCTCCCGCTGGGAGAGAGGCAGCTCTTGGGGTTCCTGCAGCCAGAGCTGGCCAGGGGCTGCGGGCTGGGCGGTGCTTCCTGATGAGTGCCCAGGTGGGGCCAGCCACTCCAGGCCACTCTAGGCCGGTATCACCTTGGTTTGGACCCCTCTGGTCCTATCTAGCACAGGGTAGCACTGTCCCCACTGGTGTCTGAGCAGGGGTGCATGACTGCGATCGAAGGGGTCACATTTCCAGTCAACAACCAATAGTTACGATGGACAAGGTGTTTTATTTGAAGAAACAAAATATTATTCTTTTTTCTTTGTAGAAGTGGGTGAGAGATAGTTATCCTGATACTGTTTTTTCCCTTGGTCAAACCATGCAAAAAAACCCTAAACTCACAATGGAGCAACTTCCATTTCAGATCAGTTTCTCCTCCTCTAACATGGTCTATTTATTTTTATTGGTTTGTTTCTCATTAAATCCTTCAATTACTCTGCAGTGTAAAATGGTGAAATTATTGGCATGTGCCACCTTCATCATGTATCTGAGTTTGCTTATTACACTTGCAGAAAATGCCTGAATGGTATTTGGTTCTGTTGTGGATTGAGACAGAGTTAATAAATATTATTTGGTGTTTTTTTCCCTGAGAAGCACTGCTTTTCTTGATTGTTTTTTACAGTTGGATTGGGAATATTGATTTATTCACCACTGTTACAATAATTGTATACAAGGAACAAAAAATGCGGAGGTAACATTTCATCAGCTTCAGCAGATTAATTAGTTGTAGTAGATTAGGCACAGTGTTACAGGGAAGATTTGCATTTAGAGGAAGAAAAAGTTTCTCCTTGGTTTTTTTAATCTTAAAAAAGCCAAGAGAATTTAATAGAGATGTTTCACCCTAAGCCACCTCACTCATTAGTCAATCTGTGATTCCAGATGAAGCCTCCCGGATAAGTGTGAAAGAAAGTACTGGGTGAAATTATTGGGGGGAAAGTCCATGGAAAATTAAGAGAGTAGAGTGATTCCTGATTCCCTCTTAAAGTAGAAATGTAAGAAAATTAAGAGAATTTGAATATGCAAATGTTGGAACAAATGTCCCTTCCCTGGATTTCATGAGGGTGTCCCTGTTCAAGAACTACCAGGATTCTTTTTGTATTTTTATAAGCAAATCCCACTTTTGGTAGCTCTGTCTGCATTTATTGTACCAGAGGGTCAAACAGCTCGAAAATGAGAGGAGTCACTTTCTTTCCTAGTTGGGCCACATGACAGGACAACCATTAAGTCCCCTAAACACAAATATACGGTTTTCCACAGGTCAAACTGGGCCCGACTCAGCAATTGCCCGGGAGACGGGGCGTCCTCCACGTTCGCCGATCTGGGCTGAGCAGGAAATGGACCTCCCCCAAATCAGACATGAGGCATTAAAGGAAACCCCACTCCTCCTCCCGGACCATGCACGACCCCCATGGGCTGCTCTGTTTGGTGGGATGTTTCTGTTACTAAGGGTTTGGGCCATCCCAGCATGCGTGGGAAGCGAGAGCCTATTTCTAATCAAAGATAAAACGAAAAAGCGCTGCAAAGGTGACAATTGTAAACTCAGATGAGAGGAACGCTCAGGGAACAGCAGTTAAAGTGGGGAGAAAGATGTAGGAGCCAGTAGGAGAAAATGGAAGAGGCGATAGGTCCAGATTGTGCGGCTGCAGGGGTTGTGGGGTCACATTGTTGTGGGGTCTCCCTGACTCCAGAAACAAGCAAGTGAGGCCACTTTCACTCCATTCCATGGAAAGCCTCCTCCGTGGCCCAGCTGCTGGTCCTGGATCTCACGCCGTAGACTGTGATAGCACGGATGTGCTGGCCACTCAGCGAGCGCTCAGCCATCCACCCGCACTCCGTGGCACGTGGAAGTCCAGGGGTGGTTAGCACCCAGCCGGGATCTCCGTGTCTCCACCTCCCTGGGTGGGCACATCTGTCATGCTCCGAAAGCTTCCCTGGGAATTGAACCTGGTGGGAAGCACTGGGTGATTCTGAGATCACGAAGGGTCCCACTTACCAAATTGCCTTGGTTATTTTCAGCGGGCTTCCCAGCCACGGTGTTTCCCCAAGAGCAAAACACAATGTCTGAGTGTCTTAGTGTTGGACTTGTTTATTCTTTCTGCACATATGTCAGTTTTTTTGTTTTTGTTTTAAGTTAGCCCCCTATTGAACATGTCTCAAAGATATTCTATTTTTATACATGTATCTTGATTTTTCCCCAGATTTACTGAGGCATAATTGACATATAAAATTAAATATATTTAATATATTTGTACAATGTGACAATTTGATATATGCATACATTCATACGTTGTGAAATGATTGCCACAATCAGGTTAATTAATTGGCCCTCCCCTCACAGAGTTAACTTTTTTGTTGTTTTTGGGGGGAGAATGTTTAAGATCTACTCACTTAGAAAATTTCAAGTCTACAATACAGATTATTATGTATATTCCCATGCTGTACATTAGCGCCCCAGAACTTAACTCATCTTACAAATGAGTTCGTGCCCTTTGACCAACATCTCAATACCCCACCCCCGACCCTGGTGCCCACCCTTCCTGTCCATGCTCTGTGAATTCACCTTGTTTTCAGATTCCACATGTGATACTATACATTTTTAGGTAAGACTATGGAGAATTTATGGTTATATCTAGATGAATTTCATGAGGTTACATTCTTCTTTCTTACGAAAGGGGTGGACAAACATGTTGAGTGTCTTATTCTGCATGTTTTCTGTCCAAGACAGACTTTGCTCCTTTATGATTCACTCTTTGTTACGAGCTTCTCAGTCTCACTCTGTAGATAGTCATGCTCGTTGTCCTCACAGTTGGCATGGCAGGTGGCATCTGTTGCTATCTTTTTAATTTGTATTGTATATATTTGAGGTGTACAACATGATGTTTGATGTACATTCGTGTAGTGAAATGATTACCAGTCAAGCAAACTCACATGCCCATCTCTTCGCATATTAAATAATTACCCTGTGTGTATGTGTGTGATAAAGAATCTAAAACCCAAAAGCAAAATTTAGAGTTGGAAATATTATTAGCGCATGTTGAAAAGTTCTGTCTGCAGTAGCAACCTTGGTGGCGTTCCCCGAGGGTCTGGAGCTTCACACGGCTCCCCCAGGCTGCTGCACACCTGCGTGTCAGCGCTGGTCTCCTCGGAAGAGTCACCCGGGCTGCTGGGAACTGCTGCTTGGCTCCCCGGGAGTGTGTCAGCCAGGAGGGCACATTGCAGGTGTGTTGGGAAAAGGCCCCGTGGAGGCCTGCTGGGCAGGAGAGAGCCTCGATTCCTGAATATGGCTACTCGGCACAGCACAACTGCCACTTCGAACCCACTGGCATTCCAAGCTTGTCTTCTAATTCTGAATCGTACAACTTCCTCCAACTTACTATTTTGAAAAATTTCGAACCCATGGAAAACTTTAAAAGATAGAACAAAGACCATAGAACAGATTTTACCTCTACCTACCATTTTGCCGCACGGCTCTGTGTGTGGGTGTGTGCGCTTCTGTACCGTTTACAGTTAAGTTGCAAATGTGTCCCTTCATCCCCAAATGCCGAGCACACCTCTCCTGAGAGCAAGGACACTTTCCTTCATGAGCACAACACCAGTATCCGACTCAAGAAATTCAACATCGATATAATAGTGTCTTATGTCCACATTGTATTACATTTAATTATAAACTATAACTAGCTAATATTTTAATAGGCATTTCCAGTTTGGTGATCACTTAATGCTTAGATATGATGTGTTTGTTGTTCACTTTTCCCATTTTAGACCAGTTTGGGCAGCTTTATGTCATAGTGGGCTAAATTTCCTCTGCAAGATTGTTCACAATTGGGCTATAGTTTACGTGTGTCTCCTAAAGTTCATGTGTCGGAAACACATGACCACTCCCCAGTGCAGCAGTGTTGGGAGGAGAGGCCTGGTAAGGGGTGGTCAGGTCACGGGGGCTCTGCCCTCACGAGGGGGAGGTTAATGCTAGGGAGGGGGTGGGCGAGCTTGGCCCCCTCTTGCCTCTCGCCCTCCACCTTCCACCGTGGGATGATGCAGCACGAAGGCCCTGCCAGATGCCGGCGCCGTACCCGTGGGCTTCCCTGCCTCCAGCAGTGTGAGCCAAATGAGTTTCTGTTTACTTGGAATTACACCGTCTGTAACAGCAACGCAAGACGGACTACGACGCATGGGTGCCCAGGGAGAAGAAGGGTCTAGGTGTTGTCCAAGCTAGGGAACGTGGTGTGTCACACTTCCCTCTTAGAGATCTGAACGTTATTCTATCAAAGGTGCTGAAAAGTGAAGCAGGAAAGAAAGCTCTTGTACTCTGTTCAGCTTGGCTTCCTACACTCATTCTACCAGGGAACCCCTCCCTCGGCACTACCTCTAGTGCCAAGGGGTACGGCTGGTGAAGGAATCAATACCTCATGCTGTGCAAAACTGAAGCCCATCTCAGAGCACGTTTGCACGGTCTGCTAGAATTAAGTGATAACACCTAGGATTTCCCTTGGTTAGTTCAAAGACCCCCACGGAGGGGGCATTGTGCACAGAAAGTATTAACGGTGGACTCCTGGCTCCTCTCAGGAGTGGTCTTAGTTCAGGACTGTGTGTACCCCCAGAGTGTGGGGCCTGGGCCCGTGACTGAGTCCCGGGGGGCTGGGTCATGGGAGCAGCGCAGCCGGGAGAGCTAGCCAAGGCAATCTGACCTTGGGCTCCTTGTTAATACGTGTTGTGGATTTGCTCTTGTACATGTGCCCAGAAGTTTCCACAGTGGCCGTGGAGAACAGAATGCAAAATCAAACAAATCCCGCCTTGGAAAAAGTGGACTCTTCCACCAGGCAGGTCCCCTAGTGTGTTCCGTTCCTTATGCCAATTGGCATCCCTCCTCTTCTGCCAAGCCTGTGCGCACATAAAGTATTTGGAAACTCTCTATCGTATACATGGGTTCCATGTGTTAGAATGCACAGAGGAATGTATCCTGCATAAACATGAGCTGGTGGGCTCACCACTGTGCAGTTGTGGAGAGAGAAGCTTCGAGGGCAGAGGAACGGGGGCCGGCTCTGCCGGACAGGCACGGCAAGGTGGGGCTAAAGGCTCAGGTTTGGTTCCAGGCAACTGCTACCACTTGCTGCCATTGAGACTTCGAACAAGAAACTTGGCTGCTGAGAGCCTAATTTCCTCAACAAGAGAATGATGCTGTCTCCAGTTGGTGCAAGGATTCAAGTGCATGTGCTATGCACTTGGCATCCCAGCTGGCCCGGGATGCCGCGATTCGAGGCTGTGCGACACACAGGCTGGTGGGAAGAGCAGGTTGGCCAAGACTGTGCAGACCTGGGAAGTGGGGGCGGGGGCTCCTCCTCCCTGGCCTGAGAGCCCCTCTGTGTTGTGAGGGGCCGGACAAGACTGGCTTACGGGCCCTCCGAGCCTTGTGATTCTACAAAATTCTGTGCAGGCGGTGTGAGGAAAAGGTTGACCCTTCTGCAAGTTGGTCTTCCCATGAGAACACCAGCAACAACTCTGTGCTCATAGACCGTACAGCTGCTCTCGGACACCCCCATTCACAGATCGTGACAGTGGCTGCGGCAGAGCCTGCCTAGTGTCCCGGGTGCAGCCCTCCCTGGTGCATTTGGTTTCCATAAGAAAGTTCTGAACATCTCAGAGTTTAACATTTTTTGGATTTAGCGTTTTCTTCTGAACAATGGAATGAGGAATGCCCAAACATCTTTCCAATTCTGTGGATAAAATGAACAGATGCTGATTAAAGCATTCTTCACTGACATGACGAGCCATTCACATACCCCCTGTACCTCTCTGCAGAGCCAAATAAAATCATTCCAGATCTCCCCTGTGCAGAAGAGAATGCTGGTGGCTTCGTTTAGGACCAGGGCTCTGGAAGGCCTCCCCGCCTCCAGCCACACAGCGAGTCCTCGTGGGAGGCCACCTTTGGGATGTTGCTACAACATCCTGCCGGACAGACGCCACACAGCCGTCACGCATAGCTCTGCCAGTCCACGAGTCGGTCATCGACACTCATCCAGTGCTCTCTGGTTTGGGCACCTCGACCTGGACCCCAGGGGAGGGGTGTTTGTTGATTGATTTATTGGGTACAGGGCTCTCTGCTGGGTGCCGAAGTGGGGGACGGGAGAGACCCAGGATGGCCTCTCTCTGTGTCTGTCTCCCATCCTCTGGAATGTCACGGCAGGAAGGACAAGGACAGGGTGCTTGGAGTGACACAGACCAGGGCTTCAATCCTGGCTCTGCCACTTGGTAGCTTAGATTTTTTTGTTAAAAGTGTTTTTTCCAAATCTCACTTTGCTCAGGTGTCAAATGGGAAGACACCTATCCTTACAAACTGTTGTGGGTGTGAATGGAATTACGTGACGTCCCTGGCACTCCCTGTTCACTGCATCTATGTTGCCTTCCTGTAGCTCAAAGCCTTAAGGATTAGAGAAATCCAGGGGAAGATGTTCTCTCCATGGGGTAGTGGACCCACAGCCCTGGGGCTGGAAGGCATCTGGGCCACAGGGCACCAGCCTCGGTCGAGAGACTCCTTGTTTTGGAGACGGAGGGCCCAGCCCAGGCGCCTGCCTTCTCATCAGATCTGCCCACACATAGCGCCTTGGGGAAGCCACTGTCTCCTATGCTGAGCACATGGTCCTCCCTTCTTGCTTGTGGAGAGAATGCTGCCCATCAGAGTGCCTGGGATTCCTGCTGGGCACTTCCCAGGGGGGTTGGGGGCCTCCTTGTTGGTGGGGGAGGGCGTAGAAGGAAGAGGCCCTCACTTTACTTCTCAGCTTCACAGACGGGTCTGGAGCGTCCGGCCACGACCCAGGGGGGCAGCCCCTGGGCACATGCAGGAAGAAGGGACAGATCGGACTAGCAGGAGCCCCTCACCCCAGGCCTGGTGCGGCCAGGCTGGAGCTGGGCACGAGGACGGTCCCTCAGAGGCAATGTGTTTTCCAGAAACTGGGTGCACTGCAGAAAGGGATTTAAATTCAAATTTCCTGCCAGTTTCGAAGCCTCAGTTCATTTCCTTCCCTTACTATTTGGCCCGAAATTCAGAGTCTTTGCTCGCACATTGCATCTGCGGACGTTGTCGGGGACTCGGCCGCACAAGGCGATCGATGCCCTGATGGGGACTTCACAGCACATTTCTGATGAAGCAAAACCCATTCTGACCGAGCCAGATGGGGACTGGCGGGAGGAAGCTCACAGGATAAATCCTGGAAAGTAGCTCTGGTGGAATCACATTCTGCCTCTAATTGATCTGCTTTGTCAAGGAAAAGGAAATTAACATCCAGTGTGCGGTTTTCTTAAGCAAACCCACGATTTCCCGCTCAGTTGCTGCAGATCAGCACAGCCAGGGCCTAATGCTGACATTTAGTGGAAGTGAATTTCCAAATAAACACCTGGGTACCTGCAGGGCACCCTCCCAAGTCCCCAGCCTCCCTTTTCCTCAGAGAGGCTGGGCTGCTCCAGAGACTGGGCTCTGCCAGCCTCCAGCACAAGAGTCCCCAGCAAGGAGGAAATGGGGGAAAACTTCTGGCCAGTAAGGAGACCAAAGCCACGGCCTCACTTGGCCCTTTCCAATCCACGACACCGATCCAATCCTTGTTCTGGCCACCATGTGTGAACACGAAGTGAGTTGTTTAAAAACATACACATGTGCTGAAATTAGGCTTTAGATTTTCTGATAAAGCTTCTGGACTGGCCACCCAGTGTGTGTGCGTGCATGTGTATGTGCATGTGTGTGCCTGGGTGGGTGCCTGTGCATGCCTGTGTGTGCCTGTGTGTGCATGTGTGTTAGAGTGTGTGTGCACATGCATGAGTGTGTGCATGTGTGTGCAAGTGTGTGCATTTGTGTGTGTGTGTACACATGCTCCCTGCAGCCTTTCTGAGCATGTGCTCCTTGCCTAACCTGTGCTGTGAAGATGGGGGTTGGGAAAGAGGATGCTGAGACAGAAGTTGCTGTAACTCTGGACAAAGAGGTTAAAAGCTTTCACCCCGTCCCCAGGCAGGGGTCAAGTGGCCAGTTTATCTCACCTTACAAGTGAACGTATGAGGACGCTCTGTTCTTCACCTCATGTGACACCCTGGTGACTCAAGCGATACCTTGGAGAAGATCAACCCCAGCATTCTTGGGGGCTCGCAGCCTGGAACCCTGTCATAAATGGTGTGCACCTGTTCCTCCCAACATACCCCCAACATCGAGACGGGTGTCCTCGGCCTCATTTTCCAGACGCGGAGGCTGGAGGGCACAGACCTGGCGGGAGCAGGCCCTGCACGCAGGCGCGGACCTCTCTGGGCCTTTCCTGCCTGCGGAAGGGGAGAGCAGCACCAGCTGGCTCGTGGGGTTGCAGGGTGAGTCCGTGGCGAAAGCATGCCAGCCGTCGCGGCTCTGTCTTCCTGACAGCGGCTGGAGGGTTTGAGAGAAGAGCCAAAGTGTCCTGGACCATG
>VBSM01003144.1:1981990-2076467 GCA_008086735.1 Cheirogaleus medius
CGCCGAGACGGGAATTCCTTCAGCAGCTTATCCTCGGTGACTTCCTTTCCTTTTAAAGGGAGGCCGGTTCCGGACCCACAGTCGTTATTGGCACAAGATCTGGTAGAGATGGGCTCGTCCTCCTTCCTTGAACCTGCCCTGACTTCTCCACCTGGGTCACTGTGGCTTTGCTCCCCGACCGGTCGTTCCCCTCTCCAGGTCCCTGTGCAGATGCCGGCTTCCTCCGTGTCTGTCTGAGTTGCTCGGGCCTCTTTCCGTGGCGCTTACGTGGATCAGAATTCCAAGCCTTTGGTGCGCTGCCCACATATCTTTCCAATCAGAAGAATTCGATTTGCTTTTCTTCAGAATTTTGCATTTGTCACCAACACTTTCAACACTGAGCATCCAGGGCAAGGCTGGGCTCTGTCAGCCCCGACCCTGGGGATGACTGGTGACAACGTGAGGGAGACAGACGCGGCTAATTGATCCGACCCCTCACCAACTCTGCTGCCACCACGGAGGGAGAGTCCCCGCTTTCTTGTGTGTGCTTGAAGGCTCGCCTTAGACACTTGCGGGGAGGGAAATTTTAGCAATGCTTAGATTTTAAAGAAGCAGATGGTTTTGAACAATTCCTTCCAAATGGTAATCCTGAACTTTGATAATTAGGTGCAGATGATAAGATGCAACATAAGAAACGGGTGTATTTCGCTATTCATGGGTTTCAGGGGGCCGGTGCCTCCTCGGATTCCCCACCCCGGGATCGCCTCTGAAGGCGGCCGCACAGCGGCGAAGGCGGGGAGATCGGAGAGGAAAAGAAAGGACCGATTTTCAGAGCTGTCCTGTGTCCCTGTCTACGGGACACAAACCAAAGTTTGGAGAGAAAGTCAGGGGTGTTTGTGGGAGTGGACGGGATTTTCTTAATCTGGGAAACTGGTTCAGGGCCACGAAACATTTCATCAGAGGCTAACGCGAAGCCGATGTGCTCATCAATATTTATGAGAAGCTCTCAGACCAGATCCTCCTACTGATTGTGGGTTCTCACCAGCCCAGGCAGCATGGCCAGGAAAACAGTGGAGCCAAATAACACAGCAGGCTTAGAAGTGATTCGTTTTTTCTCTGTAAACATGCTCTTTATCTTCATTTTAGCTATTTATTTTTCACTTGAAAGGTCTGCCTTCCCCCCCGAACCTGGAAACACTTACCGGGTGTTCACAGTCCCTCCGAGGTCTGTCCGCGTTCGCCGGCCCGTGAGCGAAGGAGACCAGGAGGAGATGGCGACAGTGGGGTCCCATGTGCCTTTTCTGACGTCATCACTTCCCTGCAAAGCAGACACGGCGAGGGTGGTCCTCATGTTATAGATGAGGAAATGAAGGATCCGAGAGCATCAGTCATTCTGGTACTAACGGGCAGAGTCAGACCTGGACTCGGGCTGGAGCACCCTTAGCCTCAGGCCTCCTGCTAGTTCCTGGCAGGACTGTGGTGGTCTTGGGGCGCTCAGCCTGCCTGGAGCACAGAGACACCCTCCTCTCTCTCTCTTCCATTGCCTGGGGGCTAGAAGCCCCCCCGGAGACCAGCGGGAGTTTCTCACAGTGCCAGTAATAGGGGGGTTGCTTGGGCATCTTCACTGAAGATCACACGGCCCCAGAGAGCAGAATGAGGGTCTCTGGTGAGCCTGAGTAATATCTATGCCTGGATGTCTCCCCGATTCTCCAACCGAGGAGGCGCTGGGGAATGCTGGCCGAGCAGAGGAGGGCCACGGAGGGGGCAAAGGACCAGCAAGGCAGTCCCGTCCCGCCCAGGCCCGGGCAGTGCCCAGGCAGGGCCCAGACCACCTGCAGCTCGGGTGCCCCGAGGGGCCGATTCCTTGCGCTATGAACGGGAGTCAGACGTCTGCGTTGTCCTGAGCTTGTCCCCAGGAATGAACTGCTTCCTTAGACATCACCACCTTCTCCTTGTTTTACGCCATCCGGTCCCTGTGATCTCAGAACTTCTGAACTTGATTTTATAAACCTGGGGGGGCCAGGGAGCCCAGCCAAACCTGAGGCTCATTACTCATAGAAACTAATTTTTAAGTATATAATTCTAGCATAAATTTACATATAAAGAAGGATCTTGGTTGGAAAAAACTTCTGTTATCATAACATTGTGGTTGTCATACAAAACCACGGGAGGCACATATGCAAAAGTTATGGTTGCTCAGCAACCACAGTTGCCCAGTTTAATGTCTGAGCACACAGACGGATGCTCGGAACCCAGCTTGGGGAAGATCCCACGTCTCCCCACACCAGCGGGGAGGTGAGTGCTGGGTGCTCCCCGATATCACACATGAGGAGGAGAATTATTAGCCAGATGAGACTATATTCCCAGCTCTCCCACTCTGTATCGTGCTTGTAGTGGTTGTTTGTTCCCTAAATAAATGCTTCCATCTTGCCAACCCTTGTCACGACACGTTTGCAAACTTGGCAGCATCAGCTTCGTGAAATGCTTGCATGGCCAGACGCTCACGGGTGCCGGGCAGGGGCTGGGCAGCCACTACGGTGGGCACTGTCACGTCCCTGGTAAAATGGACCCAGAAGGTCTCCCTGATAATGTGACTGGGGTGAGGCAGGAGACTGGTCCTCATTCTCTGTTGAGGACAATCTCTGGAAGGCAGGGCCCGACGAAGCTAGCCGTCGATGCCAGGAGGAAAAAACAGGAAGCCCAGTATTTATCCACTTGTCCTCCCGAAATGTCCTTTCACTCAAGGGTTCTTCAGGGGTTCCTTAGGCCTTACAGATGAAATCTGATCAATGCTTGATACCTGGACCACCTACTCCTGAAGGGAGCTCCCTGTGCACACAACTGACGAGCCCATTCCTCTCCTCCCCACCCACTTGCTAACTTCACCCTGCCCTCTCGGGACATGTGATCTCCAGGGAAGATGTCCAAATAACCCCCTTATTTTCAGGCCGTGTGAGAAGCTTCTGCTCGTCTCCAGGGGTTTCCAGCCCCATGTGCACTGGAAGAGAAAGGGAGGGAGGGTGTCCCCTGTGCCCAAGACCCCCAAGACCACCACAGTCCTGCCGTGGACCAGCAGGAAGCATGAGGTTAGGGGCAGGGCTCTGACCACTTGGAATGAGAATGACCGATGCTCTCTGACCTTCGATTTCCTCACCTGTTTGTGAACATCTCCAGCTATATAGACCAAGCACCGCACGTAACAAAGAATGGGAAAAGAGAGACACGTGGAGAACACCTTTGCTTTAATATGCTTACACACCAACTAACACACATCCTCCGCCTTATTAGTAAAGAACGCAATCGAGTTTCATCTTTAATTCCATCCTTGGCCTTCTGAAGGGTTTCCCCAAAAGGAGTGTCACCACAAAAGACAGATGGCTTCATCTCGGGGAGCATCGATCAGCAGCTGCAACGCTCTCTGTCTTTTCCGCGCTGGCCCTGGTGACCCGGTGGTGTGGTCTGTGTTTGTTATGACATTCACTCACCTCCACCTTCTTTTGTTGCAGAGGATGTTCCCCTACTGGGAGAGACAGCAACTGTGGCTTTGTCTCATCCTTATAAATGCAGTTGAATGAGGAGAAATGGATGAGTTGTACAATTCTGTTTGCCATGATGCAACACAGAAGCACCTTCCTCCGGGGGGTCCAGGGGAATGTAGGGCTTAGCTAGGGAACCTTAGCTGTTCTTGCCATCATCCCAGACTTAAGAACAGTGTTGCTTTTGGGGGTAGGTGGGGAGCCCTTTAGAAGATACATCTTGGAAAGGAATTAGCAGAGCATCGTTGAAGAATAATTTCCATGCTTAGGTAATGGAAACTTTATTTGTAATGGGCAGACTCATTTTAAAATTAAACCCAACCTCTGATTGGGCTCCCTATTAGTAATGAAGGGGGTGTTTAATGTTCTCGAGCCGAATGATGTGCTCTTTTCTTGGTTTCACCATAACACTTTGTTCCTAAGTTTATTATATAGATCCTGTCACATTGTGCTGTTAAATGGAGGTTTTTCTAGATCTAAAACAATGCAACATTTTAGAAAATCTAAAAAAGTAAAAAGAAATAAATTAAAACCTTTCACTATTGCACTTCCACTATTCAGCGATAACCATGACAGATGCTCTGATTCTTGCCCATGCATACTCTTAATATTATAATTTTAAAATTTGTCTCTCTTTTTCATTGCACAGTAAACTTTCTTGGTGTTTTTGAATTTTATTTTAATAGATTTCAAGGGAACAAGTGCAGTTTTGTTTCATGGATAAAATGTGTAGTTGTGAAGTCTGGTCTTACAGTGTAACCAGCACCCGAATAGTGTGCTTTGTACCATTAAGTAGTCTTCAGTCTCTTGCCCCACTCCCATTCTCCTGCCCTCTCATGCTCCCGAGTCTCCAAGGTTTATTATTCCACCCTATGTCCCTGTATTAGCCCCTACTTACAGGTGAGAACATGCAGTCTGTGACTTTCTGTTTCTGAGTTATTTCATTTAAAACATAACCTCCAGTTCCCTCCATGTTGTTGCAAAAGACACGGTTGCATTCTTTTTATGGCTGAGTAGTATTCCATGGTATATACATACCACATTTTTTAATCCAAACATCCCCTGATGGACACTTAGGTTGATTCCTTATCTTTGTAATTGTGACTAGTGCTGCAATAAACATGTAAGTGTAGGCATCTTTTGATATAATGATTTCTTTTTCTTTGGGTATGTATCTAGTAGTGGGGTAGCTGGATCAAATGGTATTTATGTTTTTAGTTCTTTGAGAAATCTCCATACTGTTTTCCATAGAGGTTGTACTAATTTACAACCCATCAACAATGTATAAACATTTACCCTTTTCTTCATATCCTTGTTGATATTTGTAATATTTTGACTTTTTAATAATAGCCATTCTGACTGGTGTAAGATGCTATCTCCTTTAATTTGCATTTCTATGATTATTAATGTTAAGCATTTTTTAATATGCTTGTTGACCATTTTTATGTCTTCATGAAAATTGTCTGTTCATATCTTTTGCCCACTTTTTAATGGGGTTGTTTTTGTTGCATTTGCTTTTGAGGTTTCAGTCATGAATTCTTTGCCAAGCCCCATGTCCAGAAAAGTTTTTCCTAAGCTTTCTTCTAGAATTTTTATAGTTTCAGATCTTACATTTAAGTCTTTAATCCATCTTGCGTTAATTTTTGTATATGGGAATAGATGTGGTCCTGTTGCATTCTCTGCATGTGGCTATCCAATTTTTCCAGAGTATTTATTGAATAGGGTATCCTTTCCCAAATGTATATTTTTGTTGACTTTGTCAAAGATCAGTTGGCTGTAGGTATGCGGCTTTATTTCTGAGTTCTCTGTTTTGTTCCACTGGTATATGTGTCTATTTTTATAAAGTTCTATGCTGTTTTGGTTACTATAGCCTTGTAGTATAATTTAAAGTCAGGTAATGTGTTGACTCCAAATTTCTTCTCTTTGCTTAGGATTTCTTTGACTATTCGGGCCCTTTTTTTGGTTCCATATGAACGTTAGGATTTTTTTTTTTTCTAATTCTATGAAAAATGATGTTGGTATTTTGATAGGAATTGCACTAAATGTGTAGATTGCTTTGGGCAGTATGGTCATTTTAATGATACTGATTTTTCCAATCTATGAGCATAGAATGTTTTCCCATTTGTTTCTGTCTTTTATAATTTCTTTGATCGTCATTTTATAGTTTTCCTTGTAGAGATCTTTTACTTCCTTAGTTGAATGTACTCCTAGGTATTTTTTTATTTTTTGGAGCTAATGGAATTGACTTCTTGACTTGGTTTTTTGCTTAATTGTAATTGGTGTATAGAAATGTTACTGATTTTTGTACGTTGATTTTATATCCTGAAACTTTACTGAATTCATTTATCAAATCTAGGAATAAACTTTTTAATGATACAGATCTGGTCTGTTTGTGGATGCTCAAACAGTATTATGTTAAAGGAATAATATTTAACATAAATGTTATGTTAGAGGAATGAGTGAAGGTACCCATTAGTTTTTATCAATGATCTTTTTCACTATTTCAGCTAAGATTTTCAGTACATAGCTATGGTGTTGATCAGGGATCATACATTGAAATGCTTTTCATAAGTAAAGTGATAAGTATTATCTAAATAGTGTGTGCTTAGCTCGCTGGACACATTACTTTCCTTCTTTTATGTCAGAGAAACTTAGTATGCAGCCCAAGTTGAAGTCCACTTATCAGCAGTGCTGCTTTGTCACCCAACGGAATGGTTACATTTATTATGAAAACATTGTTCAACTTTATCGCAAGTTAAAATTCATGTACGTTCTGCCCAGAGGGTACAGGCAGAAAAGCATGCGATTTCCCCATCACAACCGTCTCCCTGCACGGGACCGTTTTTTGATAACTTTGCATTTGAGCATCCTCCCTGGCCCTGTGAGTTTTGGGTTTCTCAAATTCCTTTTTGAAATAAGGTGGAATACAAATGAAGAGATATATAAACAACCTCGTAAGCATTTTAGCTCCCATTCAATGAGGGATGCCTAAAAAACCACTGGTCTAACATGTTTCTCTTTACTTTTTTTGTACAAATGCAAGTTTAGCACATGTGACGGGACTAGCAAGTCCCAGTGGTTGATTTCAATTTACACATCTCGTATCTCCCTTCCAAATCTGTGCTCACAGAGATAGACACGATCCCACACACAATATTTCTCCCCTCTTCAGTGAACAAATGTAGGCAGTGTGAGTCATGCCGGCTTCTCATGAACGATCAGTCTTGATTCTCTCAGATCCTGGGCAGTTGCTGTGGTCCTGTCTGCCCTCTCGGCCCCGGGCTTGCCGGGGCTATGGGTGCTTGCACTCTTCACTCCCTGCCTCCTTTCTGACTTCCGTTTCCCTCTAGTTGATCTCTGAGGCTCACCTGCTCTGGCCCCGTGGTTTTTCCCTGCACCCTGCCAAGGCTGCAGGAGAGGGCGGATCTCAACCCACTCTCTGGGAAGCAAGGCTGCCTCCCTCTTTACTCAGTCTGGCTGTAGAGGAGCTCACACCTGCTCTGTCTCTTTTTGTAAATTTGAATCCAACATGTAGGACCCATGGAGACCAGTCAGGAACTTCTGCATTTTTTAGAGGAGGAAACTGTCAGCCCAGTGGTTCATTCATAAGCATGTACTGAGTGTGCACCATGTGCTAAGACTAGCGCCCAAATCTGTCTGGATCAACTAAAGAAAACAATTCATGGGGTGAGAGCTAGGGGTTAGACCTATTCGTTGATGTCCATTCAGGAGCCTATCACAAATATCTATTTTTGCATGAGCGAATTTACCTTCCTCTATTTTCACAGAAGATATTTGTGTCCAAAGATTCATCTAGGAATGTTAATCCCTAAGATGGTATTTTCTCCTCCCTTCTGCTTACAGATCTGTTCCCGACTGCCTTAGTCTGTCTCCAAGGCTAGCTGCCTGAAGAGGTAACATCACATTTCCCTGTGGACTGCCTAAGTCATAATCAGGGAAGAGGTGAATCATTTAAATATATTTTCTTCTTCCTGAATTTTAAATGTTCATGTCGCTTTTGTAGAATGCACAAAGAGCTGGGAGGTAGGTATGAAGCATGCAGGCTGCATCAAATCCAAATCCGTCCAGCAGCTATGGTTCAAAGCGAAGACGATCAGGGTTGGGAGAGAAAATAAAAGGAAACTTATGAGATAATGCTTGAGACAGATTGTCAATAGTATGTGGAAAGGCCACTTCACTTGATCAGCTGGGCTGTTTGGAGCAGAATTTTGATTAAAGAAGACATTCGGGGCAGGGCTGGGGTGGACAGGCCGTCTGCACTGCACATTGCTCACGGTGAATAAATGTGAGTCACAGCGTCTGAGGCTGGGAGGGAGAGAGGGGCTTCTTCCCTGACACACCAGCCTAGCGGTTGTTCTGGACTAGTTTACCAGACGTTATCCATAGAGCCCACAAATGCAAGGAGAAAACAAAGCTTGACCACTTGCAAGTCATGAGGAAGCCTGGGGTCAGGGCACGAGGCTGCCTTCCTTCCACGGCCTGGGGCCGGCGGCTGACGTGGCTCTTCCCACACGCTGGGCCCTACATGTGCCTGGCTGCAGGGCTGGCTGTCCTCCTCAGACCCCATCCCTTGCTCCTCAATCCCTAAACACAAGAGTAGACTAAGGAATTCCAATGGAAGAAATGTTTGTAAATATTTGACTAAAAAAAAGTGACTTTTGATACCAGCATGGGAAAACTTATAAAAAATATCTATTCTGTGGTCTGCACTCGGGAAAGAATAGCAGGTGCAGATTCCAGCCTCCCTTTGGCCCACCTCACTCTGGAAATGCAAGGTGCGTGAGGACAGGTCCAGCATAGCGGTGCACCTGTGCTGAAGGTGGCCTCGTCCCCTGCAGCTTCTCACTCCACCCCGCGGAGCGCGGGAGTGTCCCTTGCTCCTTGCTGTCCTATGCAGGAAGGTTGACATTTCAAAGACCGTCTAAAAAGACAGCTGAGAAATCCCAAGATTCGAGGGGACACTGCTATCACTGCCTCAGCCTGCATTAGCCACGTGCTGGATTGGGGCTTGGTTTGTGGCTTTCTGCAAGCGGGGAACATCTGAACCCGCTAACAAATGCTGCGGCTTTGCTGGGGAGGGTCGGGCGGCCTCTGAGAGACGCAGCAGGAGCAGCCGTGGCGATCCTCCCGGCCTTCCCGGTCTGTAGTGGGCGCCGTGCTGTGTGCTGTGTTTTGGGGGCAGTTTGGCTGGACTGCCCAGTCACAGCCACTGTGTCCTGCCCCACCCCAGACCAGGCGTCACCTTCTTCTCTCTCCATAATCCCCGACAAGACCGCCTGCCCCCCGCTCCTCTCCCTCTGGGCCACCGGGCTGCAGGTCAGGGCTCTGGTGCTGAGCCATGCTCCGGAGGCACCAGGGTCATTGCATTGACCCCTCCAGGGGGACTTTCCAGAGAATCACCCAAGGGGCTGCAGGGACTGTGGGAATTTCTACAAGACCTGCCCAGCGGTGGCTTCTGAGCACCTTCAAAATGGTGTTGCCACGGCCAGCAGGGGCTCTGAGCAGGTGGGAGCTCACCAGGAACGGGCAGGCGGGTCCTGGCTTATTCCTGCCCCCCGGCTGCTGGCCCCTTATCTATGGATCTCCTCCGTTTGACCCAAGAACCTGCTTTGTGTGCTGGGCAGGTGTTCAATAAGATCTTGCTACTGTGAGCTTTTTCTTAGGATGACCTTCCAAACAGCCAGGTGCTGTGTGGATCAGGGCCGTGGGAGAGATGCTGTCTTCTGGCTCAGGGCCCCCCGGGCCGTGCTGTGCATGTGTGAGCCCCAGGTTTTTGCAGTGGTCCCCTGAGTCCCTTTCATCCACTCTCCCCACCAGAGCACCCTCCCTGGAGCACACACCCCGGAATGCTCACACCGGCAGGCTGGAAACCCCGGGTGCCCCTGGAAATGCTCTCGCAGAGTGCAACTGGGGACACGCATGGTGCCGGGGCCGCAACCTGACCCCAGTGGGGTCGCTGGGAAGGAAGGCAAGAAGCAGCCACGTCTGGGCCCAGGAAGGGAAATTAGGACAATTTATTATTTCCCTGTTGCACTGAATAAATAGACTTCAAGATAAATTATTGGGGCCTGCAGCCTGCTTGATGCAAAGCCCTGCGTGAAGGCAGACTTTAATGAACACGGGCTGCCTGCCCGCCCTCTCACTTGGTCTGCTATTAACTGGGGAACCTTTGGCTCGTGGCCTAAATAATAGAAGAATAATTAGAATAATTACTGGAGAAGGCCGGGTCAAACATCCGAGGATCTTGTCTTAACTACTTGGTTATCTTTATTTATTTATTTTTTTTCTTGTAAGACATTCTTAAAACTGACCAAACACTGCTACTTTGCATTTGGAATACTTATTTTATATAAAATAAAATCGTTGCTTAGTAGAGTGAGCCACCATTCGAAATGAACAATCACACTCCTTCATGACTTCTGAGCCCACCCTGGTGTGGGTGAAACTTTCACGCCAGCTTTTGCTTTTGCTTTTCTCAGCCGGGCTTCCAGGGGATCACCTGGGAGACAGCGACGAGATTACTCCAACTCTCCTGGGCAGCTCACGAGGACAAAGGGATTTGGGCACTTTCCTTACCCTTCAACTTGGTTGTTTTTACAGAAGCAAGGCAAGAAAAACTCCAATCCCAGTGGAGAGGAGGAGGCCACAGGTGAGGA
The DNA here is from genome assembly GCA_008086735.1 of Cheirogaleus medius. Lineage (NCBI taxonomy): Eukaryota > Metazoa > Chordata > Mammalia > Primates > Cheirogaleidae > Cheirogaleus > Cheirogaleus medius. Next base: position 1,992,183 of record VBSM01003144.1, read on the forward strand.
GGGAGTCGCCGTTCCCGCAGGCGTGGCCGGGAGGACTTGGATGTCCCCCTGGACACACACGGCCTTGTGACGTCAGTGCAGTTTCGTAAGCGCCACTAAAGCCTCTCACGTTTTCGTTCCAGCTTCTCTTCCCTGGGACTGCCTGGGTCTCGGCAGCATCAGGTTCGGGCTTGAATCCCAGCTCCTGGGCTGTTAAGTCTGATGCCCTGGGCATGGGCCTTGCTTGACCACAGGGTGACTCTGTTTTCTTTTTGTGAGACGGAAGTGATAGGACCACCCGCCTCACACAGGGCTGCAGGGGCTGCTGTGATTAGCAAAGCACCTGATGCAGAACGATAAAGGGGCTTTCCTGTCGGCCTGCTGCTTGGATGCCATCTCTGCACATCACAACTATCAAATGCAACATCCATGTGCCTTACCCAGGAGAAGTCCCTTGTCTCAACGCTGTGCCCCCACTTGGTGGCGGGGACCCAGGGACCTCGTCTTGCCTGTTTCCTCCCAGTCCCAGGCTAAATATCTGCATACAATTCTGTTGGTAGCAGATATGGGAAGGGGGAGGGGAGAGTGGTTGCAAATGTCTTTTCTCCTTTAAGACCTAAAACAAGGCAGGCAGATTGAAAACAGCCACCTGGAGACAGACATTATATCAAATCAACAAATATCCCGATACACGCCCATGCCCTAGAAAGATGCCAAGGAGAGGTCCCCTGTGCACGTCCTCAAGAAGCCAGGCCCCGGAGGACAGACAGCAACCGTGGAAGAACCATGCGCACCTACCAGGCATGCCTGGGTGGCAGGTGTTCAGGGCGGGAGATTGCAGAGCCCAGAGAGAACAGATGATTCCAGAATGGAGGGTGCTTTCTGCACCCCTCTACCTCCATCGTGTTGGCCATGCCGCCGTCAGCAAAGTCTGGGATTGAAGGTCATTCTGCAGCTAGGGGGCTCAGAGCACCCCCTGAGCTTATGCTGTGGCTTCGGGGGAACAGCTGTCCTTTTGGATAGAAGCACCCCAGGGAAGGGGGCGATTCGTGCCCAGGGCTCCCCTCTGACGCAAAGCACCGTGTGGAGCCAGGCTGCCCCTCCCCTGCCTGCTCGGGAGTGAGTGATGCTGACACACCCCGCTTCAGCACAGCCAGGCACTCATCCGGCATGTCACTGCGGCTTTTAAATATTCCTCCTCCTCATTTTTCGATAATTAATAATATGCATCAATAATGCCAAGCTCCGAATCTGAATCCACCATAAACTTGACAGACTCCCACGTTCTCCCCTTGAGTTTGTTTCCCCCTTAAACACACCGGGACGCTGGTGAAGCGCCGCTCCCAGGAACCTGAGTGCTCTGGGGCACAGCGCGGTGGGTGAGCACCAGCCCAGCTCCCAGGCTCGGCTCCCGTGTGTCGCTGCGCCGACGCAGGTGGGGGTGGCTCGAATCACCTCCCTGCCCCCGCAGACGGGCTGTGTGTTCGTGCCTCACTAAGACACCGAGTAGCTTTCAAGGTCAATAAAATTATGGGGTTTGAGTCTGGAATCTTCGCGTGCGCTCTCCCCTAAATTCCGTCTCGAGACCCGCTTGCTTGTGCAGATGGCACTGGGACTCCAGATCGTGGCGTGCGAGCGCCCGCGCCGCCCGCGTGTGAGAGGCTCCTAAATGAGAACTTATTACAACCTGTCATTCTCCCGTAATTATCCGCAGCCGGGATGCTCTCAGTTGTTTCCATATCATCTGGAATGACACGGAGTAGATGTTCCCCGGGCCTGTGTACCACCAGCAGCGAGCTTTGCAGCCGCACTCAGCCATTTGCATTTCGAAAGAGGCAGAGGCCTGACAGAGATTTTTTGAGCTATTATGAAGCACTTATTAGTAGAAATTGAACCAATGCACCCCCCATCCTTTCCTTCCTCGTAATCATTATTTCTACAAATTCTCTGCACCTTCCAAAAATTCTAGGGCACGCTGTCTGAAAAGATCACCTGCCACTGAAAGCATTATTCATTTGGGTTAATATAGCTCCAAATGCTAATAGTTCCTTCCTTAATGTTTCTGGAGATCACGGAAGTATCACCTAGAGGGAAAAATCACTCTGTGTGTTGCTAAAATGTATACGCACACATATGTATATGTGTGTGTATATGTGCTGCACACATAAAATATTAACGCTATGTGTGCACATACAAAGCACAAGAAATTACAGGTGTGTATCAACATGTATGTGTATATTAATACATGTATGTGTATATTGTGTGTCTATGTACATGCATGCACATACATGTGTGTGTTAAACAATGAACCCAGAAGAGGGGGGCGGCCTGCTGTTTGTTATGTGTTTAAATGCTTCTCCTAAAGGAAATTACATACTAATAAAGGCTCAATTGTGGTAACAGAAAACGTGGGGTTCAGAAGGCTCTCAGCCACACTGAGAGAAACACTGTATTAAAACCCTTGCGTTTATAATTACTAATAGTCATTTTCGTGCTGTTTAAAAATATCTCGGTGTCAGCTGGAGAATCAGAGGCTCTACTAGTTCTCAGAGCAGGGACAGCACAAGGGCAGCATTCCAAATTCTGTTAAATTTCTCAACAACGTTATCCCCCACGCCCTCATCTTTAGTCTCCTTGACCTCCCTCCCTTCCCCGGGCACAGCTTTCCCGCCTGCCCCGCTGTCCTCGAGCCCCTCCTCCTCTGTGGCCTCGCAGCCGTCTCCGCTCTCGCCAGGCAGGCCCAGGGCCGGCGCCAGCCATTGGGACTCTCCGGCAGTCCCTTGTCCTTGGGGTGGTCCCGCCTGGCTTGGTTCCCTGTCCTCCTGGGGCCGCGGGGTGGGGTTCCACCTTCAGGAGGGAAGCCATGTGCTGCCGTCTCCCCACTCCCGGGAGAGGAGCAGGTCTGTGCTCTGCCGACCTCTAGAATCCTCCCCGTGTGGGGCAGCGCCCACCTGGTCCCGCCGCGCTGTGTCTCGGCACGGCCTCCTTCCCACGCGGGCCTCAGGGAGGCCTCTCCAGAGGACAGCGCACAGGGCAGGGGCTGCTGTGCATGGTCTTGGTCCCCACGTTGCCTGCTGCCGCCTCCAGCCAGGCGGGTGTGGCCGGCCAGCGGGACAACCGCGCCCACTCCCCACCAGCTGAAAGGCGCGGGCTCAGGGCCTCGCACGGATGTTCCCGGGGATGCCCCGGGGGAACTTCCCATGGAACATGGAATTAAATTTGAGTATCATCATTATTATCAATTATTATTTATTGCACGCCCACCGGTGGCCCTGGCACGCTCCCGGTTTAATGTTTCAATAAGACCTTATTTGTACAGTTCCCACCAGGGTCCCGAATTTCAGTCTTTGTCCGAATTACCTTCTTTGCGACGCTTTAGTGATTTTTAAATTCTTAGATTAAACCTTTCTTGTCTCTCATTTTCCCGTGTCTTTGTACTCTCCTGCAGGTGACCTGATTGTCTTTCTACCTTCTCATAAAATGCTCACCATGTCCGGGTCTTCCTTTCTTTCTCCCTGTTCCTATTTTCCGTTTGTGCTGTCCCTCCCCTCTGCTGGCAGGTCAAACTCAAAGTCTTTCTCCTGCTCCAGGTAAACCTCATGGCTGAAAATTTGTCTCCATTTCTTCTTTCTGCCTTTCTGTGTGGGTGGCTGTGGTCTGCCCTGGTGCAGGGTCCAGCGGGGCTTCCCATCCGTGTTCCCAGGAGTGTCCAGGGCTGTGATGAGGCTGGCTTGGGAAAAGGCCAAAGAGGCTGGAAGGAAAGTGAGGAGAGCCTCCAGGAGGCCCCCCCAGGCAGGGCTGTCGACCCAGAGAGAAGAGGCCCCCCCCTGCCCAGGGACGCCAGCTTGCCCCGTCGGTTCCTGGGCATTGCTTTCTGATATTGCCTGCAAAATTCTGCATTGAATTCAAGCAAATTGGCTTAACGTGAATCAATAACCATTTCCGAGTTCATTGAAGAGTTCCCAGGCCCCATTTTATGAACCTTTATTGTCGAAGGGAGTCCTGACTGCCTCTTTCCGAGCAGTCCAGAAATATGAATGCCCTTAACGGCACGACCCAAACGCACATATTTATTAGAGTTTAGCGGCACACTCACGCTAGGATACATTTTTAGATGCAGGTTTTTTTATTACTTAAAAAAAAATCCTCTGCCACTGGAGAAGGAGAGCATGAAGCCAGCCCCATCCTTCAGTCCTGTCTTTGGAAAACTTAGTCTAAATCAACCAAAGACAAGCCGACTGCAAATTATGCTGAGCCGCAGCGAGGTGAGGTCGGCGCAGCCCCGTTCCAAGGACCGTTTATCAAACACCACAGACTGACACCCGCTTCCTTCAGATCTGATAGATCACACGGTGCGAGCAGGAAGAAAAGTGGCATCAAACAAACACCCCCTCCATCACTTTTTGGAATGAAACGCAGAAGAAGAACCCCTCTCTGCCCTAGTTCTGTAATCCCCCTAAACTACAGCCGCCCTTGGGAGCGGAACACTCCGGCTTCAGAGAAAAAGAATTAGTGTTTCATTTTCCAAGGCTGTCACGCCCTACCTTAATGAGCACTTAAAAGAGATGAATGTGCCGGGAATGAAAAGATTTATTTGAGATATTTAAATAATCTCTCTCCAGCTATAACTAAGCTGACACTCCGGGCTCGCACGATGATATTTTTCTGTTATTTTTGATAACACCCAGTAGAAGTTTGCCGCTTGCCCTGCCTTTGTGTGGAGCGCGCCTGTGTGGAGCGCGCCGGAACGCGCCGGGAAAAGTGGTGGGGATGACGCGGACGGAGACGCGCCTCCGTGACAATCGGGCCAATTAAGATCCTTCATCATATTTCCCGATGTAAACAGCTAAATAAATATCACGTTAATTTTTTTTTAAATAAAAAATTAACAGCGCAACAGATCTTCCCTCCTTTGCAGCGCACTAAAAACCCTTGCGAGAGTTATGGCGCCGTCCGTTACAATCAGCCATGAAGTACATTACAAAGGTAATGTGGGTTTAAGAAGGAACTACTGCAGAATGTATATTTTCATTATCAAAAACGTTAAGCCATTTATCCTGAGGAGTCAGAATAATCATTAATGGCTGGGAATTTATGGTGCCAGATCTTAAACTAATGTGAATGATTCCAGGTGTTACTAATGGCTTCAGTGAAATGTGCCAGTATCTAAGACTTCTACTAAATCTGAGGTAATAGTCGGACGCTTAATCTCGACAGATGAGTAGCAATTTAACTGACACATTGATTGGATTCTGTAGACTTAAATGGCACCCATTGTGAAGGCTCACGGTCGGACGGCCGGCCAGAGGGCGGCTTAGAAGTCATTCCCTCTCCAGGTAGCCCAGCCCCAGGGTTGCGAAGGTTGCACTGAGCCGACTTGCAAATGACGCTGTTTTTATTAATGCACGTGTGGTTCTTTTTTGGGAGGGGGGAATGTATGTAATAACAAAGTTTGAAACTCTCCTGCTAGCTTTTAATCCTTCTCTCTAACATTTTTAGAAAATTCTTTGAGGTCACTAGTGGCTGACTGTCACGAGGGAGCGGCTATGTGGGCCACGTCGAGCCAGGTAAATATTTTAACTGAGCCCAGCGTGTACTAGCTCTGTGCAGCGGTACGAATGGCTCTGTCCCGATATGCCGATATGCGCGGCGTGGCTTTCCGTCATCCCTGCTCCCCGAGTGGCATCTGTGCACGTCCTGTGGGATGTTTCCGGTGGGTGGCTTTAGCTGAACGTAAGGGACAAGAGCCCTGAGTCCGAGTCACGGGTAGCACTGGGTCTTACTGGTGCCGGCCTGGGCTGCACTTGCTGGTCCGGAGGCCAGTGGCGCTGGATGCCCTTGTACCCCCCACCTGTCCTGCTCATTAATGGTGACCGCTGGCACCGCGAGACCCACTCCCCTGAACACGGACGTTCCTGACTGTTGTCAACATCCTTTGAAAGCACATAAAAATAAATTATCCATAGGTTTACCTGTCGGGAAGATAGATTTGGTGCATCCGACTGTTGCAGGCATTTCAAATGACAGGGGTGCCTATCATGTTCCCATAATAGGGTCAAACAGCTGGACGGGGATTTGATGCTCAGCAAGGCCAGAAGGGCCGAGCACTTGCAGGGGAGGATGAATGGGGTGAGCGCAGGCGGCGGGGCCTGTTTATTACGGCGTTTTTCTGCTTCGCTGCAGACCTGTAATGATCGCCACGGAGCGGGACTGACGGTTCCCCTCTCCTGTCTGGCGCTGCGTGGAAAGTGGGTGAAGGCAGAGAAGCTGCCCGCTGACCCATCGCTCTGCCCCGTCAAGGGTTCAATTTACTTCTCCTGACACGCGGTGAAGAGGCGGTGGGGGTCGCGTCTGATTGGTCTGTGTGGGTTAAATAAGAATTAGTTTAATGAATATTTCAAAACGCCTTGTCCGGATCAGATATTTTAATTAAGGGACATGCATTCCGTATGTGCAGGGCCCCCTGTCCTCCTGTGCCTTCCATGGGTGTCCACGGGGTCCTCAGCTTCAGAGGCAAACAGGAGGATCACATGGGCCAGGTGCTGACATCTGCGTGGGCTGGACAGCTCTGGCCTTTGTGAAGCCCGGAAGGGCAATGTGTGCCAGGAAGCAGGGCTGCCTGGAAGGAGTGGAGGCCACTCCCCCGGGGCCGGCCTGCTGAGGGGGTGCTGGGGGCGTCTTCCTTCTCAAGCCCGAGGGGCACCCTGGCCAAGCCACGTTTTGGATCATCCTGCCTTGTGGCCACGGGGCTGACGGGCACACTGAGTAGCAGCAGGCCCTGGACAAACGCGCAGTGTGGGGCGAGTCTGGCTGCAGCTGGGGTTGGCCCGTCTGCCCCGTCACTGCCCGAGTATAAACTCCTGGGGGCCACGGAGTGGTTCTTACTCATGCTCGTGCCTCCGTGGTACCGTGCTTGGAACCATTTTGTTCTATCCCATGAACATACATAGTCCTCTCCTGTGCCAGGAAGGGAGGGTCTGCTCGTCCTTGCTAGGGCGTTGGGCACATGCGGAGGAGCTCCCCCGTGGGGCTTGCGGGGCGGGTACAGCAGGGAGACAAGACCTCGTTGAGGTGGCTATGGCGGGCCGTGTGGGAGGGAGACCCGGCGCGTGCTCCGCTTCTCCCCAGCAGTCTCCTGCTTGTGCTGACACCTCGGTAGCTGTGGCCTTGCCTCAGTTTCCTTCCTAGGGGCCACAAAGATAAGCCGTGTGGGTGTCACCAGATCAAAAACAAAACTGAAAAAGATCCCCAGCACCTGGTCTTACTTAAATCCCAGGCAAGATGCAATCGGGAACTGCCCTCGGAGCCACGCACGGTCTGCATGGCACGCCTCTGCTCTGCTCTGGAGAAACCCGAGGTCTGCCCCGGGTGCCCTGTCAGGGCGCCCAACACACTCGGAGGGAAGGCAGAGGTTGTCTTTAAACCCTCCAGGTACAGGGGGATTCCACACAGGCGGGGGAATCATGTTATTTACATGGCCAAGGACTAGAATTATATTTTCAATAATGAGATAGGAAGTTCATTTCCAGTGCGTATTGCAAATGGTTATTTTTCTGTGCCACCCTCTGCTATTGCTCACATAACAGAAGCGGGGCTGATTCAGATGGAATGTTGTGAAACCACCGCAGGAAAGGTACCCAAGTGCTTTTCCACTGGGGGAGAATATTCCAGGGCTGGACTCTCAGGCAGGGAGCCCAGGAGTTGCCGGGAAATCCTGGTTTCCTGGAGGCGCAGCGCTGGCGATGAGTCCCTCCAACGCTGCTGCACTAAGCACCTGAGGGTGTCGGGGGACCGGGCTCTGACCGCCGCCCACGATGGCGGAGGCCACGTCCCTGTCAGGGTGGAGGGCCCCACATTGGCGGTCTGTGAGTTCCCAAAGGTGACAAGTTAGTCGACCACATCCAATGGCTCAGATTTTGTTTCACATTATAATTCGCATTCGCCAGCCAGTATTAAACGCTGTTCGTAAATGGACTCCCTGAACCCTCACCTGTTTTAGGTAAAAGTTTAAACTGGGGCAAATATTCAGGGAAGTGATCTGACAATACTTAGGGAAATTAGATGGGTGCATCTTATTGCTCAATATGGCCCCACTTACAATAAGAGGGCACATTCCTTGCAGGTCATCGTCATAGCAAGGGGCCAGGTTAGGCCAGCCTTGCTGGAGCATTAGGAAAACACAGAGTGGCTCGTGCACACAGCGGTGTTCCGTGCTGCACGTGGGCGTGGGGGACAGACTCACAGAGCAGGTCGGACAAATCTTCAGAACGGACCGCTCAGTGGAACAAGGAAGAAATGGAGTGCGATCCTAACACCGTCTGTGTGAGTTAGAAGTATGTCCCTGCATGAGACAGTCTGAGCACGTGCACTGGTGTAATGTACACAGACAGAACACACTGACGGGGCCCTTCTAGGATTGGGCCAGAGCAGGAGTAGAGATGGGACAGAGACACATGTTCAATTAAAATAAGCTAAGGATGGGGTCTCGCGCGAACCGTGATGATATTGTACGTGAACCGAGAGATGTGATTAACTCAGTTCTACCCATCTGAGGAACAAAATCAAGCCAAATGCATAAATGCTGCGTGACCATTTCCACCTGTTATTTCATGACGGATGAAGGGCTGATGAGACAGAGTCTGCTCTGGTTTTGCAGGAGCTGCACGCAGAGCTGCCGTGGTTGGAGATCTGCTCGCGCCTCGCTGGAGTCCAGTTAATAGTTTAAAGTGAACTGTGCTCTAATTACTTACTTGTAACATGTCCTTTCTTTTTATCAGTCTCAATACCTGGTAACATGAGGAAAGCATCAGACAAATCCCAACTGAGGAAGGTTCTACAAAATACCTGACCGGCTTTCCTCCGAATCGTCGGGGTCCTGAGAAACAGGGGGCGTCTGAGAAACTGCCACAGCCCAGAGGAGCCCAAGGAGACGCGACGTGTCAGCGAAACGTGGAGCCCCAGGTGGGATCTCGGAACAGAGAAAGGGCACTGGGCAAAAACAAAGTGCATCTTTGTAAACTATTACCAACTTTTGTCAATAGTAACAGGTCACAGGTCGTGCATTAATTATAACACACACACCACACTGCGGGTTCTAGCGCTTCTGCCCCACCCCGGTGGACTGCCTCACACCCCTTGTGTGTCCTTCAATGCGGGGCCACCACCCCACGCAGGTAAGCAAATGCGTTGTCCTCACGGAACCCACAGGTGAGGGCTCAGGGGACGCAGCTGTGGGGTCCTTGCTTCCTCTGCTCCACCCGGAGCCTGGCCACCTGAGTCCCATCTCCAGGCCATAGTAGCTCACTGCAGGGAACAAAGGTATCAAGACTCGCTTACATTGTAAGGGAAAACATGTTATTTTCTTTTTTCACAGACAACCTGAAACTTAGAGTAGCCATTACTCTCCTCGGGTTGCGGTCACGAAGTAGCACAAACTGGTGGTTAAAACTGCGAGCGCTTGTTCTTGCGCGGTCCTGGAGGCCGGAGTCCAAGAGCAAAGTGGTGGCGGAGGCTCAGTCCCCGTGAAACCTCCGTCCTTGCCTTCCCAGTGCGGGTGTTGACAACAGTCCTCGGTGTTCCTCGGCTTGCAGGCGCATCACTCCGATCTCCGCCCCATCACACAGGCCACCCTTTCCCTGTGTCTGTGTCTCACCGGGCTTCTCCTCTCTGCGTGAGTCTCTCTTCCTCCTCTGGTGGAGACACCAGTCGCGTTAGATTAAGGCGTGCTCTAATGACCTCAGCTTACCTCGATTCCGTCTGCAAAGCCCGTTTCCTCCTAAGGCCACATTCACAGCTACTGGGGTTAGGACAGCGACATACTTTCCCCCTGCCCGGGTTGTAGTAGATTTTATTTGGACGTAGTTCCCTTTCTCTATCCTCAAATCATCACTTAACCTTCTAGATTTCTACAAACCAGGAAAGACAAAAAGCCCTTGTTACCGATGTAGAATCGTCACGTGTTGAACCACCAAATGAAGTCACATCACTTTCCCGTGTATCGCAAGCTCTTCCATAAAGGAAGAAACCTTTCGAGGGGTCGCAACGCAACCCGCAGCAGGTGTGGCTTGTTGCGGTCCTGACTGGGGTTGCCCAGCCTGCCCAGAAACCTGGCTGCTGGTCCGTCCCCCCGGCCCCTGCTGTGTCCCCCACGGAGGACCCCAAGCCACATTCTCACACCACGAGGCCTTTCTTGGCCCACAGCATCTGAAGCCAGCGCTGGGGGGTAAAGAGGAAACACCTCCCACCAGGGCCCTGTGAGGAGACAGGGGCCTGGAGACCCCGACAGTCCCCTGGGGGTCCGGGCTCGTCCGTTCCCCATTCTCCCAGGTCCGTCCCAGGAGCGCCGGCTGCAGTGGCATTCTCGGCCTTCTCCACGTGGCGCTGGCGTCCTGCCGCCCACGGCCATGTTGTCTTGGCGGTAAAATGCGTGAGAGCGCCATCGGAGGATCTTAGGAAGAAAAGCACCCGTTCGCTGCCAAACTAAATACCCGATTCCATGTACAACCCAGTACCTTTTCCCAATCAGAAAAACCCAAACCTAAACCTCAGCCTGTGTATAAACTTTAACACATGGCAGTATAATTGGTTCCTCTGGTCTCCGTGATTGTGAACGTCACGGCCAGGCAACGTGCCACCGTGTGGACGTGCTATCCTTTGCTGGAGGTCGGGACTTGCGAAGTTCTCACCATCGCAGAGAGTGCTGCAAGGAATAACCACGCACAGAGTTCTTTCTATTTAACAATTGCTTTAAGGACGAATAACCCTGGAATTCTTAGGTCAAAGGAGTTCAGTTTTTATGACTTTAAATATTATCAGGGAATATTCCAGGAGGGTTTTCCCGATTCGCAGTGTTGTGTGCCGTGGGGTTGCGGGTCATTTGCCACGTTCTGGCCAGCGCAGATGCTGCTGTTTCTTTTGGTTAATTTAACAACAACAAAAAAATCCCCTAAAACCCCACTGTTCAGGTTTTTCCTTAGTTCTTGATTTAATGCCTTTAACACTGGACTATACACTGCACGAGGAGGGAAGATGTCTGTTTTGGCCGCTGTAGATGTCTGTGGACTGAACAAATGGCAGGAATAAGTGGGTAAATGCAGGGTTCGGCCCCAGGCAGTTCACAGGGTGCGGTGGGTGCTGAGCACAGGACATGAGGCTGCACCCAAGAGGGTGCCCGGACGCAGGGGCCCGGGAGTCCGCCGGGCACCGTGCCGGGCACCGTGAGGGGGTTGCCTCCCTCCGACGGTTACCCCCTTCTACAGGTGAGGACATGAGTCCCAGGTCACAGAGCAGGCTGGTGACGTAGGCGCCTCAGTCATCCTGCCCCTGCTTCTCTGACCACGGGAGTGGACCCTCCCACCAGAGCCAGAATGACCCCGTGGAGGAGACCTCGTGTCAGCAGGGAGCTGGTGTCTACGCACTGCTGTCATTCACAAGTGGGGCCTCCCCATAGGTGTCCCTGCAGTTCTCCCTCCACCTGGGCTGCTCCGGTGACTGGTGGTGAGCCCAGAACAGCTGAGTGACTTGGGTTGGAAGTGGCCAAGAGCAGAGGAGGTTTTCTCATTAACCGGCCTGGAGAGTTGTTGCCCACAGTGAAGCGTGGATAATTGCCATTTTTAATGGGGTTGATTTAGCAGCAACAATTTTGCAATTTTCTCTTTTCCCTGGGGCTGTCACCTGGGCCCCTGCACACCTGGGGGAGATGGCGAGCTGCTGGGGTCTGCCTAGCCACCCTCTGGGGCCCGGCCAGCTTCGGGGCAGGGCATGGACTTCCAGGCCACCTGGGGACTAATTAGACCCCGCAGCAGCCTCCCCCAGTGCTGTGAGGTGAGCCTGGAGTTGGCTCCCTCCCGAGACACTGGGTCCTCGCTCTCTGGTGAGGCAGCCGTTTCTCACCGCCTGTCCTCGCCTGCTCCAGCCACGGCCTGTGCGCGTCGTCCTAGCTCAGTAGTGACAGGGTGAGGCGGGGCCCGAGGGTCCAGGTCTGCTCTCTCTGTAGGAGGCACGTTGTTGTCACCTGTGTCCTTGCACTGCGTCGGAATGCATCGGAAAGCAGGAAGCCATTGCCGCGGGCCTACCTGCTGGGACACGCTGGATGTCTTACCACTTTAAATACTATTTAAAAATATTTTAATACTTAATATTTATTTAATTATTTAATATTTATTTATTTAATATTTATTAATGTATTAATATTTATTTAGTTAATATTTATTTGATATTTATTATTTATTTAATATTTAATATTTATTTCAATGTTAAAGAGTTACTCAATGAGAATGGGGGAGTGGAGCCATCAGGACCCTGCAGTGAGGATTTCGTGCACTTGGTTTCTGGAACGGCCCCTGAGTAGGGCAGAGGAGCCCTCCCTGCAGCAGGAAGGAGGGGGGGCCAGCCACGTCCCATGGGGATGCACAGTGCTGCCATCCTTCTGCCTCTTGGGGTCTCCACCCAGTGCCCTCAGGGGTCCCAGGACTGCAGGACCATGCCAGGCCACCTCTGCTCTCCTGCACTCTGGCACTCTTCCCACTCCAAGCCATGACACTCAGGGCACCTGCACCAGGTGTGGCTTCAGCTGGGCCCTCAGGAGCCAGGTACATCCAGGGGCCCCGTTGCATGCACCAGCCTCAGGTATCTTGGGCCTAATGTGGGGGCCACTGGGGAAGAAGGGGATTCCCTTTCCTGTGGTCCCTCCACAGCCACAGCCAGCATCTGTGGATCCTGTGGATGTGTCTATGAGGGCTTTCCATGCCTTCAAAGTGAACAGGCTGGGTGCCGCCACTGCTGCTCAGCAGGGGCCAAGTGGGCCATGCTGGGGATGTATTTGTCCGGGAACTACCCACTGACCCAAGGACAGTGCCGTATCATCTGATGGGCAAAAGGAAGTGCCTGAGACTGAAGCCACACTTGCTAGCCAGTCCAGAGCTGGCTCTGACGCAGAGGAGTGGCCGGGCAGGGGTGTCAGAGCAGGTGAGGACAACTGAGCCTGCTGGGGGTGTGCTGGCCAGGTTAAAGCATGTGCTCCCTCTCTCTGGACAGCCCACTGGGCTCTGCTGGACATCTACCTGTGGGCCACAGAGGGTGTCCCTCCAATGGGACAGTATCCATCCAGCAGGGCCGTGTCCTTCCAAGGAGGTCGTGTCCCTCACCTGGGCGGTGTCCGAGTAGCCTCTGAGGAGGGAGGGCAGAGAGAGGGTGTCCATTCTGCTCTGGCCTCCAGGAAACCCCCCTCCGCGGAGGGACCCTGCTCGTCAAACTTCTTTGCCTTCATGCTGGCCGCCCCGTGGGGCTCCGCAGGGAGAGGCGGGCTCTCCTCATCCGCAGTGTGATCCTCCAGCAGGCCTGTCTAGTCGGAGGAGACAGGCTCGCTCCCCCCCGACCTGGAGGGAGAGAGTTTTGCACTGCAACAGCGCCACTTGTCTTTTGCACACATACCCACATCCTTGCACCCAGGCCCATCCTGGAGAGCATTGGCGGGGAGGAGGCCGAGCATCCTCTTCACTGTGGGCTGTGCGCTGCAGCAGCTCGGCCAAACCTGGAGCCTTCCTCTTCCTGGTGCTGGAGTGCTTTTCCTCGGGGGGCTGGGCAGGAAGATGGGCTCCCTGCCCGCAGGTCCCTGGAGGAGCAGCATGGTTATCAGTCCAGGCAGTGATCCTCCCCACCGGGTGGTTGAGAGCTTGGTGCCGGGGGTGGGGGGGGGCAGGTCAGGGGTGGGGGTCAGGGGGTTGAGGCCTGGCCCCAAGTTCTTGAGAACCCAAGGGTCACTTTGCCCGGGAGAAAAGTTCTCCAGTAGGCTTGGAGGCCTCACCAGGCTGGTGGAGTCTGGGATCAGCTCACAGCCACCATCAGGAGACACTTCCCTTTGCCAAGGAATCTGCGCCTTTGCAGCCAGATGGCAAAACCTCAGGGCCGGTGGTTCCAAGAAATCGTGTCTCTCTCAGCCTTCCTCCTGGGCCGTCTACACTGCAGACAGCCACCCCACAGCTCAGGGCTTGACTGCAAGGGATGCAGCTTAGCTTAAGCCTCTCCGTGTCTACTCCTGTGCTTCCCAAAGTGCATGTTGACTTTGATTCTGAAAATGCACTCTACTGGCTTGTGTGGGTCCCTGCTCTGTCATCTGCCATAAAGGGCATGGCTGTCACGGCAGCTAGAGTCTGTTCTGGTGGAATCAGACACAAGCCACGAGAACAGAGGTGACCCGCCAGAGACCCTCTACGTAATACTGTTTGCATTGGCAAGAGCTTTATGCGTCTTGGAGGTTTGATTTTTGGTTTCTGTCAGAGGTCTGCATTAGTGGGTCACACCCCTGCCATCTTGCCACCTGGGCTCAAGGTCTTCTGCTGGTTGATGTCACAATGCAGAGGTGATGTCACCAGACAGAAGCCCAGAGGCCTGGGTGGCAGAACAAGAGCTCCAGCCTCATCCCCTCTCCCGTGCGGCAGGAATCCGCAAATCCTGCAGACCCAGCGTGCATGACCTTGGGCAGCCGTGCTCACGGCCGCCGGAAGCCTGTTGTCTCCCCGCACAGACTGTGTGAACCACCCGTAATTGAATCCAATTAGAAGGAGATTGTCTAACTTTAAACAAATGGGAACCAAAGGAGCATTCTCCGGTGAGCTACAAATTTTATGCCTTGGCACTTTGAAATGTTGTCAGGCCGAGCACATATCCAACTTGGAGCCAAACACACTAATGCTGAGAATTAGTTTAAAAGCACATGAGAGACTGGGAAAAGAGAATGATTTTTTGGACTTAATAATTTAAAGGCCTAGTTCGCTCTACAGGAGTACAAGCTGAGCTCTCATACAGGCCATGGCACGGATTACCTTCCCATTTTGGAATTAAAATATTCTGGGAGTTTTAATTTACAGGATATTATATTAACTTCTTTTTAGCAAACCTTACATCATTCACCCTTCTTTTGCCCCAGTTTTTTTTTTTTTTTTAAACTTTCTCCATGGAGACAGTCAATGTTTTTAATAAAAAGTTGATAATCCATTTTCTCCGTACTTTAAAAGTAACTCGAGTTAAAACTTATGATCGCATTACCCGATGTGTTCCATGTGGGGTTTTTCCTTTCTTGCATTTCGAGGCAGAGAAGTGAAGACAATTTACAAAATATAGGGAAATGACATCATGCTGGCCTGTGTGAGCACACCTTTCACAGGATGTGTGCTGACAGATGACTCGGCGCCAACTAGACGTGTCCTCGG
This sequence comes from Cheirogaleus medius, assembly GCA_008086735.1. Classification (NCBI taxonomy): domain Eukaryota; kingdom Metazoa; phylum Chordata; class Mammalia; order Primates; family Cheirogaleidae; genus Cheirogaleus; species Cheirogaleus medius. The sequence continues at coordinate 2,007,371 of VBSM01003144.1, forward strand.
ACCTCGGGCTCGTGTTCCAGGCGGGGCGCACACAGAGTGGCCACCTGAGGCTCCGTGTGAGTTCCTCTCCACTGAAAACGGCAATTCCTGGGTACGCCGAATGCATTTCTATGTTCTTCCATGAGCAAATGGCGAAACAAACTGCGGTACATCCATGCCAGGAAATGCGACTCCACAGCAAAAATGGAATAAATCATCGGTGCATGCATCGGACTGGGGGTATGGATCTCCAGAGAATTATGTTGAGTGAAAAAAAAATAAATGGAAATCGCAAAAGGCTACACATGGTACAACTCCACCTGGGTGGCAGTCCTGAGCTGGCAGAATTGCAGAAGTGAAGAGACAGAGGTGGCCGGCTGTGGGTGGGGAGGGCAGCCCAGGAGGGGCCCCGCGGGGGTGGACGTGTCCCGAATCCTGAGGTCGGTGGCGGGCACAGGAGCCTCCTCGTGTGGTAAGATTGCGCAGAACTGAACACACTCGTGAACAGCAATGGATGCGAATAAAACCGGGGAGACACGAATAACACTGGTGGAGCAGGGTCAAGTCGGGGTCCTGGCGGTGACACTGCGCAGGATGTTCCGTGGGGGACACGCAGCCGAGGGGCTGGGACCGTGCTCTTCCTTACAACCGCGTGTGAGTCTCCAGCGATCTCAGAAAAAGAATAATAATTACAAGAAAACATAGTACCACTTGTCTCAGCATTCACTAAAACATATGTCGTTAAGATCAGGACCTTTCTATAGTTCATTGTTGTTTTTTATGGTGTCTGCACCCTGCTTTCCACTGACCGTCTGTGCCACCGGGCATCGGGGCGGCTCTGGGGCTGCACAGGCAGTTTGCAGGCAGCGGGCAGCCGGGCAGGGTTCCCGCCACTCCGCAGAGGCCTCGGAGGGAGCCCGCGCTGGGCGTTGGTGCAGGACGGGGTCTGGGCGTCTGGCGGAAAGCCATGGGGGCAGGGCAGGCAGAGGACGGTCTGGAGCCCCCTGCAAACTCCAAGGTTGCTTTCACTAAGCTAAGAGGTGTGGGTCGGGCAGACAGGAACTGGACTCAGGGTTCCGGAGAACCAAGCCCACCCACTGCTGCCCGGGGGACCCTGAACACGTCCTGAATGTCTCCGCTCAGAGCCTCATTTTCCTTATTTGAATGTGGGAATAAAAATAACTGAATTTGCGGGTGTCTGACAAAACTCATATGAGATGCCGTAAGTGAATGTCCTTGAAGGTCTCTGCAAACTTGGCTATTTTTATTCTCCAAGGCCCCGGGGCACAGCCAGGACTGGCAGAGGCAGGGCTGCCAAGGCGTAGGGCAGAGGCCAGGCTGTGCCTGTGAAGCCCGGTCTTGGCCCCGAACTGTGCCTGGCGTTGTCATTTGGGCAGAGCATCGTCTCCTGTAGGGGAGGCTGGGGGAGAGGCTGAGGGTGGGCCCTGGGTCTCCGTTCCCAGGCCCTGATGGATGGTGGTGCCCTCACCCGAGGCAGGACCCTGCAGACGTGCGAGAGGAAGGCGTGGAGGTCTGAGGTTGCGGTTCACTGGGCAGACTCTCGGTACCTGCGGGTCGTGGGTATTCTTGCCCGAGGTTTGGGAGGAGGTGGGGAGAACGTGTGACCAGGCAGCCATCAGGAGGCAGGTGCCTGGATGGGGTCCCAGGGAACCTGCAGAGACAGGCAGTAAAGCGCCAGGCTGGGAACCTGGGAAGCCCTGGGGTGTGGACTTCGTGGCTGCAGGTGGTGATGGGAGCCACAGGTTGAGGATGGAGGAGCAGTGGTGCAGAGCCGCCACCCTGCGTCTCAAACCCAGCCCTGCCGCTGGCTCTGTGGTTAGGGGAACCTGGTTTCCCTCCGTGAGCCTTTCTTTCCTTGTAGTGAGATGAAGGGGTGACGCCATCAGTGTTTTTCTAGCTGGTCCACAGGGTTCGAGGGCTTCACAGACCCTTGCACGGGCCACAAGGGGTGCAGGGGATGTCCCAGGCATTAGAGTCCTTTGGGCTTGTGTGTGTATGTATATGTTGCATGCATGTGCGTGTGTGTGCATGTGCATGTGAGTGTGCCTGTGTGTGTGGGTGCATATGTGTTGCATGCATTTGCATGTGTGTGCATGTGCACGTGAGTGTACCTATGTATGTGTGTGTTGTGTGCATTTGCATGTATGTGCACGTGTGTGTGAGTGTACCTGTGTGTGTGGGTGCGTGTGTGGGTTTCATTGGATTAGCCGCCTCTACAGAATACTTTGCCTCTACAGAATACTTTACTTGAACAAAGGGATTGCATGGCCCATTACTGTCTGGAAACAAATAGGGCAAATAGATAATATTTGAGGCCATTTCGACTCTAATATCCCCACAAAGACATTTTTGCAAAAGCAGCTGTAAGTTGTAAGGGTCAAGCACTCTCTGCAAACCACCTAAATCTTTTCTGCTCCGACCAGCAGACCTAGAGCTGGGCCACTAACCTTCTTCCCTCCCTCCTCTGCCCTTCCTCGGGAAATGTGTGTCTTCTAATTCCCACGATGAGGTCTTTGCCTGGGATAGCTTAAGTCAGAGGAGAAATTCCAAAAGACATAAATTAAGGAAAATGAATAGTGAGTGTAACCCATGGCTACATCTGTTTGCAAGGTTTAAGATTTGCTGGGAACCTCCACTTTTTTCTTTTTTAACTGCTCACCTGAAAAGAATTTTCTGCGATGACAAATGTAGCGCATGTCAGCTCCCGGAGCAGGGTGCAGGGGACGCAGCACCCGGCCTTTCCTGCCCTCACCTCTCTGCTGCACAGCGGACGCTGCGCTGGGCTCTGCGGCCACTGAAGAGACTCGTTTGCAGAACAGACATATTTGGGTCAGAATTTCTGCAGAGAGACGCTCTTTCTGCAGGACAACCCACCTTGTACCTGCAGAGACGAACCGGTCTTTGCTGGAAGACTGGGAAGGGAGCAGCAGCGTGACAGGAGCAACCTGCTGGGGAGGGGACAGGCCCAGCCCCACCCCGTGAAAAGCTGCGGGACCTGCGGCCGTTGGGGGGTTATTTCCCGTGATCCTCGCGGGTTAGCAGATGACAGATTCAACGCTGACTCGACTAAGGGCATTGTTCATTTCTGAAGCACTTCTCCTTTCTGTAGGCCATCATTCTTAATTGAAAGTGGCCTTGCCTGCCTGGTGCGGGCGCCGTGAACGCTTCTGCACTGAACGGGGAGGGACAGGAATGGGTGTGTGAGGACACCTGCCTGACAACCCATGGAGTATTCTACGGCTGGCTTGCTGGAGACTGCACAGCACACACGCTCCTGTTTACACTGGATGGACAGTCAAGGGCGTGGGTTTTAGAGCAGGGGCTGTCTTCCGTCGCCTTGAGTCCTGCTACCTGTAGGACCCTGGCGGCCTAGCTAAGCTCTCCAGGTCTTGGTTTCACCAACTCAAGATCTCTCTGCCCGTAGGCTCACTATGAGAGGTGAATGAATTGCTTCGTGTAAAACGCCATGCCTGGCACCCAGGAGATGCTGGGCACATGCACACGGACAGTAGTAATTCTGTCACTTTGCATTCTTTAGAAGGTCATTTCATTTCTTTGATGAATATCTTTCCTAGTGCTATCTAAGATCGCGATTTCTGGCTGTTCTGAAAACCTTTGAGCCACCAGTGCTTAAGTTTCTTGCAGCAGTGGCTTAGCGATCATCTGGTAGTTTGTAATACTTGGTCATAGCCATCCATCCTAGGGGGTGGATTAGCTGAGAATCAGGTGAGCATTTTGTATTTCTTTACCGTAGGCTTTTCGGAGGTAATTCCACCCATCATTAGAAAGATGAATTTGGCCTTCCACCAAGAACCTCTGCCAAAGCTATCTTTTCCATCAGGAGACTTTGTGTGGGGCTGCGCTGCTGTCTCCTGGGGGGACGGCATGAAGTCCCTTCGTGGGTCTCAACTTAGGGTGAAGACCTGCTAAGGTGTATGTGTGTGTGCGTGTGCATATGTGAGCAAGAAAGAGAGAGACAGAAACAAAGACAGACAGACAGACACAGAGAGATTGCTGATCCTTGGGTCTTCACAAAAACTGAGCGTGTGGTTTGGTCTCTGTGTAGAAGCACAATTCTGTTGTATTTCTGGAAACTTCATAGTCGTGGGTATCTGAGGCCCCTTTTGCAGAAGAGGGAAATGTTCTCGGGGCCAGCCCCCCAGCTCATCAGGGACGCCGCTCTCCCCGGGAAGCCTGGGCTCTTTCACTTAAACACGCAGCAGACTTTTCTTCCGATGCCTGAGTCTGTGTCTTTAAGACAATAATTGCTGAATTGAAATTTGAGACTGTTATCTTAATAACCAATTACTCAAATAACTTTGAAATTGGCTTAAATTGGCTCGTCATGCTACATTTACCTGAATCTTTTTATGGGAAAGTTAGGAACAAGAAAAAAAAATTTCTTGGCGGTCTGATTTGTTTGGTATCGCTGAAGGGCCTTGTTTTCGAGAAGCGAGGGGCACTGGGTCCCCACGGCCAGACGCCTGCCTCCTGCGCTGGAATATCCTGGGGTCAGTTCTTTTGCCCGGCTCTGCCCACCAAAATCCCACCAAAAGCCCCCCTCTCTGTGCGGTGGGTGCTCTGGGGAGCCCTTACCCACATAAGGCGCCGCGTCGTCCACTGTGTCAGAGAGCGAGTGTTTGTGTGTGTCACACTCAGCAAATGAAATGTCCTCTTCTTTGCAAAAAGATTCAAATCTCAGATTTTTTTTTCCCTTTTGGAAAATAATAGATGAGGTTATGTAGCTTTAATTTTCCTCTCTTCCAACAGTTATGACAATTTAGAGGTGAGAGTCACAATCTTTAAACTAAAGGAATTCACCATTTATTGGTAGTTTGAACAGAGGAGGGTGAGTGGCTGGGAGTGGTGTGCTTGGGTTTTATATATAGCCATAAACCCAGTAATAGGATCTTACATCTTTTCCCCTAATACAGTCTTCTCTGCTCTCATTTTTCTCATAGTCTAAAGTCGTGGGGGTTCTTAGTGACCGTCATGATCATACTATCTTTTCTCTTGTGCTGTTCAAAAGTGTTGATTTTGCAAACATTTTACTGATTTTGCAAAGATCTGAGTCACTTTATTTTAGAAACAAGAGTAAAATATTGAGGCACTTACTGATTATCCGTGATCCTGTGACAAAGACAGGCAGCATGAGGACACAAATGGTCAGAGCAGCCCAAGGACCAACCCCGTCTCAGCTGGGCCCCCCCACCCTCTTTTCTCCTTGGTACCTGGAGCCCTGGAGGGAGTGTGGAAATCAGAGCCCCCCTCCCACCTGCCACAGCTGAGCCCCTGCCTAACCTGACTCTGAGGGTGGGGGGGGGCAGGCTTGCTTTTGTTTCCAAGCTGTCTGTTATTCCATTCACAAGGATTTTTTAACTCAGCATCTACTCCCAACCACCCAGGAGAGGATGGGATTTTCACAACTGAAGTGGAAACATAGACACGCTTCTATTTTAAGGTGTCAGAGTAAACACAGGAAAAGATCAAAGCTGATGTCCAGGTTCAACACTGATCCGCATGATGAAACAAATAATGAAACAAAGAATTCTTTCCAGATAAGCAGCTATTCTCGGGGGAGGGAGCCGTCCCAGGGGAGGATCAGCACAGACCGAGCGCTCTGGGCCCCAGGAGCCAGGATGTGCAGGGCAGGCTGGCGCCAGGGCCTTCTGGACCCCGATATCCTCCTCCGTGACGCAAGGTGGGCTGGGTGAAGACCTTCAAACTCGCTTCCCCAGTGAGAGCGGTGGAGACCCCCGCTGGGAGGTGAGGGGGTGCTGGAGGGAAGTGCAGCGATCCCAGAGGCAGAAGTCCTTTACCTTTGGGATCCCGGCCAGGTGCCTGGTGGCCCCGTGCCTTTACTTTCTTATCCAGGCAGCAAAGAGAGATTGTTTCCCGCCTTTCCCCCTGTGTTTGGGAGGATGAAATGGAGTTTGGAAATTGTAAAGTGCTCTATGTGAATAAGAAATATTAGAGCTTTCATGATGCAACAGGATTTTCAACTTCATAATTTACCTGGAGCTCCAGCAGGAGATCGCCTTGTCATGAGAACATCTTGGAAGGGCCGTGCTCTGTGCTTCCACTCTTGGACAGAAGGCAGAGAGGAGTCGGAAAGAACAGGATTATAAAACTGTAAAGGAATCCAAGTTCAAAAGCCCTCAAAAACTGCTGGACCGCACCTCAATAATTCAAACACTTCAGCCAGAGTTTTTCTTTCTCATGTAATAAAGCATGTGTTTTGGACACACCAGATAACTTGTCATAAAAAGCTCAGGCGGGATCCAGAAAACATGGAATCTGTGTCTTCTCCACCCTCGAGGTCTCAGGGCTCCCTCTGGGGACGCCCCGCAGAGTTTCTGTGGTGGGGAGGGCTGCCAAGACTGGAACCTCCCTCGTCCCCACATTCTCCTTCCTTCCTGCCCCTCTCAAGCCACTTCCTCCTCCTGCCTTCCTCGCTAGCTCTTCCTCAGCCGATGTCATGGTCGTCCCAGGATGAGGTCTGGGGACCTTTTCCCGCTTTCTGTGGTCCGTCCCCTCGTGCCCTGTGCCTGGGCTGCAGGTGTCAGCCAGGTGCAGGTGTCAGCCACGTGCAGGTGTCAGCCACGTGCAGGTGTCAGCCAGGTGCAGGCCTGTGCCTGGGCTGCAGGTGTCAGCCACGTGCAGGTGTCAGCCACGTGCAGGCCTGCGCCTGGGCGGCCCTGGGGTGCGGAGCAGGAGACCAGCGTTGGAGAGCATTCCCACCCTGACGATGCTGGCGATGCCACCGTGGCTTAAGATCTGCCAGAGGACGCATATTTTTTTTCCTTGGAAACTTTTTAAATATAAAAAACAGGTTTCTGATTTTATCTGTAATCAAAATGAAGAAATCAAACCCTCTGTAGGCCATTTAGGACATAAACAAAGGGTCTCTGCAAATACACTTTTTAGTTTAACAATGTTGTCATTTTTTTCTACCCACAGAAAGACAATGATACTGAAGTATATTCTAATACTTATTAAAGCATCACACTTTTTATAGTCTTTAAAAAAATTTTAGGGTATTATGAGGGTACAAACATTTTGGTTACATTTTATGTCTTCACCTCACCCTAGTGAGGGTTAGAGGCCTGCCCTTCCCCCCCACATGCTCACCGTGTCCTTTAGTTGTGAGTTTACCCCCTGCCCCCATCCCTGGAGAATGTTACTACCACGTGAGCACCACAGTGTTGATCAGTCAGTACCAGTCTGATGGCGAGTACAAGTGGAGCCCATTCTTCCATTCTTGTGATACCGCACAAACCAGGGAAAGTTGACGACGTAGAATAAAAGACTAAAAAACTCAGACGTGGGTTGCGGGGATCCCGAGGAACTGTCATAAAAACCTGTCCAGGAAGTGATTTTCTCGGGAGGCGTTCAGCACAGGAGGGAGCAGTGGGGATGGGTAAGATGTGGCAGCTGGAATTGACAAGCAACTTCACCTGGCTTCGCAGGTGGAACCCGCCGGGCCGGCCCCAAGCAGCAGGGCAGGCCTTAGACGCCCAGGGCCAGCCGAGGCTTCCCGGACGCGGGGTCCAGCGTGCTGCAGCGCCAGCCTGCCCACCTGAGGGGGCCCCAACCAGCAACGCGGGGCGGAAGGCTGGGCAGCCGCAGGGAGGGCGCTGCAGGCCACACCGCCTCTGGGCACCTCTCACCCTGGGCCCAGAGGCCTGCGATGGTTCACTTTAGGCGAGGACTTGACTGGGCTAAGGAATACCCGGATAGCCGGTGAAGCATCACGTCCGGGTGTGTCTGGAGGAGACTGGCGTTTAAGTCAGGGCACGAAGTAGGCACGGTCTGCCCTCAAGGTGGGTGGGCACCTTCCAGTCGCTCAGGGCCCGGATGGAGCAAAAGAGACACAGGAAAGGATTTCCTCTCTCTCTCTCTCAGTGCTGGCACACACGGCCCTCCTGCCCCTGGGCATCCGAGCTCCAGCCTTAGGACTCCAGGACCGACGCCAACGGACTCCCAAGTTCTCGGGCTTTCAGTCTTGGACCGAGAGTGACACCATCGGCTTCCCTAGTTCTGAGGTTTTAGGGTTGAACGGAGCCACGGCACACGCATCCCCAGCTTGCAGACGCCTGCCGTGGGGCTTTCCAACCCGTGTAACTGCATGAGCCAACCCCCCCGTGCATGCGCTCTCGCACACACACACACACATGCATGTATGTGTGTGCGCCCTTCTCCCTGGGGGTCACGGAGACAGATGCCAGGTGGTTCCCCACCAGCTACAAAAATTGTGATTTCTGAAGAAAGTGATCAATCTTACTATTTTATTTGTGTCCACTTCACAAATGGGAACTGCTAGAATAATGAGGACTTTAGGATGACACCTTTGCATTCTTCAAGTTTGCCCAGAGCTGCAAGGATAGAGTTTGTCTTGATGATGTTCACTTCTTATGGCTCGTCTTCCCCACATACTTCCATGTCACACGTTAGCGTTGACGTTGGTCCCATCTGCATGGGTGTGGCACGACTGTGTGGCGGCCAAATAATTTTTAAAAACCGAATCAGTGGCTTGAGTGTTCCATTGACGTCTAAAACTCATTATCTAAAATCCACCTTAAGACTTGGGGGAGCAGCGCAAAGACAGCAGTGAAGAGTGGAAATGCAGAAAGTGGATCAGAGGGGACCCTGCGGTGGGGGTCACAGCTGAACAGTGAAATCAGCAATGGAAGGTGTGCCGGAACCTTCCTCAAAACTGGGCGCACTTGACCTGGCGCAAGTCCCTTTTGTGTGGTACTACCGCGTGGCCAGTTACAAAACTGTGCAAAGGAGCAGCCTGAAGGAGATGATTCTCATCAAAGCACGGTGCCCTCACTGGGAAATCCCTCAAGTGTTTCCAGACCGAGCTCAAATTAGATAGAATATGGGAACAAAGCGAACGCAACTGATTAATTGTGTTGGTAAAGAAAGGAGTACAAAACCACCCTTCAAAATCGTATCCTTTAAGTTGGGGAATAAAAAGAAGAAGAAAAGGATCCCGGGGCGACACTTGGGAGCACGCATGGAGCCAGACATGGGCGTTACCGTGGCAGCAGAGGAAGCGGCAGAATGTGCTGTGGGCCCGTGCGTCACCACACGGCTCTGCTGTTTCTCGGTGACGTGGAGGACAGCCTGGCACAGGGACGCTCCGGTGTGGGTGCACCAACCGCTACTCGGCTCTGCAGGTAGACGGAGCCGTGGAGGGCAGAGATGCAGAGTTCAATGCACGGACGTGCCCAAGCCTTCGGTTATAATAATTTAACACTGTGTATCACGCAAATCTAAGCTACGGGACAGGAGTCTTTGCATTTAGTTAATGGCTATTCTGTGAACTGTGATTAGGTTGGAAAGTATGTTTTGCGATCACACTTTCGATCACATTGCCTCCGGACACAGGTGGCCGCACCTGACGCCAGTTCAGACCCAGCTTCACCTGCAGAGGCCGTGCAGCCGGCAGAGTGCTCCCCGCTCCAGGACGGAGCTGTGATGCGGCCAGGCGGTGGGTGCCCCCACCCTGCGAGCCGTGAGCACTTAGGCGAAGCTTTGCCCTCCGGAAATGCTCTGAGGAACGAGGGGGAGGCCAACACTCGACCGGAATGTGGGGTAAGATTAAAATGCAGCTGCGTGGCCTTGACAATGCCCGGGGAGCCCCTGCAAACGGCGTGTTCCGCCGTCGTATCTCAGCAAAATATTTGGTTTCCTGAATCGCCTGAGCCTGGCACTTCAGGGATGAAATATGAGTTTTAATGTGCAAGCTCAAGTGGCAGCGACTTTTTTTTTAAAGATCAGAATGTGACCCAAACACATTAATCACCAGAGTGTATCTTTTCTAACACTTGATGATTTGGTCATACACTGAAAAAAGAAATTGATTACCTAGTATTAAGAATCCCTCAAAACTGCATCCAAGTGCTGAAACAGAGTACAAAAAAGTTTTTATAAGAGCCAAATGCCACCAAAACCGGATTAAGATTCTATTCAGTTTATCTCCCAAATTGAAAGTTAATTCCTCTTTCCAGCTGCTGGGTAAAATGCTCACATCAAAAGCAACTGGCAGCGCAACCGTGTCTTCAGTGAGAAATTGCTTCCTAATTTCTGGGTCCACATTCAAACCAAATGTCCACAGTCAAGAAAAAAGTCTGATAAACCCAGCAATATATGGTGTACAGTTAGGATTTTCTAACTTAGTAGTTTTTATAAAAGATAAAAATAGACTGATTCAAGGCTTGAGCTCTGTTCTGAGCCGTCCAGAAGTATCTTTGTAGAAGGTTATGAAAAGCAGCGTTGCCCTCACTGCTCCAAAACGATTATTTTAACCGTTCATTTAACAGAACGTTGTGTTCGAGCGAACGCGTCAAAACCGGGGTCTGGAGACGCCGGGTGGAGGAGAGAGGCAGGGACCACCGCTCGCGACTCCTGCGACGCGCAGCCGAATCTAGATGAACGACGGGGGCCTGTCTGCAGGTGCGCGAGCTTCTTGAAACAGAAGAGACATGGTGCAAAAAAAAATTCCAATAATAATCTGGAAATAAAGTAATAAATTACGGCAGCAAACCTAGGCGTGAACGGAGGCTGCGAAGGGGAATAAGTCATTCTCCGGGCCGCACCTGGGCACGGGAGGGTAGGGTGAGTGATTGAGGGTCACAGGCAGAAATGGAGGAAGAGAATATCTTTGGGGAGAAGGACTCAGACTCTGTTTTTACATCAACCTAGAGAAATACTTGTCCGACGAGGGTTTGCTCACCGCCCGCCGCGCACTGACCGGCAGGGAAGGACAAGCGGTGGGCAGTCCGGCCTCCAGCCCCTCAGACGGTGTCGTGAGGGTTTCTGCAGGAGGTTCCCCGTTCTGCTGGAGAAGAAGGGCCACGTGCTCGGGGGTGGCCCTCCCTTCCTCCTCTGCGCAGGGGTGTGGCCGGAGGACTGGGGCGCTGGGCGTGACCCTGGTGACCCCTGTGGCCTCCAGGGCACTGCACCTTCTCCACCTGAGGCCCAAATCCGCGGGCCGCCAGAGCTGGGGTTTGGCCTCTCTCGGCGCCTGCCGGTGCTGGAAGCCAGTGGGCAAGCCGGGCTGTCGCCCTTGTTCTAGGGTCCCCCGCAGAGCAGAGAACAAGAGCTGCTGAGCCCCCCTCAGTAGCTAAGATCTGCCCGACTTGCTCTCGGCCTCATTCCCCTTCTCACCTGCGGAGCTCAGAGAGGGGCGGTGTTTGTGTCTCCTCCCTCTCGCCCTTGGCTGTGGAGAGGGTCTGCCCTTGTCATGGCAGGTGGGCCACCACCCTGACACTCAGTTTGAGTAGGCACAGAGGAAGGGACAGCAGGTGCAGCCAGTGCCCTGTAGTTGTCCCCTGGGGAAGCTCTGCCTGGCCACCTGGACTCCTGTGTGCGTGCCCAGAGCTGGAAATGACCCACTTCTGCCTTTCTTCTACCCACGGGTGACAAATCCCACCGGCCCATCAGCAGTTGGGAACGCTAGGCACCTACGGCACAAGACAAAGCAGCAGCGCACGTGACTTGTTTCCGAGGTACTTCCCAGTGTGGAGACATGCTGGCCTCCCCCTGGCTGGCCCGCCGCCGGCCTTGCGGAAGTGTGGTTTGCAGGCAGGTGCCGAGCTCAGCCCTGAAGCCCCAGCTCCTAGCACAGGCCCGGCAGAGAGCAGGGATTGGGATTGTGTGAGGATTGAGTGGCCAATTTGGGACCCCTCTGACAATCTTCATTTCTCCAGCTTTAAGTGCCTTGGAGTAGCTCCTTCAAGGTTAAGAACGTAAGTCTCAGGGAGATGTCCGCACACCCGTGCTCACGGCAGCGTCATTCGCAATAGCCGAGATATGGACACAACCTAAATGTCCACACGTGGCTGCGTGGATAAAGGAGGTCATGCAATGGATTATTCAGTCTAAGAAAAAGAGACCCTGCGTTGGCAGCATCGTGGATGGACCCGAGGGACATTATTCTAAGTGAAACAGGCCAGAAACAGAAGGACAGACACTGTATGACCCCCTTTCATGAGGACTCTAAAGCAGTCAAGCTCTCAGGATCGGGGGGTGGGGGGCAGAACAGTGGTTACCGGGGCTGGGGGAGGGGAAAGGAGAGCTGTTGGTCAAAGGGAACAAAGCTGAGTTATGCGAGACGGATCTGGTGTGCAACACGGGGCCTGCGGCTAACAACAGTGTATTGTATGCTTAAAATGCTACTGAGACGCTAGATCTTATGTTAAGTGCTCTTACCACAAAATTAAAAAAATATATAGTTAAAGACTTAGAAGATAAAAACGAAGGAGGCAGGAAGTTAGGTGAGTTTGCGGCATTGATTGGGGTGATGGCGTCACTGGTGTACACGCACCTCCAAACTCACCAAGTTGGAGACATTAAAGCATTTTATATGTCCATTATGGCTCAATCGAGTGGTTTTAAAAAAGACAAAGTCAAGGGGACGTAGCTAGAATCTCATGGCAGGCAGCTGGAGCAAAGCCTCCCAGGCTGCAGACACCGGGCAGAGTGGCTGGATGCGGGGACCTGCAGGGACGAGGACACGGCTCAGAAACTCAAACGGTGACAGTGCAGAGAAGGGAAAAAGAGCAGCTTTCTGTTGTTGCTTCATAAGCAACGAATACAAGATTTTGTTACTGATTTCAAGAAAAAGAAAAGGAAAAACGAGATGAAGGTTTGCAATAGAGGGAGGGAAAATCTGTCCCCCTGAATCCAGGTGGCGGCTAATAATTAGGAGAATGGCTTGTGCTGAATGCAAAGCGGCTCCCGCCGGCCACGCTCTCTGACCTGGGCCCTGGCTTCGGTTTTGTTTCTGTGTGAGCAGCGCGGCTCACGCTCTCCGGTCCTGGCAGCAACCCCCCCACCTTGCTGCAAGAGGCATAATTGGCTCTTCATAGTACCGTCAGCATCACAGACATTCGCATTAAACGGCACAAGGTGTCATAAGTAACACCGATGCCCACGTCCACAGGAGATTAGCGCTATCAACCTCTCAGCCGAGCGGGAGGCGTTGCCACCTCTTGTCCCCCCTAAACAGCCAGCGACGTTCGCTTTCAAATGCACAAACCCGACGCACCTGTGTTTAATTTTCATCGGGAGCGCCGTTTTCATTTCTGAGCTGCAAAACTTCCGTGCTCCTGGCCTCTACTATGTCAGAAATGCACAGTGGCAGATTGGCATATTGAGCTATTAATAATTTGCTATATGTGTTACAGATGTTGCATAAATGAACGGTGTTCTATCACTATTTCTTGACACGGGGGCCCTTGGGGTGGCAGGCTAAGACCCAGATCTGTCTACAACCTGCCTGTTCTGGAAAGAAAGGGGAAAAAAAGTGGCCCCTTAGAGCAGAATCACATTCCAGCTTGCAGAGCCAATTTTTCAGATGTTCGCTCTTTCCTGTTCCTTGTTCCTCCACTCAGACCTCATCTGGCCACGATGAAAAATGATGTGATGCAATTTTTTATCCTGCGCTTGACACTCTTAGGGAAGGCAAATGCGGCGCACTGACTCCAAACTCCAAAAAGGTCAAGAAATGAGGAACAAAATTTTTTGGAAGCAGCCCAGGAAAAACTTTCAACTTGGAGCGTGTAGACCCAGGGAAACAACACTGCTAATTGTTACCCCTTCTGCTGCTAGCAAGCTCCGGAGGAGCCCCACATGTGCTTGGCGAGCACCTCCTTTTACATTCAGACATCACTGCGCCGCCAGGTGAAATGCGCATTAAGTGCCCAGCCGAAAGCGGACAGTAGGTTTAAATTCTGACAGCAAACAGCTGAAGGATTTCTTAGACGTAATTCGAATAATGAAATCAATAGGTTATGCTGCGGTTTCAAGTTTCCCCAAACAAATTTATATGAAAAATGATATTAATTTATCTGAGATTACTTCAGCCAAGAAATAGATTTTTCTCTGTCACTTCTGAAGGGTAAGGGGGGAAAAATCCAAACTATTACAAAAGTATATAGCTTGGAGAGTTTGGGGACCCTAATAAACAAAATGTGCCTTTTCAGTTTAGATTAATCACAATTGCCTTGTTTACCCGTTCTGCGGCCGTGGCGATTTTTGAAATGCTAATAAACTCGGTCTCCTTTTCATCCCCCAAGTTCGAAGAATGGCCCTCTCCAAACATAATACATGTGTGGGCAGCTTGCCCAAGCTTTCTCTTTTCATATACACTTTTAAAAAATGCCACACAGCAGTGAGCCCCTGTTGAATAATTCCAGTGTGAGTAAAACCCGAAGGTTAGCAATCCAAGTTTAAGCCAAATGGTGCCAGATAAAATTCCAATTTAGACACGGTTCCAATTCACACTGCTTTCAGCCTGCAACCTTCCCGGAACAGTGCAGCCAAAAGATTTAATAGTGTCACCAGCAGGGCACGCATAAATAGCGACTTTTATTGGTCACTATTTTGGAAATGTCAAGAGGGATACAATGGGCTCTGGTTTGCATTCAGCGATCGCTTGCACACCTAGCCGGGTCTTGGAAAACGTTTTCACAGGAATTACGGTGTAATTCCGTGTGAAAAAGCGTTTTTGCCCACGAGACTTCTGATGCAGGGCTGGGCAATATATTTCCTGGTAGTGGCAACGCATCCACGCCCTCTTACTGAGTTTCGTGGGGATAATGTCTGGCCGGGTGGCTGCAGGACGCAGGAGGTCCTACTTTCAAGGGGCTCACAGTCTAACAGAGAGACGAGATTGTGCCTGGAAGGGTTGGGGCAGCCAGCGCCAGCTGTTCAGACAGGGCACTGGGAGCAAAGCAGACAGGAGAAGGTCCACTGGGACCCGGGACAGACGGAAGGAGGAGGGTCGGCCGGCGGTGAGGGAGGAAGGGCAGCCCCTGCGGGCACCGGGTTAGCCTGGGCCACAGCCCGAAGAGGGTGGGCGTTCTGTCCCCCGTTGGTTCCGAACTCACAGGTGGTGTTTCAAAGGAAGTCCCGAGTCCGCAGGGCGTGTGTGCTGTTTGCAGGAGGAAGACGCTGCCGTCACATGGAGCCTTCGCTTTCGGAGACAGGTTTGGCTCAGTTCGTGTACTGTTTTCAGACACGCTGTGTGTCCGCTCCGTGTTGCAAGATACAGGAGGATGTACTCACCTCCCGGGACAATCCAGGGATCCAAGAATCGGTCCGAAGTTCTGTGCTCATTTATCACTGTCGATGTTTCCTGCAAGGAGAGTTTCAGAGCAGTGCGCATCGAGTGCTGCAGCCCCACGTCCCACGTGCTCCGAGAGACAGCGGTGGGCGTGGGGACCTCGGGGGGAGGGTCCTGCGGTCCTGGGCTCTGCTGTGTGTTCAGGAGGAGGACAGCACGCTACTCCAGACAAATGATCTCATACGGTGTTGGAAGTGCTCCTCACTCAAAGATTCCCGCTCCGGCTGCATGGAGACGCACTCAACCACATTCTCTGCAACATGCTCTCCAGCCGTGGTACCTGTGGACACCCGTGAAGAGCTGGTGACAGTTCCATAAGTGCCACCCAGCTGGCCCCGAGTCTCTGCGCTCCTCTGGCGGAGTTTGCCTCCGAGGGCTGAGGCTGACCCCGGCCCTTGGCTCTCAGCTCGCTCACACCAGGGTCTCCGGGACACGCAGGAGGGGGCTCCAGAGTGGAGAACCCTTCCCCCGCGAGGCCTGCATGGAAACAATCCCCTAAAGACGCCCTCAAATATAAAACCGATCTAGAAGGAAAACCCGTCCTGTGTAAGGAAACTTGAGAGCTTTTTCCGATTGCAAAGCCAGCTCAATTCCTTCTCTTTTTCGCTTATGGGTGACTTTAACAAATGTTTTAAACCAAATTTAGAACAGCTGGCTTTCCAGAAACTGCTGGAACATAAAGAAAATGCTTCGTTTGGTGCCATACCCAAATAAACAGGAGTTTAAACCTCAAGCTCTGAAGGAGCCTGGCCTCTGGTGGCTCCGGTTACGGAAAAGCTGGCCTTTGTTCAAGGTGGATGGCGTATGCCTCGCCAGATCGAAATACCTCCTGCGTGTTTCGCAACGAGTGCAATTGAATTAATCGATGCCGCCTCCCCGAGACCTGGATGGTTTCCCACGACGTGCACGTGGACGGGGGCATAAAAGCACAACTGGTGGAAACTCTGTGTCACTCGTCCGGCTCTAGCCGAGGGGAGAGCACTTACACTTTCTTTTCTGAAAATAAATCTCCACTTCCTACAAGGTATAATTATGGACTTTTTTTTTTTTAAATCCCTGCCTGGTACATAAGTTCTTTTTTTTAAGTCTTTCTGTTGTATGACACGTTGTTTCTTCTTCATCCTCTGAAACTCAAGTATTTGTTTGCATTTGGATTTAAAACAAACAAACAAAACCTGCCCCGATTGCCAACATTTTAACTCTGGCCGTGAACCCCACAAGTCTGAGGCACCCCCTCCTCCCGAGTGCCAGAGAGGACAGGGCCATCCGTCACTTCTGGTTTTTATTAAAATAAAAAAGCCAGCTTGCAATCACAGGAGGGAAAGGATTTCCCCCCAAATATGATTTCTGATGGTCTAATTCTGGTTTCTATTCCCCTAACAGCACTTACTTGTTAATATGCCAGATATCTGGGAGCCGGGATCACTGAAAACATGTTTATTAACGTATTAAACTCAGCATAAGGACCCAGGGCCAACACTCCCCTGGACAGAGGACCCGGCTGCTAAATGAAGTCCACATGCCCAGGCCAGCCCACCCCAGCACCACAGAGCAGGAGGCTGGGATAAGGCTCCAATGAGAAGCCTTGCGGAGGCATTTAAATGCCCACTTAAAACCAACACTGAAGTGTTAACTAATGGAGTCCTGCGAGTTTATGGCTGAAGCCGAGTCCAGAGTCCCTGGCTCAGAACATGCATAGAGCAAGGTGCCGGCTGGTGCAGGGTCCCAGGCCTGCCTGTGTCCGGCCACATCCAGGGATGGAGACGTGCCCTGGGCTCCCGGCATCAGAGCCCTCGAGCAAAAACCAGGCACTGCCACCCGACTGCTGGCTTTGACTTCAGGGGCCTGGAATTACCACACTAAGGAAGGATTTCCTTGGGAAGTGTTGTCTCCTTATTAAAGCATGAAAGCAAATTTCTCTAAATTCAAATACCTTGATTTTGTCAAAAGTCCACTACTTTGCAATTTCAGCTTTCCATAAGGGACAACAAGTTTATTGGGCTAGCCTCATTCACAAGCCAGTCAAGATTCAAATTTTGAACAGAGCCAGATAGGCCATTTGCAAACAGAAACATTTGCAAATGGGTGCAAGTTCCAAACAGCACAGATGAATGGTTTAGCTTGGTGGCCGGTACAAGTCTCTCCTAAGTAAGGGACCACGTGCCACATTTGTAGTTTATACTTGCGTCCTGCTTAATTATTTTAGTGCCTCCAAATGCGCCAGTTAAAAAGATCAGTCATAAGGTCACCCTGGCCGTGAGGGGGTCTCCGTGTGTGCAGGGACACCTTGAGCCAGGCACCTGCTGGGTCGGTGTGTGCACGGGACCTGAAAGTGAGGACCAAATGTAGGAGGGAGACACTGTCACCTGCAGATATGAATTCAAAGCACCCAGCCCCTTAAAGTACTTACTCCCCTTGAATTCTTCCACTGGTGGAGTCTGAGGTGGCCTGAGTTTTCAACTGGAAAGTTTTAGAAGCCACCTTAAAAGACTAAGGGAGTCTAAAGGGAGACCCAGACCCAAGATGCACTTTCTGCATAGAGGCTGTGTCCTCGGACCTTCCCTGGAGCCCAGGAATGCGTGAGGAGGTCCCCTGGATGCAGCTGGAAGGAAGGTAGGGATCTGAACAGTGCCTTCCTGAAAATAACTGTTCTCAGCCTCTGAGCCATGCCCACCTCGGGGACCTTCTAACGTACAGTATCCATGAGCCGTTAGGAGGTGGCCGGCTGCAGGACGGTGCTCAGGCTGGGAGCAGCCTTCACTGGCTGTCCCAGCAGGCCACATTCAGGCCACACAAGGAAGTTGATCTGGACAGAGGGAGCCCAGGGGCTTAGGTCCACAGTGGCTGACAAGCAACCAGATGGGGGCACTTCCTCTCTGCGGCTGGGGAAGACCGTGACCACATGCAGAGGAGTGTATTGGGATGCATGTTTGTGAGAGGTGAGTGAGAAGCATTTGGGGTGCCCCATCTGTGCAAAGCAGTTGGCTCCAGGAAACTTCCAAGCTGCCTTCCGTCCCAGATGTGGTCAGCAGGAGCAACTGGCATGTCCTCAAGTCTGGGCACCCAGTTCTGGAGAAACGGGACAGGTGTGCCAGCGACCTCAAACTCACCCACCTGGGATGGGCGATGGCACGTGTCACCAAACACTCTGAACATACTCCGTCAGAAAAATACTGTCCCCAGTATGAGTATATGGATGTGTTTGTAAATCGAGAGAGCGAGAGAGAGAGAGATGTTGTGGGATCCATCATAAAACATACACAAAACACAAATTCCAAAGCATGAGCAGCAAATATATAGAATTTCTAATATTTTTCCCACAGCTCATCGAATTCTCCTGACAGCTCACCTGAAGGCCACCGTTTCAGAACACAGGGGGTGAGTTCCACCCTGCTCGTTCCACTTTCAGTGTGACTCTGTGACACCGTTGCTGCCCCTGCCTCTCCTGCGTCCCCCCTGTGCAGTGAAGCGACTGGAGAGAGGGCAGATCTGGAGATTTAAACACACCAGTCCTGCTTTTAACTGCGTCTGTCTGTCCAGCACCTCTCTCCCCCTGAAACCCACATAAGATTGTTTTCGAACTATGCTTGGCTATCGGGGAGAACTTAGCTTGCAAATCGCAGGACTACGCATCTCGGAAACCTTGCAGGGTCTTCCCTTTCCTTGAAAACCTGAAGGCTAGCACGGTGCCTTTCACAAAATAAGCAAATCAACACAGAGAATTGCAAATGACTGAAAATAATGCCGACCTTCCCCTTCAGTTTTGCAGTCGATTGCACTCGACATTTTAGACATTGCAATTTTATGAAATTTTTCTGTCCTGTCTTAAAAATTCCAATTCTACAAGCAAGCATGCCTAAGCATGTGAGGCCATTGGAAAGTAACAGTGAAGTCAGAGGAAAATAAAACACAAACGCCGCACGTGTGTAAACTATACCTTGAGAAAACAGGGGTTCTGGGAACACGCTGTCCAACTATGATTTTTTAACACATACTTATTCAGAGAGCAGATGACCTGCTGGAGCTGCCCCGGTCCAAATGCGGACTTGGAGTTCCACCACTAGAGCAGCCTGCCAGCCCCATCTGCTGCTGAGCTTCTAGCTCTTTCTAAGACGGAAAATGGGCCCCAAACACGGTTTTTCCCCCAGCGTCTCTGTGTGGCTGAGGGCACTCGAAGGTGTTTGAGCTAACTCTGGGTCAGCAGTGACTGCTCTGGCGTCTGGCTCCAAGACCAAGCGGCCAGTTCGTAGTGTAGAATGTTCTAGATGCTCTGTGTAGAGAGGACTCTGAGGCCTCAGAAACTTGGGAATTTAGCTGCAATGTCCTCTTGGAGAAAATTGGGTTTCCCTCTACTGATCTGTTTCATCCCCAAAAAGCTCAAGATGTCATGATTTGGGAGAGGGAATATTAGTGAGCTATCACAATGGAACTCTTCTCCGCTCGGTTCCGACCTGAAAGAAATAAAGTGCCCAAGTGAGTGTGGGGCAGATTGGGGTATGCAGAACTCACAAGGGTTATGGCTCAGAACAGACTCCGCCAAGCTTGGGCCTCCAGCCAGATTAAGGATCGAGGGGTCGTGGATGGAGAACGGGCACTCTCCCTCCTGTGGGTGCCCTGCCCGCTGCTCTCAAAGGTGGGAGGGTCCCAGGAGAGGAGCTCTCCTTGCGACAACCGTACAGGCCCTGCAGCTGCAGGTGTGGACCGCTGCCCAGTCCTGCCGGGAGAGCTCAGGGGACACTTAGCCACCAGCCGGGGCCAGGCAGAGAGAGCACGAGTGGGTGCTGCCTGCTGGGGAATGACCCGCTCCTCTCCCGGGGAGGTCAGATGCTGGGACGCTCAGCATGAGACACAGAATCTGTGATGAAGAGATGGGACTTTGGCCTGGGGTCCAGGAGTGTCCCTCACCAGGGGCTCTGCCCAGACAGGCAGCCAGAGTCCAAGTGGGGCGGGCAGCCAGAAGGCCGTAGGCTAAGTGGAGACCAGGGGCACAGCGCGTGGGCCTGCCGAAGCACGTTCCCTCCCCTCTGACAAAGTCACCAGAGGAGGGACGGGTGCTTTGTGGTCAGAGCACTCTCCATCAGCATTTCAGAAGTCATGACCCAATGGTAAGTTCTGTGTGTGTGTGTGTGTGTGTGTGTGTGTGTGTAGGGATGTAGACACACAGCATGCATCATATATATTTATGTCACAAATACGTATTATCATATCTGTCTCATCATGATATAAATATCTTGATATATAGGCAATATAGCATGATCCTATGTATATACGTATGTATGTATGTATATATGTATGTGTGTGCACAACACACGTGCACACACACACACACTCGTGTTCTGGTTGGCAATGCATTTTGAGAGCATTTAGGCCTTCCAGCACCTGTCCTTCTTCTAGCAACTGAATCACAATAACCCACATAGTCCCATGAAAGATACAACTCCCCAAGGGAAACTGTGATCCAGTTATAATCTGATACATGCTATAAGCCATATGATTGATACATGATATGCAATATATACATGCACACAAATATATTTATAGAATTCTATTTAGTATATAATTAATATATTAATAATATATGATTAATATATATATAAAATTCTCATTAAAATACATGCACCAGAGAAATGAATTTGGAACTGCATTTCTAAGGGAGAGGAGTTGACATTATGCCTGAGAAGGGGAATTAATATTCTTTAAATGAAGAAAATGGCATTTGTAAAACCATAGGGATTCAAAGAAATTTGCTAGGTTTTGGAAAATGGCAAATATTATCAATGTAAAAACAATCTTTATTAATTACCAAGGTAGGGTTTGGGAGTGAGCCAAGACGGGTCAGGCCAGAGGGTTTCTGAGCTGAGAATAAGTCATGACTACTGTTAAGTCCTGGCTTGTGGCAGGCTGCATTGCCTTTAACTCTTTATTTTGAAATAAGTACAGATTCACAGGAAATTGCAGGCGATGCAGGCAGTTGCCTGTACCCTTCACCCAGTTTTTGCTGATGGTAACAGTGAACATAATCCTAGTACAGTGTGAGATCCAGACAATTAACATTGGTATAAGTCAGATTTTGCCAGTGATACATGTAAGTGTGCGTGTGCGTTTGGTTCTACGCAGTTTTAGCCCATGTGTTGACTTGTGTGAACACCAAGTCAGGGGGACAGAACTGCCCTGTCACCACTGAGCTATCTTCTGTGCTACTGCTTTGCAATCACACCCATTCCCTTTCTCCGCCCTCATCCCGAAACTGCTGCACGACTCATCATCCCCATCCCTATCATCTGTAGTTCAAGAATGTTCCAGAAATGGAGCCACGTAGAATACAGCCTTTTGATATTGGCTTTTTCCCATCAGCATAATGCCCTTGAGCTCCATCGAAGTTGTATGTACAGAAGTTTGCTCTTTTTTATTATTGCTGAGAGTTATTCCACCGCATGGATGTACAGCAGTTTGGCCGCTCACTCACTACAGTATTTTTGGGTTGTTTGGGGCTATATAAATGAAACCGCTGTGAACATTCATGTCCAGATTTTCGTGTCGACACAAGTTTTCATTTCCCTGGGTTAAATGACCAGGAATGTAACTGCTGAGTCGCATGCTAAACATATGCTTGGCTTTTTAAGAAACTGCCGAACTGTTTTCCAGAATGTGTATACCGTTAGCACTTTCCTCGGCAATGTATAAGGGATCCAGTTTCTCTCCATCCTGGATAGCAGCTGGTATTATCATAACTTTTTGAAAATTTTAGCTGTTCTAATAAGTGTGTATAAATATCTCACTGCGATTCTAATTTGCATTCCCCTAATGGGAGAGGATCTTGGATATATTTTAACAAGCTGTGCTTATATCCTCTTTGGTGAACAGTGTGTCTTTTCTCCATTTTCTAATTGAATTGTTTGTATTTTTAGTGTTGAATTTGAGAATTCTTTATATGAGTCTTTTGTCAGATATGTGGTTTACAAACCCTCTCTTCCAGCATAAATCTTGTTTTTCATTTCCATCATCTTAACGAGGCCTTTCTCAGAGCAAAAGTTTTAAATTTTGATAAAGTCTAATGCAGTTACATTTTCATTTGTGAATCATGCTTTACTATAATGTCTAAGGTGGCTCTTCTCCTGGTCCTTTGGCTAAACAGAACCAGCTTTTCTTGGGTCTTTTTTGGATCTGTGTCTACTGGCATTTCTGGTTTGCACCCTGCTCCGGTGCCTCATTCAAGAAAGACCCGAGGCAAAAGGAAAACCCAAGGGACCCACCGCTATATTGTTGTCAAGGCTTGAGGTCCCTAGCTGGTTGTTTCCTTCTTCTCACCATTCAGAATCATAAATTTATTTTATATACAATGCTTAAGATTTTTAGCTGTACTTAGTGAGGGAATTAGGGAGAAATTTGTCTATTACATCTTGCCTGGAACTAGAAGTTGTCTTATAGCATTTTGAGTCTGCTGTTTTGCCCACATGTTTTCTATTCTGGGAATACTTCGACAATAGTTTACAAATGCAAATATTTGAGACCAAACTATGTCAACATTGAATTTTTGTAGAGAAAGTATTTTCTGGAGCAAATCCAGTTAAAACAATTTAAAATAAAAATAGAAGCACTGGAAGTATTTCGCTGCTATATAGAAAATGGGTCAAGGCATTATTTTACCAAAATTATTTTCATCAAGATCAATTCCCTCTCAAGTAAATTTTAAAGTCAAGCTTCGATTCATGGACTTTGTCCACATAGCTTTTATTAATTTTAGCCTTTGCCGATTTATATACTTTGTATTGTGGTCGTAGTATGTTGTAACTCCAATATTTTCTAGATCATTTTCACAGCTCTGGATCTGCCAAGAAAATTTGATTCTTCTGACAGTTTTACCATATACATCGTAGCTATTGTTGCTTTTATTGTGTACTGATTTGCTTCTGCCGTAATAGTCATTACAAATTGAAGGAAATATTGGTCTCTCATGTTTATGTTTAGCTAATCCTTAAGAAAAAAATTCCTCCAAAATTTTCCAAGATAGCTTTATGGTTCAGGGCGAGGCAGCCTTTCTTTCTCTGTGTACGTAAGAAGAAGCCAAACCTGTATCTAAGCAACCGCCAGAAGTGCCACCTGCTCCCCAGAACTGCGGGGCACCCTCGGTCCGAGTGTGGGAGGGACAGAGCCCTCTCAGAGCCTCTCTCTGCCGAAGCAGCTCCTCCTGGGACTTCTTCTCCAGCCTGTCGACAGCATATTCCCCTTATGTGTCCCCAAACCAGAAACTCTCTGTCACCCTTCCCCTGAGTCCCTCTCTTAGTCAGTGTCCAGGCCTGTGGGTCCTGCTGAGACTCGGCAGCGGTGCCCTCCCGTGGTGGCCCGCAGCCTCCGGCTTCAGTGCTGCCCAGTTCTCCCTGAGTCTTCTCTCCTGGGCCTTTCCCTGCTCCCTCACCTGTTTTACCCCTTCCCTGCCAGAGGGAACATCCCCAGACACAAATATGAATGTGTGACGACCACAGCCTTGCGGCCCTTGGAGGCTCTCATCGTCCAGAGGGGAACCCAGAGGATCAAGTTAAACGTCTGAGACTGAGGCCACCCAAGGGTCCCCAGAGATGTCCAGCCTCCTGGAGTCTCCTTTGGCTTTAAGTCAAAGACAGTCTGGACTTGAATGGTGCATGAGGGCCGGTGTCCTTCCTGAGGACTGCCAGGGTCGCTCGGGTGCTGCCATTGCCCGGCCATCTCTCCGTCCTCGCTGCTGTCCCAGACCACGCAACACTGTCCTGCTTGCTGCTGAAGTTGTGGCTGCATGTGCCCCAGCCCTGAATGCACGCATGCCTTAGAGCACAGCGTTTCTTTTCACACACTGGGCTGGATATGCGGGGACGACAGAACAGAAGGACAATTCTGAAAGGAGGAAAAACAGACTTAAAACTATGAATCTGACTCCAGAGCTATGGGATTTGTTATTCGCCTATGCCCTTTTCTGGCGAGTCCCTTGCCAGGAGGGGCGGGCAGTGAGGTGGGAGAAGCAACGTGTGGGATCCAGTGTCGTCAGAGGTGACGCAGGTATTTATTGGGGTGATGTGCAGCCCCGACATGGAGAGACTGGGGGTGGCGAGAGGCCGTGCTGGGAATCAGAGCGCTTGAGTTCCAGTTCTTCGCTAAATTGCACGGCTGTGTGTGTCGTTTATGTTTCTTTAACCTCCATTTCCTTATCTGAGAAATGGGAATAATAACCCTTGCTTTACTTACTTCCCACGGTTATGAGAATCAAATGAGAAAATACAGGCAGCTGTAAAAATACGAAGCAGGGTATGTGCATTCACCAATTCCTTAAGGAAACGGGGCCAGAGTTGAAGGGCAGGCCAGACCCCTGTCCACGCAGACTTCACAATTCAGCCCTAAGACCATAATGTGTCTAACGCATTATGAATTTAGGAAATGCCTTTTCAATATGGAGAGGAAAACAGGAGGGCCCCGGACGGCCACAGCGGGCCCTGTGCGCTGGGACGCCCGCAGCAGCTCCGGGTGGAAAAAGCAAACCACCTGGGAGCCTTCCGTGCCACCCTGACTTTGGAAATAGCATGGCAGGGACGATGACAAATGCCTCTGGGCTTTCACAGCTTGGGGGACTTGGAAGGTTTTGCTAGGACCTTGGAAACCTAGAGACTGGAGCATGATTGTGTTTCCAGGCAGAAACCCCTGCCCGTCCCCCTCTGGCGGCCCCACAGATCCCTGGAATGAATCAGGCACCTAGAGACGTTCCCAGGGAAGCGGCACTGAGAAGTCGGTGGGTCGCATGATTGCAAGGTGACCAGCGAGTGGTGATTCGGAGTCCCACTGGCTGGCAGCAGCATCCTTGGGACAAAAACCAAATGCCACCCAACCCCAGCCCCACCAGCAATCAGGAGCCGCAGGTTCCCACGTGTCAGCGACTGGCAGTGCAGCCACTGTGTGACAAGGGCCCAGGTGAGTGCCACCGCCTGGTAACAGCCGAGCCACTCGGAGTGTCTCTGGAAGGAGCTCTTCCTGGAGAGAGGAGCGGTGCGTGGGTTCGTCTCTGCCATCTTTGGCGGCGTCCGTGCTCGCCCGGGTGTGTGCAAGGTGCTCCCTTCCCGATTTTTCCCATTACTCGGTTTCAGTGAAGAATGTTGAGCTGCTGCCAAAGTCCATAGGAACATTCCCAACCAAGTTTAATAGCAGGAAGTTCAACTTTAACCCTGATGACTTCATAAGAGTTTCTTATAAACATGCTTCCTGGTTCCAGATATGGTCTCCTTCCTACTGTGAATGTTTATTAGCAACCTGCCAAGGAACTGGAAGTTGTTTTGCAGAGAGCTGCTCAGGATGTCTTGGAGTATGTCCCCGTGCCAGCTCAGAATCGCCTCCGGGTGTCAGGGAAGCTGATGCCACCGAGCTCCAAATCTGCAGAAGCTCCATTCACCCCGAGGTTCCAAGAGGAGCTGCCAGGGCCTGTGCCGGGCTCTGCCTCCGAGCTGCCACCCCAGCCACACTGTGCGCTGTGCCAGGAGATGAAAGTGTCGAGGACGCACGGAGGACACAGACAGCAGGCTTGGGAACAGACTTCATTAAGCATTTGATTGTCTTTGCCCCAAATGATATTCCTGGGAATGTTGCTTACAATCATTTTGCACTGTATTTTAAAACAGAAACAAAAACAAAAACAAACCTTAAACTCATTGTGACCGATCGCTCTTGGCAGACGTCTGCACTTTAATGGAGGGGCTTAAATTCTAAATCGGTTTGCAGCAGGCTGTATTTATAAATCAGTTTTAAAATGTGGATGCTTTGTTCCCAAATATGAATGAACTAGTTAGAGCCTGAAAAATCAGAGACAAAAACCAAATAGCCCAAGACGTTCATCGTATAGTCTGGGCATGACCATAGTATAAGTTGACTTTAAATTCAAGGAAAATGTGCCCAAATTTGCATCCAGCATATGCACATTTTGGGGCCTTTTTGCTTTTCTTTGAGCTCCACAGCCCTTCCTCCTCCTCCCTCCAGTACTCGACCAGCCTCCTCGTTCTTGAATGGAAATTGGACTTTTAAAAACTGCTCAAGGAGAAATAGCTTTCCACGTATAAGCCGCCATCCTCTTCGCTCTTGCGATGTTTCGGGGGCACCTGATTAAAAGGGAGGACAGGCCCCGGGCCGCCACGTTGCTTTGGACAGAGGACCCAGAACCCCTTGCAGGGTTTTCTAAGTCAACATCCACCTGCCCAGATCTCCCTCCCTCCCTCCTGGAGGGTTTGCAGACAGGAACTGCTCCCCCTTGGAGAGGGTTTCCCTGTCCTCGTCCTTTCCCATCTTTGCACTTTGCCACAGCCTGACCCTGTGCTTCCTCTCCAGCCTGGAGGGCAGGTTCAAAAACTTTCTCTTTAAATTTCACTCAGCAAGAAGGTACTTTAAAAGGCTAACGCACATTCATGCCTCCCCGGTGCAATGCAATCCAGCTTGCAAAGTCTCCCCCACGGGCTAGAAAGGGCCAAGGATCCAGGTAAAATCGATAGGCTTCTCCTAGCAGTAAAATAGGCATCTGAGAACTGGGCAGGTGCTTTTGCTCTCACGGCGAAAGGGTGTCGAAGCAGAGGCTGACGCTGGGAAGCGCCGGAGGGTCGGGATGGAATGCCTGGGACATGACTTGCTTTTGTGGCCCACTGAGGCTGAGCCTCTCTGACCCTCTGTCTCCTCACCCACAGACCTCCTCTCAAGCTTGTTACAAGGACCGATGCGTCGTCTTTGCTCATGGTCCCTGTTCTTCACAACATTACTGGAAATGATCTGAAGACAAACGGGAAATGTATTGATAATGATTTGTTACGAAACCAACTAAACACAGTCAAAGGAACTACCACCCTCTGACGTTTGAATAAAGCCTGGTAGCTAGTGCTCTCGTTTCTACAGACAGGGCAGCTCCAAGTCCGACCTCACAGGACAGTTTAGCTTTACCCACTGCAAGAGAAGACCTCGAACCAACCAGCCATTAATCACAATGTCCGCCATTCCACATCACAGCTAAGTCATAGTGTCCTAGAGCTGAAAGGAACCTCAGGTAAGAGCCAGCCCCAAAGCTTTCATTTTTAAAGCGATGTGAAGAAGGAAGCCCGGAGAGTGGGCACGGCTCACCCAAGGTCCCGCGGCTGTTCAGTTGCAGGGGAAGGAGCTCTAGGTGTTCCCGCCTCCGCGCTGAGCCTGGTTGTCTGCTACAAGGACAGGTGTGTAGGGTCTCGGTCCTGTCACCTGTCAGGGAACAGAAGGAGGCTTCTGTCCTCTTCCTCACTGGTTTGTTTCATCCTCACTGTCACCTTCTGGGGAAGGCCTGAGCTTCCCCAGCACCCTCCAGCCTCTGCCTGGCTTTTAAGACTCTTCCTGTGTTTGGTCTGGAACATCTTCTGCTGCTCGACGACTGGGAATAAGTCTGAGAATTCCAAAGGAGTGGTTTCCATGGCAACAACAACCTCATGGAAGGTTTCAGAACTTTTTACCTCCTACTCATCGTCCTGCGGAAATTCAGAAAGCAGAAGGCATAAAGATGAGTGCTAATTATCTGACCTGAATTTGCTGCGGTGGGCAGAAGAGAGACAAGTGCAATGCAGCCTGGCAGACATCCCTCATCGGCACAGATCCAAATGGCTTTCTGGAAGTGAATCGTTGTCACATTATTATAATTTTCTGTTGGAGATGGCACCAGGTATCAAACAGAGGGTCATTTGCCTCAAACTGCGGAAGGCTCCGCTTCATGCCTTTGAGGGTGGAACGTTGTTTTCTGGTGTTGCCTTTTGGCCAACCTGGCGGAAATGACGATCACGTTGGTGAGGACGTCTCTGCACCTGTGATGTCCACGCAGTAGCAGAATAGCCCGTGATGACCGGTTGGTGTCTGAACACAGATCGCTGAAGTGCTGGACACTTGGTCTTAGAAGTCTGAGTGCAAAGCCAGCCAAGGCCAAGGGACTTTATCTCAAGGGACTAAGAGCCCATTAGCCCACTGCTAGGACAATGGAACACAGTTTCCAATTCAGCATTAGAGTGGCTTTGAAAAGCTTTGTGAAGAGACCCTCTCTTATTCAATACTCTTCTGAAAAACACAACCTGTGAAAACAAATTATCCTCTCTCAGTTGTTAGGGGCCCATAGGGTGGTCATCTCCCTTGCCCGATTCCAAGGTCAAATGCTAAGCGGGCAGTCGGCACAGACCAGAAGACACACACCCCCACCCCCAGACTCTGGAGCCGGAGGACTGCCGCAGGGCAGCCCTGGGCAAGGCCTGCAAATGAGTAATCAAATGACCCTCCTACCAGGCTTTCAAAGAGAATCACATACAAATTTACAACCTACAACAATTGTGGAAAACCTTGCCTTTAATAAGTCTTAATTAAAAAAAACATTGACACGGAGGTCAAAGGAAATAGCATTTATTTGGGAGAAAAAGAATGGCAATTCGGTGCAGTGAATCAGGGCAGCCCTAAATATTGTCCCATAAGGCAAACGCAGGAGAGGTTTTTTGATATGGGATTTCCATAAAAAGTTGTTTTTGCAGGCGGAGTGCATTGGCTGGGCAGAGCTGCTACATGGCAAACGTGTTCTGATTGGTTGGTTAATTAGGGTACTCCGAGCTGCGAGGTGCTGAAGGCCGGTGGCTACACACTGCAGTTGTTTATCGGAGTCTATTGGATCATTCTGTGGTTTGGCCTTTAGCAGGTGTGGGAGCAACCCTCCCGCAGTCTCCCACCCCACCCTAGAATGATGCCTTCGCCTTAGTTACTTCATTTCCTTTCACATAAGCAATCTCTTTAATCTATACATTTTTAGCTTGACATTAGACATTTGAAATAATTCACTTCTGCCATTAAGAATTGAGTTGTTAGACAGGCCATGATTTTCCTTATACGTTCAGACTCCACTTTGAAAAAGACTTCACATAACAGCGTGTTTACTGTAACAAGAACAATTTATAACATATTCGACATAAAAGGACACTTGCACAAAACAACGCGGGTCGCAACCAGGTGTCCGGAATGGAGGTGGTGTGCGCCTTCCTCGCTCCCTCCCCGCTGAGCCCTCATTCTTGCCTGAGCGGGTGCCCTTCTTCTCTTTGGCCTCTCACGGCTCCTACTTCTGTTTCCTCCAGTGAGACACTGGGACTACTGAAGGCATGGCTTATCACCGATACATCCTTACGTGCTTTTCATCCATTCCACGGGCATTTTTGGAGAGCGTGGCCGACCCAGCGCTCACGCCTCCTCGGGTTCTCTTGGCCTCACCTCCCCCAGGACCTCGGGCCCCTTCCTGCCCCTCTGCAGCCCCGTGACGACGTGGCCCCTGCAGGCAGTGCTGGGGCAGATGTGTCCAGGGGATGAAGTCTCTAACTTCAGGCCTTGTGATCTGGCTGCCCCCAGGGATGACACCTGGGTCATCCCAGGTATGAAGGGGCATTAGCTCCACGCCGGAGCCTCCTGCTGGGTGGGAGAAGGAGACAGGGTTCTGGGGACAGGTCCCTGTCCACCGCGCCCTGGCAGACTGTTCTGTGCGACGTTCGTCCATACAGCCTTCATGGTGACATCCTCCTGTCCGAGAGGGTGCAGCTGCCACGCAATGGCCGGGTAGCCGTGGCTGCCACGCAATGGCCGGGTAGCCGGGAGCTTGCAGCAAAGCAGGGCAGGCCGGTGACACACCACCCTCCTCTACTTCAATTCCCTCCTCCTTCAGTCTGGCTGCCGGGCATGTTACCGTTCCGTGAAACACGGGCACACAGCCTCGCCTCAGCTGCTTTCTAGGGGATTCAAGCTAAACAGGAAGCTCTTATTGCAGGAACTGTAAGCCTCAGGGGAAAACGGCCAACAAGGAAGGCAGGGCCCGCGCTCCTGTGACGCCCACACCTTAGAGAGCAGACAACGGACTCTCTTGAGCTGATGCAAGCTGGGATTTATTACAGCTAATCCAAAGGAAAGGCTGATTTTAAATGGTTGAAGAGAAATTAAGAGACAAAAGAGAGTGTCAGGTTTCTAGTATTTTGACAGCTGATTTTCAGCATCACGTAATCGGGTGACGGAGTGGGGTGACGCACGGGGCTAGGAAGCCACATCGGGCTTCAGAACTGCGTGCTACGAGAAGCGGGCTGCGCTCCTCACCGCAGCCCGGGAGCAGGTGCCCTGGGCTCTTCCCGCCCCACAAATAGGAATCATAGGCAATTTTTTAGCTAACCCAGAGGTTATTTGGAAAGCTGAGGCAGAGCTCTCTGTGCCCCTTCCCAGCACCTCCGACACGCACACATGTGCACAGACACGCACACATGTGCACAGACACACACACACACAGACAACAAAGACACTTGACAACATACATTCATCCAGCATGGTGGGCGTCCTGTCAACTTCTTGTACCACGTGACGTTGCCTTCACGGCCACGATCCTTTGTAGATGGAGCAGCCAGGGAAACGGGGCAGCCTACCAAATGGAGCGTGGTGGTCCCGGGTCACCCTTGGCCCATGGCGAGCAGGAGCGCCTGGGTCACGAGGGCATTGCTCTGCAGGCACAGGGAGGAGAGGCCCTCGTGGCCGCAGCCAGATAAGCCAGCTTCTCATCCACACGGGACATGCCGGTGCATTCCGGGGCTTTCCCCCCAGCGTGTCGCATAACGTCAGCACCGGCAACTACACAAGTTGCTTCTGAGGGTGCTTTGGGGGAGAGTGGGGAGACGGGGAGCTTCAGTAGTTCCCCCACCGATGACAAAAATGTGGCTTGCAGTGTAAGCCTGGAGGCCACTCCAGATCCCGCGCAGTCTGCCCTTCGGGGGTGCCACGGCCACAGAGACCGCCCGGCCACGGGGAGGCCGCCCAGCCCGCAGAAGCAATTCTCGTTTTACCAATTAGTGTTACGCGCAGACCCAGCAAATCAGGAGGTAGAAATGCCTCTACTGCAAGGTCTTAACCTTTCAGGTTGACATTAAATTGGAAGAAACTGCTCGTGTTGGAAATAATTACTGCCGATAATGAAGACAGTTAAGCATAAAAGAATCTTATAACTCTGGCACCATTTGTGCACTTAGACATTGGCTCGTATTTTCCCCTTCACAGATGTTACGATAATGGTGTCAACACTTTTATTTCTTTGTCCATAAGCTGAAAATTATGGCTGTTTCATAAATTGCTAACGTGCTCGGAAGGTGGAGGCCCAGCTGCAGAGCACATGGGCTCAGACTCCCGCCCGGGCCTCATGTTTCACGATGACCTCAGCTTCCTGTGCGGGACGGGAACCGGTGCGAGTGAGCACTTGTAAAACTGTTTCTGAAGAGTGAAGTTATGGAGAGGTGCTGCGAGTCAAACATCTGCTTCATCCATTACCCGCAAATAGGAGCTGGGAATTTACAGTAGGGCAGGACGTGGCGATAAATTAAAGCCCTCCTGTGCGCTCGCCTCCCCGTGTGTGCCAATTGGAACCACGAGAAAAAAAGAGAGAGATGCTATACAAGAAAGGGGAGATTTTTTTTCTCCTTTTACCAGAGCTGGTTTGGGCAACAATAATTGGGATCTGATTTTCTTTATGTAGCTGTTGGCTTTCTTTGTCAAAATATAAGCAATGTTCAATGGTCGATTTGTGCATTAAAGTTGCTACTTGAGACAATGAGGGTGCCCTTCCCTTTGGAAGCCACATCCATCTCTGTCAATGATATATTCTTCACCAAAATACTGAAAAGATGGGCAAAAATAAATAAAGTGTCATTGCAGTTAAGTGTGCAGGTTACAAATGGCATAAATACTCACATATTTGTTATGTCTGGAATTCGATACTGTTAATTATGTTAGGTTATGTCACCGTACCGGGGACATGCATTCTCTCAAAACTGACTTACGCATTAATTAATGAAAGAAAAATATATAGAAATGTAATAGAGTCTTAAAGTTTTTAGGTGGATTGTTTCAGGTCGATACTCTAAAAATGCAGTTTGGGTGGGGGGCATTCCCCCACCCCGTCCTCATTCGCATGCACAGGCCACCACGGCTCAGCCAGCGTCCGTACGTCCACGTGGCAGACCAGGGAGCCAGGAAATTGGAAATGGAAT
This sequence comes from Cheirogaleus medius, assembly GCA_008086735.1. Lineage (NCBI taxonomy): Eukaryota > Metazoa > Chordata > Mammalia > Primates > Cheirogaleidae > Cheirogaleus > Cheirogaleus medius. Next base: position 2,039,555 of record VBSM01003144.1, read on the forward strand.
GCTCGGTAATCCTCCCAGCCTTCCCTGTCCAGGCCTCCTCCTCTGCACATCATATATCAGGCAGTCCAGGCTGTTCATAACCCCACATCCCTCCTGGTACCGAGGCCACATCTCTGAGTGTGCCGGGCAGGGTTTGGCCCAGAGATGAGAGCCACGTGCAAGGCTGTGTGGGCAGCCAGGCGCAGACGGGACATTCAGAGGATGCGCTATGGGATGCAGGGTCAGCGCCCTCTGAGACGGTCACGATGACTGTCCAGTCCTTGCTAGCCTGTGTGGACAGTGGAAGACACAACCGCATCTCGCCCAGGGCTGCAATGGGGGGTGCTTATCCTGGAGCACCCACCACCCTCAAACCACAGTCCTTGGAAGAGTAACTATAAATGCCTCCTAGGCCAAAATCTCTGGGCGTTTGCCTCATTTCTCCCCTAAATAAATAAGCAATAGTAGAAAAATTATATCTCCCACCTCAGTTTTTCTTACGTATAAAATGAGTTGCGTAATGTGGATCGGCAAGAACCGACTTCAATCTTTGCATCTCCTCCTAAAAATCCTAATACTAATCCGAGATGATAAATTAGAAAGCTCATTCACATTATGCAAAATTATTCAAAACAGATGGTGGAGTCAATGTAAAGGCTACACTTTTTTTCTGTCCCTAAGAACAATCGCTGTTACAGAAAAGGCAAAAGAGTAGATTTTAATCTGTTTGCCCTTTGAAAGGACCATCAGCAGCCTCCTTCCAATTACCTGTGCCCTCTGACTGTGGCCCTGGGAGCTGGCTTTGTGAGTCAGAGGCTGTTTGCATTGCCACCAGACTGAGCATAAAGCCAGTGCTAGCCTCATGCCTTCCTGGTGTCTAATGACCTTGTTAAGCAAAGCGAGTGTTCGGTAAATATTTGGCTTCAAAGTCATTGTTCTTAACCATCATACTCAAGTGAGGTTTGCCCATTCAGGCACACTTGGGTTTGAGTCTCACCTCTGCCGTTTACGAGCTGGGTGACCTGGTCAAGCAGTATAACATCCCCAGGCCTCACGGCCTTCATCCCTAAGACAAGGTGACTGTGCCTAGAGAGCTGCTGGGAGGAAGAACGGATCAGTGCAGAGGTGTTAGCACAGTGCCTGGAACACAGGCTGCAATTGCCAGCAGTACCTGTTATCGTCATTGTTACAATATTTTAATAACGAGACAGTAAAGGTTGTCTTTCCAGTTTCTCACTCTCTCCTTTATCCACCTGCCTTGGTGTAATTACAGTTAAACCGGTTGGTCACAGGTAGTTAAAGACAAATAGGAGGCTTAACCTGTGAATCTGTGTGGTCTGATTCTGTCTGAGCCACTGCTGTGTGTTAGTGTGAATCACTCCAAAGTGATTAGTGTTGTGGTTGTTCACAGCATCCCATTCAAGCAGTGGTTATTGGGGTTTGGGCGCACAGACCCAAATCAACACATGCAGCACTTCATGAGAAAACTGGATGGATGCTTGTGGACTACTAGGTGAGAAGAGGTAGAGGGAAGCTGACTTGGAGCTAATTTCCTCCAAAGTTGTGAAGGTCCAGAAAGAACTGTATCAGTCAGAGATGCACAGAGAGTGACTGGATGATTCCAGAATCATCACACGGAACCCTGTGCTGCTTTTCTGACACTCATTAGAGTTCCACACACTCATCCAGAGTCACGTACTGAATATCTGAGTGCCCTCACAGCACTAGGCTGTAAGCTCTTGGAGGGGCAGTGTGAATGGACACTTTTTAATAGTATTATGGTTCAAATCTCTAACTTTGTGGATTTGTTCCTTTTTCCTTTCAGTTTTATCTGTTTTTCTTTACATATTTTGAAGCTCTGTTCTTAAGTGCATATATATTTAGTAAAGTTATGTCTTCTTAATGAAGTCACCTTATTTAATGTTATGTAATGTCTGAGGCATTTGCATGGCCCACCTGGGGGACGAGAACTTACCACTGGCACAAAAGGCCATCTTGGCAGCTGGCTCTTCCATGCAAACATCAGTCAATGACAGGGGAAACAACCCTATAGTTAAGCATACTGCCTTGCAACTCAAGCAAACAGGGAGTGGCTGATTCATACTCACAAGTACCACCGAGCATCTCAGAGATTAAGCTGGGGGACCTAACTCACTACACACTATTGGAAAGAAGTGAAGACAACAGGTCAGAAATAACTCAAGAGGTTCATCAAACCTGCTAGAACACCCCATAGGCAACTCAGGACCAGCACCCTTCTAACTGTTATGCTCAGGTTTGATCTTTGGGGACCTGGAGATAGGCCCGTAAGCCAGGACTTGCACTTCCAGGACTCAACCGGGAGGCCACATGAGAAGAAATCAGTGAAAAGACTCCGAAAACTTGAAAAATCAGAGCAAAAAGCCACTCCAAAAGAAAGAAATAACTCCTTCCATACCAATGGATACCAACCAAACCAAAGAGATTGAAATCACAGATGACAAATTTTGAATATGGATTGTAAGGAAGCTCAATGAAACACAAGAGAAAATAGAAACCCAGTACAAAGAAATCACAAGAAATGAATAAAAATTCACTAAAGAAATCAAAGTATTAAAAAAACATCAAACAGAACTTCTGGAAATGAAAAATTCATTCAAGGAAATGCAAAACACAGTAAAGAGCCTTAAGGCTAGGCTAGATCAGGCAGAAGAAAGAATCTCAGCACTTGAAGACAACACCTTTGAGTTAAACAAGTCAGTCAAAGAGAAAGAACAGACACATAAAAAAGAAAAACAAAGCCTATACAAAAAATATGGGATTATGTAAAAAGGCCTAACATAATAATTGTAGGCATCCTTGAGAGCAAAGAAGAAAATACACATGGGTTGAAAAACCTATTTGAGGTAATAATTGAGGAAAATCTCTCAGGCCTAGCTAGAAATCTATATATCCAGGCACAAGAAGCTAAAAGGACTTCTAGGAGAATCATTGCAAGGAGGCAATCACCATGACACATAGTCATCAGACTTGCCAAAGTAAACATGAAAGGGGCACTCCTACAAGCTATAGTAACCAAAACAGCATGGTTTGGCACAAGAGCAGGCACATAGACCAATGGATCAGAATAGAGAACCCAGATACAAATCCATCCTCATATTGCCATCTGATCTTTGACAAAACAAACTAAAACATACACTGGGGAAAAGAATCCCTGTTTAGTAAATGGTACTGGAAAAATTGGATAGCCACATGCAGAAGACCAAAACAGGTTCCACACATCTCACCACTCACAAAAATTAAGTCATGATGGATAACAGGCTTAAACCTAAGGCATGAAAGTATAAAAATTCTAGAAGAAAATGTTGGAGAAACTCTTATAGATATTGCCTTAGGCAAAGAATTTATGAAGAAGACCCCAAAGGCAATCGCAGCAACAATAAGAATAAATAAATGAGACCTGATTAAATTAAAAGGCTTTTGCACAGCCAAAAAAAAACAATCAATAGAGTGAATAGACAACCTACAGAATGGAAGAAAATATTTGCATGCTATACATCCAATAAAGGACTAATAGTAAGAAGCTTCCAACAACTCAAGCAAATCAGCAAGAAAAAAAATCAAACAACCCTATTAAAAAGTGGGTAAAAGACATGAACAGGAACTTTTCAAAAGAAGATAGACTAATGGCCAATATAATATGAAAAACGCTCAATGTCTCTAATCATCAGGGAAATGCAAATCCCAAAACCACAATGAGATATCACCTAACTCCAGTGAGAATGGCTTTTATCAAAAAGTCCCAGAACAACAGATGCTGGCATGGATACGGAGAGAAAGGGACATTTACACACGGCTGGTGGAACTGCTTACTAGTACAACCTCTGTGGAATACAGTATGGAGATCACTCAAAGAACTAAAAGTAGAGCTACTATTTGATCCAGCAACCCATTATTGGGTATTTATCCACTGGAATAAAAGTAATTTTATCAAAAAGACATTTGCACTAGAATGTTTATTGCAGCACAATTCACAATCTTTGGCTGTCTTCAAAATTTTCTCTTTGTTGTTTTAGTGGTTTGACTAGTATATGCCAAGTGTATGTGTGTGTGTGTGTGCGTGCGTGTGTATGTGTATGTGTATTTGTGCATGTGTCTTTAGTTTACCTTTCTCAGTTCTGTGAGCTTCTTGGTTTTATTGCTTATTGTCTTTAATAAATTTTTGAAATACTTGGTCATTATCTCTTCACATGTATCCTCTGCCCCTTTCCCTCTTTCCTCCTTCTGGAACTGTGTTTGCAAGTATAACAGACCATTTGTTATTGTTTCATATCTCTTGGGTGTTCTGTTTCCCCAACTTCCACTCTTTTTGTTTTTTAGTTTGGATTATTTCTATTTATTTAGCTTCTATTTATTGTTTTTTCTTGCCTTGTCTAGTCTACTGTGTTGATTAAAGGAATTTTTTATCTCTGATATTAAGTTTTCTATTGCTAACATTTCCAGTTGATTCTATTTTATAGTCTCCATCGCTTAGCTAAGCTTCCCCCATTTGTTCACGCAAATTATCTACTTTTCCAGTAGATTGTTTAACATACAGATTACAGTTATTTTGAAGCCCCCTCTGTTATTCAAATATTTTGATCATCTCTGGGTCTGTCCCTGTTTACTATCTTACTCTTTAGGGTTTTTTTTTTTTTCTTTTTTCCTTTGCCTGTGTGTGTGTGTGTGTGTGTGTGTGTGATAATATTTTATTGAATGAAGGACATTAATTACCAGAGAATAGTGGATACTGAGTTAAGGAGTATTTGTACCCAAAACGTGCATGCTTTTTTCTATGTCAGGTTGTCATTGTGGGATATTGGGTGAATCTAGTCATTAGCTGAGTCACATTTTGCTTTTGTTGTTGCTATAGTAATATCTAGTAGACCACAGACTAACAGTCCTCCAGTGATGGGCTGCTGCTGTCTTGCCTATGCTGCCTCGGAGTTCTCCAGTGATCCTGCTCCATCTCTAGCTGCCAACAGTCCCTGAACAACTATGCGCAGTGGGGGTCTCTCTCTACGATCTGTACCCCCGAGTGGAAGACGGCTGTTGCTTGTACTTGGTGCACAGCGCAGGTGGGAGAAGGGGACAATCCTCTGCTCTCTTGGCCTGGCTTCAGTTTTAGGCAGGCCCTTAGGTCTGTGCCTTGAGGAGGGGTTGTGTCCGTGTTCCTGCCCCTCCGTTGCGCTTTGCTGCTCAAGTGTAAACGTGTCTTTGGTGGGAAATTTTCCTACCCTTCTCCCAGGGGTAGACTTCAAACGCTCCCATTTGGGGCAGGGAATGTTTTCGGGGCTTCCTCAGGAAGACGTATGTTTTGTTTCTACCTCTGCCATGGAGGCAGTGGATGAATCTTTGCCAGCATCCTGGGGTGAGGGTGGAGGTTTCCTTTCCCTCCCCAGATAGTTTCAGTCTTTTCCTTAATGTAAAAGAATGTTCTGCGAAGTAGGGGTTTGTGCATATTCTCCAGTGAAAGGGAACCACTTAGGTCCTCTCTCTGCCACCAATCTTTCTCGTAAGCACCTAGCAGTGTCCTGTGGGCAAGAGCCCGTGAGTGACTGTGAGCTCCTTTGTGTGTGCGGCACCCAGGGATTTAAAATTCTCCTTGTAGCCCATGCTCGGCCTTTAAGAGTTTGTTAAAACTTTATCTTTTTCCTTCTCTCTTGCTTTCCTGGTGTCTGCCTCTTTTCCCCATGCTCTGCCCAAAGTGAGACCATTAGTGTGTCTTATGTCTCCTCGGAGAGGCTTGTCACCATTCAGAATTCAATTTAACCAGCTGCCTGGTGACCTCAGCTCAGGAATATGTAAGATTTGTGTATTATCCAACATTTTTCCCATTGTTAGGGTGGAAGCAATGCTATCTTGAGGCTGTATCCTAAATGGAAGGAAAACTCGCAGGCGAGAATTGATAAAAAGACTGCAGAAGCCTGTCCTCAGCTCTGGTTGGGAGCGTTGAAGCTGCGCCTTCAATGGACTATTTCCGCTTCCTCTTTTCTGTGTGTCTCCAAACTCAGCCCCTTCTTTGGCCTTGTAATTACTATGCTTTCCCCTCCAAGATCCTTCTAGAAATGAGAGGGCTTGAACAGGAATAGGAGCACCAGGCAAACAGACGTCAAGAAAGAGTGACTTTTTCAATGGTTTTCTTCCAAAAAAAAAAAAATCAAATTTCATAGTACAAATTTCTTCTCAATTGTCTTTTTTTTTTTTTAAATAGTACTTGCTTTGTTATCTACTTCAATGGAACAAATATTTGACTGGGCTTTTGGGCAGAAGAGAAATTTATCATAAAACTCTGTTAACATCCTAAAAGAAGTGATAGGTTTGCTTAACAAACACATAGTAATTGTCACCGATGATCTGATCCCAGAAAAGAGATGAGTAACAGCATTACACAATAGCTGTTGGATAATTATTTGCAGATAATCCATGTTTCCGTCTCTGGAAGACATTATTATGCTCAGAAGGATTTTGGACTATCCGTACTCACTGCTGTGTAAATTTTGTGCTTTCTACCTACTACATTGTTTCCCACCAGCAAGACAGAAGATGTGCAACGATAGAAATGCAACCCGGAACTTCAGTGCACAGACTGAGAGGAATTTGGTTTCGCCCAAAGACTGATGAAATAGCCCTACTAGACACCATGTAGTGAGATTGTCATTGGTCTTACTGTTAAGTGAACCAAGTTGGTTTTTTAGCAGTAAAGATGCTTACTGGAAATTTGGGAGAAGCTGGGGGGAGTTAATGTATATAAATAAAAATTGAAATATATATATATAAATGTAACAATTAATATTTCAGCATTTTAATGGTACACTATTATTGAAGGTCCTCGACACAGACATGCCGATGATAGTGCTAACCTGGACAGCGTTCCTCGTCTAGGGCTGGGGAGGAGGGTGCGCCAGCCCTCCCGCCCACAGCGGAGCTGACAGTGGCCTTCCTCAAGTCCTCCTCCCTCCCTAGATCTCACCGTCTCCCTTACGACTGCGTTGCTTCCTTGGTTTCCCATCTAGATCAGGGACACGGCTGTCCTCCAGGCCCGCCCCCCAGGCCACTGAGGGGCTCCTTCTGCTGTTTTTTCCCTCATTCCTCAACAGCTGTAACCGAGGCCACGCCCGCTGCTTCTCCTTCCTCGCTAACTTCCGGGATCTATCTCCCCTCGTGCCCACAGCACAGATGCTGCTGTTTCTCGCCTGGACGACGCAGTGGCCTTCTGATTGCCCTGCCTTCCCGAACTCTCCTACGCCTCCAGCTCTGCCCCACTGGCTGCCACAGCGACCTTTCACAACTGCAAAGCTGATCATGTTACCCTCTTGCCGAATTCTTTGGTATTTCCCCCGTGATTATAAGACAGAGTCCAAATTCCTTCTTCTGGCATAAATGCATTCCAAGACCCGGCCCCACGCACATTCCCAGCCTGTCCCTGGCCATGACCTCCAGTGCCACCTCCTACTCCCTGCTAAGGACGGGCTGTAGGGACCCCCTGGCTTTGGTCCTTGCTGCACCTGGGCGGCTCTGGCTCCTTCATGCTGCCTGTTGAATTCCTACCCCCAGGGATCAGCTCAAGCTTTACTCCCCCTGAGACGCCCTCCCTGCTTTCTCCTCTTTCTCTCTCATCCTCTACCTTCAATATTATCTTCTGTGAGCTGCTAAAGTAATCAGCAAGTGCTTGTTGTGTGCATGGACTGGTTTGAGGTCCGTTGTGTCCTCCCGGTATACACTAACTCTTTCCCCTTTGTCGGGGTTGGTGAGTGGTGTTGGGCTCAGGGCCTGCGTCTCACTGCATTTTAAACGCGTACCTTGTCGTAATACTTCATGCACATGCAAGTTAGCAGGTGTCTGTTGGCACGCAGACTGCCTGCAGGAATGCATCTTTCGGAGACCCTATCTTGCGCTTGTGAGCAGCAGAGGGCAGAGGAGTGGAACTTTGGAAGGTCTTTGATGAGATGGGAAGTGGACGCGGCATATACAAGCCAGCGGAGCCGTCTCCCAGCATTTCAGGGAGTCGGTGTTTGAATCCTTGGAGCAGAAGGCACTGCCTGCCCCTCGGCACCTCTCTGACCTCATGTGCTCCGCTGCCTTCCTTTATGAAACGTCTCGGGGTCGCCTCAGTCTTCTGGGCCTCGCAGCTGGGCCTGACCCGCTGAGGAATCTCCCACTCCCGTCTCCAGACCACAGGCCTTCCACAGAGCCGTTTCCATATTTCCAGTGGCATCCTGGGTGATCCAGCACGGCCTGATCGCAAGGTGCCTGACTGAGAGCCTCCCAAGCTGAGGTCATTTTCTCTTCCTCTCCTTGTCCCTTGCCCTTGACGGTGTCCCCACGGTTGCTGCATCTGGGGTGATGCCATCACCATTAACTTTCTGATACTAGGCGGGCCTGTCGGAAATCTTTGGCTCTTTCCTTTGAGCTCTCTCTGCCACCAACCGGTGCTCAGGTTGCACCCGCTCTCCTGTCCCTTCCTTGCTCGGATGGCCGCAGTGGCTTCCCGGCAGGCACTCTCGATCCTGGTCCTCCCACGTCTGGGGCCATCTTCCTATGTCCCTCAGCATTGTGTGAGGGACGTACCGTCCAGACTCCCGGCCGTGGCCCGCAGTCCCCGCACAGGCAGCCACACGGGCCTGTTTCCTCCTCCTCTGCACAGCGGACGCGGCACCGCAGCCTCGGAAGACCCTTTCTCCCCAGGACAGAATAAGCTGCCAAGACCCTTCCTCTGCACTCGCTCTACAGTGTTCCTGTTCCTGGAACAGGAAAACTTGAAGACTCTGACCCGGTATTTAATATCCTGTCAAAATATCACCCCTCTCCCGATATCCTCTCTGACTTCCCCAATCAAAGTCAGAGCCTTCCTCCCCAGGTGCCAGGTAACTTGAGCGTGTTCCTCCGTGAGACGTTATCACACAGTATCGTGATTTCTCTCGCTGGCCTGGGAGGTGCCTGGGGACAGGGACCGCCTTGCTCACCCCTGGCCCTAGCACAAAGCCTGGAACTCACAGGTACTCAAATATCTGGACTCAAGTGTGAATGAGAGAGATCAAAGACCCAGGGGTTGGCAGTTGCAGGGAGCAAGAGGGGCTGGTAGTTAGAAAGAGAAAGCACAAGAACAGATGAGGCAGAACTTTCATGGTGGTGTTTATTTATTTTTGATATTAAAACCTTAGGGGAAGGGGTAGGAAAGGGAAACAGGGTCCTTAACTATTTACCTTTTCCCAGTATTCCTCTCCCTGGAAAAGGAGCCAAGATATATTTTAGAGGGGTCTAAAGTTTCTTGGTAAAGTTTATGACTCTAGGACAAATCAAGACGGCCTGTGTATTGCATGCAGTTTTCTTCTTTTCTGGCACATGGCTTAATAATTACACTTTGCGCATCCTCGAGGACTCTTGCGGTTCCAAGAATCTGTGAAATAGTCTCAAGTAAGTCTTTGAAATAGGGACATTCAAGACAAGATGTCGCTTTTCAAGGTGCAGAGCAATCCACGCAAACGCACCTGTGTATGCTGTTACCTGGACCGCGTAGGACAAGCCCGTGCTGGCTGATAAACCGTACTCATGGCACCGAAATGAGGTGCAGGAGAACCGCGAAGCCCAGGGAGGCAGGCCGTGGAGCCAGAATCAAAGTCAACGGCAGAAGAAAGATCTGAAAAGAACGACATTCCAGCTCATCATTTCTTTTTCCTTCCAGGCTTTGTGGCACCTTGGGCGAAACAAAAGCTTTACAGAGAAAAGGCTGGCTGGGCAGGGGAGCCTGGCTCCCTCCTCAATTCGCTCTCCTGTGCCTGGTGCTTTGCCTTTTATTTGTATTTTTTTAAAAGCAGACAAAGCACTTAAAGGTGCTGCATTGAGACTTCCTCTCAGATTTTTCTCTCCTCTCTCCTCACAAATGCAATTTGCTGCGCCTGGTGCTGAGTTAGGTCCTCCCCCTGCCTTCTCTCCCTCCCTCTCTCCCCACCCCTTCTCCCTGCGGGGATGTCTCTGGGTGTCTGCATCCAGCTGTCCTCTCCTTGAAGCAGAAAGAAAGTGAAGGGGAGAGTTTGGGAAGAAACCTCGCCGTTACTCATCAGACAACATTTCGTTCCAGCAGCTTTGCTGGATCCACGATCTGCAAACCGTCCACTGTTTCCCTCGCTTGACGGATCAAGTTTACAGTTTTCTCCTGGCTTTTCTTCGTGGGGAGGCATTTGCAACCCACAGGCAGACCCAGCCAACTGGGCAGGAAGCTCAGAATTCCAAAGTGCTGTGGAATTAAGTCAGGGACCAGCCTAATTTGCTGATTTACTCAACTTGACCCAAATGAATTTCTATGTAAACAAAAATTCATGAAGAATCCTTTGAATAATTCTATTAAATAAAATGCTGGGTTTTTATTTCCCACTTTATTACATTTTCTGAACACTGTGTATTCCAATCATATTGAAACATTTTGTTTTCAGGCTCTGTAGAAAGTGCTGATGGTTGAACCTCAAAAGAATTGAGGGGTTAGTTCATAAATGCATAAAAAGCCAACGGCATTTATCCAAAGTTTGTTTAACTATCCTAACCTCATGGGCCTGTAAAAATCCAACTGAAAATCATGGGGAAGAGCTGCTCCCATGAGATTCCTTGGCACTTTCTGCTTCCGCTTGGATCAGAAATACCATGAGAGTATCTTTTATTTTTTTTTTTTTCCTTGCAACATTTCAACACTCAGAGTTCCATTTGCAGGAGAAGAGCAAAGGAAAGGAAAAGAAATGGGAGAAAAACATGGTTGAACTTTTCTTAACCTAGAAGTTATTGCAGCTTTTACATAAAATTTCAAGCCAGAACGTCCCTGGTGGAGGCCAGCTGCCTATGCCTAGGAAACCTTCCAGGGGCCAGAGTCGCCACCACTGAGCTCTGGTGGGAGGTGGTCATTTCAAATGACATCCAGAAAACCCTGACATCGGGGCTCAGGCTCTGGCCTCAGTCCCCTTTAATTAGCCTAACCTTGGAGGGTGTAGCAGGGAAAGAAATTAGTAATTTCTCCAGCTACGCCCGCGCTCTGTTCATAGAAGAGCATATTTCATATCGGTGCTCTGGAAGGAGATGTGTGGGTAGATTGATTGCAAAAACAGCCACAATCCTCAGATCTATACAGTTGGAAAGTAGATTAGTGGTCGCCTCGGACCGGGGGGAGCCGGGGGACAGCTGGAGGGAAATGGGATGTGATTGCTAATGGGTATGGGGTTTCTTTCTGAGGTTAAGAAAATATTCTAAAATTGATTGTGGTGATGGTTGCACAACTCTGTGAATATACCAAAAACCATTAGATTGTACCCTTTAAATGGGTGAATTGTACGGTATGTGAATTGTATCCCAATTAAGCTGTTACGCTGAAAGAAAACAAAACAAAACAAAACCCCAAACCCCAGCTCCAATCATTCAGTCTTCTTGGCGCCCATGCCTGTGCCAAGCGACTTTGAAGTTCTTCCCACCTGCTGACCCTGGGCCACCTCGTGACTCCGGTTGGCCCATGGAATATGGCAGAGGCGACAGTGTGCGCGGTTCTGGTTCTGAGCTGTCGTTCTTGAGAGGCGTCGCATGCTTCTGCTAGGTCTCACTTTGCTGTCTTCACCAGGCAAACTAGCCGGGGCTGCCCACTGACAGCTGAGACACTTGTGTGGCAAAGCCGAGTCATCCCAGCCACAGCCATCCTCGCCCTCCTGTTAGGTGCCTTCAGATACAAGAGCGAGCTCAGCTGACATCAGCTGAGCCTGGCCCAGAGCAGCTGAACCGCTCACCCACACCACAGACTCAGGAGAAGTAAGCAATGGCTGTTCTTTCACGCTAAGTGCCGGGGCTATTTGTTCTGCAGCCATGGCTGACTGATACACATGGCAATCTGTTTAGAGTCACAGAGTGTGGGAGAAGAGTGTGTGCATGGATTGCATTGGTTACCCACAGGCCAATAATTTTACCTGGATTTTCAGTCTCTGGCCAGAACATTTAAAATCTTTCATTTTTTTCTGCTAAAGCTTCTCTTCTCCCTGAAGCAGTAGTGAAATTTATGCTTGGTTGGGTAGGAGCCAGGGAGCATTAGATGTTTGCCCTCAGGTGACCTGAGCGTGGCACTGACATTCCCAGACCTTCCCGAAAGTGGTGGGCAGGATGAGCACACGTCCTTTTCCGTTAACCCGAGCGGGGCTGTGACTCCTTTTCCTCCCGTCAGCAGGGCCAACTGTTATCTGTCACACAGGGGCCACACCTATAGGGTCCTGATGTGTCTGACATAGCTCACTCATGGATACAGGGGAGAAGCAAGCCCGCATAAATAGAAACTGGGTTTAGGACCCCACATGGAAAATGGTTTATGAAAGCCCCGAAATCCACTAGGTGCCCCCGGGAGGCTGGGAAGCAAAAGAGCCCGTTTGCAAGGATCCTGCATCCGAGCAGAGCAGGGCCTTGCAGCAGGCTCAGGGGAAGGGCCGTGGCAGGCGGGGACGAGAGAGGTGGTATCTGCCCGCAAGATCAGAGTTGCACTCTGCGGGGGCCAGGGTGAAAGGCATGGCTTCCAAGGAGCTGAAGGGCTTACGTCTTTAACTTTCTAGGGGAGTGAAGTGGAAACGACACGAGCCAAGATCAGGGACAGGTAAGAGAGGGACACACATATGTGTATGACATTGTCCTACGTCGTTAGCCAGAAGGAACCGTCTAGAGGTGGTTTGGCTACTGAGCATTGAAAGTGTGGCTGGCGTGACGGAGGCACTGAATTTTAAATTTTATTTATTTTTTAACTAATTTGAACTTAAGTTTAAATGGCGGCATGTAACCAAAGGCTCGCAAAAGGAACAGCACGGCTGTGTGTGATGCGCAGATGCACACATTTATTGTTCTAACAAAAATGAGAGAGCCATTGTTTTCAGACAAACCCTGCGCAGGGATGGAGTCATGTCTGACTTCCATACCCCCAACTTCCCACATTTATCTTATCTATAAGATATAAGCTGCCTTATTTTCAATGAGAACTAGCACCCCATGTTCCACAAACATACGGCTTCCACCTTTATTCAATGCCCACCGTGTGCAAGGTACCCTGCTTGGCAAAACAGAATTAAAACAACAGAAAACAGTTCTACAGTCTCTTTGAGCTCAGCTGTTCACTGCTTAAAAAATGGAAGAGTAGCTTTGATAAAATTTTGGAATAAAATTATTAAAATTAGAAAACTATAAATTTACAGTGATAAGTAAATCGTGTGCATTTAGAGAAGACTCTTCTTAATTCTATAGGTTGGCAAGTTTGATTTCTATTGTCATTGAAGATGATGTAATTGTGGCTTAATAAGAAAAATTATTAAAGGATTTATAAGCTTTCATTTGTAAAACCCAGGGAGAAAAGGTCAATAAGGATTTCCCCCCTTCTACAAATCTCTAAAGTATTTGAATTTAAAATGAATCTCATTCTACAAGGAAAAATGTAAAATCAGAAAGACAGAAACCAACTCCCCCCTCTAAAGGGTGGGGAAGAAACCTTAATTTATGTTGACTTCATTATTCTCTAGATTAAAAGCAACTCAACATAAAATGAGGACTTTGAGTTCAAACTTTTAAGGAATTCACATATTTACATCAATTTTTAAAAGGTTTTATAACTAATGAACTTGGATTTCTTTTGGCATGGCATAAAATCCATTTGTACAGTTTTTAATTAAGAATTCAGCATATGCAATTAAAATTAAGGGAAGGGACTTCATCTGATGTCCTGTGAGAACCTCCGTCGAAAAAATTATGGTAATGCTGTGTGTCCTAAAACCTTCTCTGAGTGTCACAAACACGCAGCGAGGAATTACCCCTGCCGCGCGATGAGGATTTGTTTAACGCTGATAATTAAGAACATTTAATTTTGATGTGTTAGGGCCTTGTTTACCACTAATCTCCCTGGCATTTGCCAGGGGCCTGGAAGCCAGAAGTGGGATCATCTGAAATTGAGTTCAGAAAGTAGCGACTGGGTCAAACTCGCAGTCCATAATGCAAATGCTGAAGTTTCTACGGAGGCAGGGGAATTCCTAATGTGGATTTTAATATTTAAAGTTACCAGTGCCATTATTGAGAATATTAAGATGCTTTCATGTCAAACTGATTAAAATTACATTTGGAATAACGAATGACATAAAATGTACAAATACCCACCCACCCCCACTTCTAGTTTTCTTTTTTAAAAGTATGAAAAGCATAAACAGCAGTCATAGAAAGCCTTCCGATGTATGCTTCAGGGATGCGGCGCGCGGGGCAGAGACGGGCCGGCAGTTGCTAGGCGGTGTCCGCCGCCAGCCCGAGCACCCGCCACCCGCCTGGAAGGAGCCTCCTGCCCTCAGTAAAATTAAAGGGAGGTTGAACTGCTCTGGAACTCTGCGTGCATTTTCCTCCTAATTGCTGGAAGACTGAAGACGCCTGTTAAAATAGGTCTTTGTATCTGGCAGCGGCAGATCCCCAGGTCGAGTGATTTGGGGCCCTGCTCATTTCTTTAAGCACTTGGGGCAAAGTTCCAAACGCGTTGCGTGTGCGGTTCCACTTGCCAAAGCCGCCTCAGTTCCTTATCAAAACCATCTCAGTTCCATTCTCCCAGGGTGAAGGTCACACAGGAAGCGGTGTTTCTGGCTTTCATACTGAAACACGGATGTGCCATCTTTCCCAGGTAGCCCTCGCTGTGCGGAGGGTTAGCCAAGACCCAGGCCTGGGCACCTTGCATTAGCCTGAGACGTTGGCTGTAATGCTGAGCCAACACTGATGCATCAGTATTAACCAAAGCCCCGAGTCTGCTGTAGTGTTCCCTCTCCGGGTAGTACATTCCGGGGCTTTGGGCAGATGCACGATGACATGTGTTTATTATCACGATACAGGACAGAACTATTTCCTTGCCCTAAATCTCTGCTGTTCCCCCCATAATCATCCCTTCCCCTAAATCCAGGGATGGGCTCATGTTATCCCCCTGTTTACAATTATTAAATTGATATGTCTCTCTGCTACCCTCTCCTACCACACGTGGGCCTGTTAGTGTGCTCCACCCCTCCTTCACGTCCATGCTCGGTCTGGTCCCTGCCTACCTGTCTGGCTCCAGCAACCCCCACACCCGTACACCTAGTGGAGCACCTGGATGGGGGCCCTGGCTTCACGCTCGGACACACCTGGGCTGGAGCCCACCTCCTCCGCCCTCCAGCTGCCCGGCCTTGGAAGCATTCGCCATCACCAGCCCCAGTGCACAAGACCAGCCCACACTGGGGAGTACTTGCAACAAAAGTAGCAAATATACCCCAACCACAGGAGTAGTCTGTACACATTTCTTTTATTCATTTAGTGAGTGTCTGCTAAGCGTCAGCACATTAACACCCAAACTTTAAGATGTTACTAGTGCACTCCTTGCCTCAGAATTTCTACATCCCCATAAACACATAGAAATGAAAATAAATATATATTTTATGTATATAAATGTATGCTCATATATATTTTAATATATATATATATGAGTTGCTTTCCAGAAAAGTCATAGCAACTTAAGTGCCTGTGCAGAGAGAACAGAACTAGAATGCCATCTCACCGTTCACTGCCCAGCACTGATTTCCGATGCTAAAATATCTGCAGTCTGGTAGGCAAGGCAGTGTTCTGTTTGGATTCACGTTTATCAGGTTCGGGATGATTTCTCATGGCTGTCATCCACTGGTGTTTCTCCCATGAACTGCCGCCACGCACAGGATGCTATCTGTGGATGATGGCCTACGTTTGTAAACTCTATTTCATTTTCTCCTTCCGTCGGCTCAGGCCCCAGGCATGGTGCTGAAGATCTGGGTGTCCTTTCCTTGGAGCTGTGAAGAAAAAGTCTCTAACGTGTTGCCGCATGCTGGTCACACTGGTTGTGCATTTGGGGCCAAACTCTGCCATTAGGTGAAGAAAGTTTCCTTCTGTTCCTCCTCAGTCAAGAGTCGTTCCTTCGGGAGTAGTGGTTTTATTCGTGCTTTTCTGAATCTAAAGTCTTGATCACATGTTAAGTGTCTTTTCCTGTTGATTTGTTAATGTGGTGTACAACATTCATTGACGTGGCGCCATTTTTGCATTCCTAGAGAAAATCTGAGTTGATGTTCAATTGTTTTCTAATCTTTTATGACTGCATAAAGCGGGCATTATCTGTTCTCAAAGGTGTGCAAAATTTCACCAGGAATATTATCCTCACCCCAACACTATTTTGGGTATTAGATTTTGACTAACAATTCAATTTATTTAGTGATTATAGGTTTATTTATATTTTCTGTATTTTATTAATAAAACATTTTTATTAATATATTGGTAATATTTTCCAGAAAGTTGTGCATTTAATCTAATTCTTAAAATTTATTGACATTAAGTTATTATGAGTATTTTGGATCTGTAATTAAGCCTCCTTTCCCTTCTCAATATCTTATGTTTTGCACTTTTTATTTTTCTCTTGCTTATGCTGTTTTGTTGTTTTTGTTTTTTTTATTTAATTAGTTTTCCTTAAAAAACATGTTTAGATCTCTGTTTATTTTATTTAAGCTACTTTTGCTCTTGATATTATTAATATTGTTCCTTCTATTTTCTTTTTATTTATTTCAATATTTCTTTCTTTAAATAAATGTATTTAAGGCTATACATTTACCTCTAAGTACTGCTTTAGGTGCATCCTACACATATTTGTATGCACTAATGTCTTGGTCCCTAATTACGAATATTTTATAATTTCATTGCTGCATTCATTTCCTCTTTAAACTATGGTTTGTTTAGTAATTCTTTTAGTTTTCAAAATGTGTTTTTTATTATTATTATTTTCTAATTAAATTGATTGAAATATCTTCATGACGAATTGTTATTGTTACAATATAAGGTCTCTTATTATCTTCAATTTTGATATTTACTATATCAATATTTCTACAATAATTTTCTTTCAATAAGTATTTCTATGGTATATTTTTCCATTTCTTTATTTAAAACATTCTTGAATCATTCTGTTTAGGTCTATTTTCTATAAAAACATATAGCTTTTTTGCTTTAAATCCAACTGATTTTCTGATTTTAAGATATAAGTCTAACCAATTATATTCTTTGTAATAATGGACACATTTAGAATTTTGATCATATTACTTTCTAGAGCCTGTTTGTCAACATTTACCTTTGTGCCTTTTCTCCTTCTATTTATTTTCTCTGAGAGATTTAAAAATTTTTTATATCCTTTGTGTTTGTCTCTGCTGGTTTGGAAGTTATAGAATATATTCCTACCCACATGGTTTCCTCTAACTTTAAATTCTGTTTAAAATAATATAAATGTGTATGTTAGAATTATTGCATGTTGACATCTAATGTCTGGACAAGACTAGCATTATAACACCTTTAACTACCCAGTGAACTAACTGTCCTTCCCTTCCCCAGATTTCTTTATACTGTTGTCTAAGATTGAGTTCACTGTACAAAATGGGCATAGTTAATTATTATTTCTTATTGTCAATAATTAAGTAAATTTACCAGTGTATTCTATCAATATTTCTTGCACCCACTTCTTCCCTGTGGGCTTGCTTCTATCCTTGCTGAAGTAAGACTTCTAGCAGTTCTTGCAACAAGGGTCTTTAAGTGTCAAATGTTTAGCTTTTATTTATCTGAAAATATATTTATTTTTTTCCTCCACTGCCTAACAATATTTAGATGGGTGCAGAATTCAAGGTTGACAAATGTTTTTTTACACTACTTTGAAGATGGTTCTCCATCATATCTAGGCTTCTTTTGTTGCTATTGAGAAGATTTTGTCTATCCACTTTTCTTCTTTTACTAAATAATCTCTCAAGAAAGATCTCTCTAGAGACTTTTTAGATATTTTTGACATCCCTGATAATCTGCAGATTTCCCACAGTGCATTGTGTATTTGTATCCTGATAGATCCTAAAACTTCACTTTAAATCTGAGAACTCATATATTCCTTCAATTTGGGGACATTATTGAACATTATATCCTCAAATAATGATTGTGCACAATATCTTCTATTTTTTTCTTTTGGAATTTCAAGTAATGTATTTATTTGAAGATTTCAGCATACATCTGTGTCTCTCAAACTGCTTTTATCAGGTTTTTTAACACTTTTTTGTATTGTATATGGTGAAGAGTTCTCATTCTATTTTAGAATCATTACTTTCTTTTAAATATTCAATTTAGTGTGTTTCTCATACATTTTTTTACATCTTCTGTTACCCTAGTTTACATTTTCAAAATTTCCAGTTGTCTGTTTTGTGTGTGTGTGTGTGTGTGGCTACTTAGTCTTGTTTTAAGTTTTCCTATTTATTTCTTAATTTCTTGTCTTTTACAATAGATGTTACATCTTTGAGGATTCTAAACATAGGTATTTTAGTCTTTTTCATATTATTCTATTGTTTTGATATCATCTGGAGTAAATACACCCTCAGAGTAATGATCACGTTGCCTCAGTTTCTCAACACTCAGTTTCTGTGTGTTTCTTGGACTTGTAAGAAAAAATTGTTCTCTCAATCCCCTCCTGCTTTCCACCCTGGCCAGTAGTTTGTTGATTGTCATGATTTGGGACAAATCCAGCATTATGTCACGTAGAGTCATTGGGGACACTGTCCGATTCAGTCCCTTGCCTACCTGGGGGTGACTCAGTTCCGGGCACGAGGCTGGGTTGGCTTTTCCGTCCCCGCTCAGGCTGTGGCTCCCCAGGGATGCATCTACAAACAATCGGCGGTGGCAGCAGCTTGCTGGCTCCGTTCACAAAGGGGACCCCCTTGCAGCCCAGGGTCTGCAGCAGGGGCCTCTGCAGCCCAAGGAGCATGGTTGGTGGGCCGTGGCCAGCAGCTCCCACCCTGTGCCCAGCACAGGGTACTTTAGCCTCAAACCCCTTTCCCCCACCTGTTGTTCCCATTCCCTTGGGTTCAAGAAGTCGCCAACCTGGACCTTGTTTTTATGTGTGCCTGTATCATTTTTATTTTTCCCTCTTGTACTTTTTTATCTGTTATTATTATGTATTTGGAATGGGAGGGGTGCTGAAATGGTGAGCTTGCAGTGCTGTAGTGTAAAAATCACAATTTCTGATGGCTACAAAATATTGTCTTATATTTTAATCCTTATTTATTTAACTATGGCTCTCATTTCATTAACTTTTTCTATTATATCTACCTCTATATTGACTATATTTTACATAAAATTTATCCATACTCTAGGATAGATTTCTTAGAAGTGATAACATATATTAATAACATATAAATATTTTAAAAGCTACTTTGGTCCACTGAGAGTTTTTTTTTCTCCAAAAGATACCTAGTGTGGGTGAGGGGTGTGGGCGTGCATACAGGTGAGGGCACATATGAATGTGGGTATGGGTGTGGGTGGATGCAGGTGACGATGTGTGTACAGGTGGTCCATGACATACTATTTTATGGTTCTTATAAGCACCTAGTGATAATTATTGAATTAAAGTTTACATTTACATTTATTTAATAAATTCTCTGCTCTGTATATTTAGTAATTTGTTTTGTTTTTCCTTTCAACATGTCATGATCATCTTCCCAGGTCACTAAAAATTCTCTTAAAAAACAGTCTACTGGCTGGTTATTCTCCCGTCTTACAGAGTATTATATTTTAATCATTGTCTTGCTGTTGACTCTTTAAGTCACTTCCAGTTTTGAGACTCCATACGCCCCAGTGAGCATTTGAGGTCCCACGTGGGTCCCTGGCTGTCCAGTGGCACCTGCCCCGTCTACTCAGAGTCGGAGTCCTCCTCCGTGAGACGCTTGGCAGTGCCCAGTGTCAGCCTGCGACGGGGCAGAGCCAGTCCCCGGCCTCGGAGCCCACGTGCAGTGGGGAGGCCAGGGCCAGTCGGCAGCTGACAGGTGATGGCTCCAGGTGTGCACTCATGGCCAGGAGGAGCCCCAGGAGCAAAGACGGGGTGTGGCGAGCACGGGCACAGATGGGGAGCTGGACCTGGTCTGCGGTCCCCACTCCTAGCGCTGCCTGTCCGCAGAGTGTGAAGGACGAGCAGGAAAAGCGAGGGATGTGTGCGTGCCCGTGCGTGTCCACGTGCCTGTGCGTGTCCACGTGCCTGTGCGTGTGTGGCGTGCATGTGCGTGTCCACGCGCCTGTGCCTGTGTAGCGTGCATGTGGGGAGTGCACGATACTTATTGCCTCCACGGGGTGAAGAGGGAGTCTGGTGGGAGAGTAGCGGGACACGCTGGCAGGGGTGACCCTGCGGGACTTGGCAAACATTGCGAAGTTTATATGCAGAGGAAGGGGCAGCAGGGAAGGCTTTAATGTAGCCATAGGACATGATCCATATTGTATTTTTAAAACCTATTAATAACCTTGGGATGCTCTGTGGAGACGGCTGGAGAGGGAAGGGGTGCAACCCGGAGGCCTGAGAGAGGCAGCCCCGGCCTGCAGGTGGGAGTGACGATGGCTGGTCAGGGCGCTGGCCTAGGGTGAGCAGAGAGGACACCCAGGACACTCAGAGCCTGGGGGAGCCCACTGCCAGGACTCGTGGGCTTGGATGAAGGCAGCAGAGGGGAGGGAGGCAGGGAGGGGCGTGAGTGGAGGGTGGTCCACACAGGAAGAGCATGCGGGGGCGTGGACGGGCGTGAGGCCTGTTTGGGACATTTGAGGCTTAAGATTAAGGGAAATTCTGAGTAATGTTTAGTGCTGTGAGTCTGGACTTCAGAAGAACAGTCAGGCTAAGGAAGTCTGTGGCTTCTAAAGCCACGTGCCTGAACTGCAGAGCTGGGACTGGGGAGAGAAAGGAGCCAGGGGCCGGACGAGGGACCCCTGGTGGGGAGGGGGCTGCCCGATCAGGAGGCGGTGGGGCTCAGGAGCAAGGGCGGAAAGGAGGTGCCACTGGGTCATTCTGTGGGGAGCTCGGTGGCATCGGGCTGCAGATGCGCGTGCCGGCCGCAGGGACCCAGCTGGCAGCGGTCTCGGCAACATGGCCTGGGAAGAGTGGACATGGGACTGGAGTGGCCGGGATGGGTGTTGATGTGAAGGAGCGGGGAAGTGAGGTAGAAAGTTCTCTGGAGGTCAGACGGAACCTAGACCCCGCCAGGGTCCATATGTCCCCCTCACCCCATGCCCAGCAGCCGCAGCACCACTAGGACCCAGGGAGGAACAAGGGCAGGAGAGGGGACACCCGTGTGGCCCAGGCCATGGGGACTTCCAGGGCAGGATCTGCGGAGGTCGCTGGCAAGAGCAGCAGACGTTGGCGGCCCGAAGGCGCAGCCGACACAGATTACAATTACCCTGACACCATTTGGTTTGCTCCTCGTTAGTGAGCGAGGAGGAAGGCCTGAGTTATGGCAGCTCTTATCCTTGGAGAGCCCACGTCCCTCTCGGAGGTAAATCACCGTCGAGCCAGAAGGAGCTGCCTGCGAGGCGGCAGGGCCAGCTGGCAGCCGGCAGCATGTGCCACCAGGCTGGGCGGCAGCTGGAGGGCAGGGCCCAGGCGTCCCCTTGTGCCTTCCTGATGGGACCCGGACAAGGGGACGCAGGAATACAAATCAGCAGCAGCGGAAAGGGACTGGGACGCAGCGCTCGCCGGGGTCCCCAGAGCAGGCCGGCTCCCCCGTGCGGGGCGCAGCCCCCACCCACGGCTTCCCGGGTCCCGCGGCCAGCGGCTGGAGCGCGGCACACCACGGCCAAGAAATAGACGTAAACTGTAAATCAAAAGCATAAAATATATGAATGGAGAGAAAAAGCACTTTGGCTGTAAGAAGAGACATCTGTTGGGCTCCATATAATATAATGAACAACTGGAACCGAGTTGACGGGAAGGATGGTTGGAGCCCCTTTGGGAAAATGCCCCCTCTTTGTCGGGCTGACCTCCCGAAGCCTTGGGAAGAAATTTACGGGGTCACCCGAGACCGCCCGGAAGGGAAGGCTCGTGCCTGAGGGGGTGGCAGTCCACGTTCAGAAATGTTCATTTTGTCACCGATCACTGAGAACGGGTTGGGTTCCTCTTCTTATCAGAGCAGCATATCTGTTCTACTCAATTATCCTCTTGCCAGGATTAGATTTTTCATGGCTCCTTTGTCAAAGGGCTTTGCTAACCCTAGTTAGGGAGAGGCAAAGATATGAAATGCAACCAAAATGTTTGTACTCTCATATTTTCTTGAAATAAAATTTTAAAAAAAATTTAAAAAGGGCTTTGCAGAGAAACATGCCTTTGGTTTTCCG
Source organism: Cheirogaleus medius (assembly GCA_008086735.1). Classification (NCBI taxonomy): domain Eukaryota; kingdom Metazoa; phylum Chordata; class Mammalia; order Primates; family Cheirogaleidae; genus Cheirogaleus; species Cheirogaleus medius. The sequence continues at coordinate 2,061,731 of VBSM01003144.1, forward strand.
TTTATCTGTCCTCTCACCAAAGATCTGTGGCGTGGCCAGGCACGCACCCTCTCCTTCCATCAGGTGAGCCCGGGTCCCCAGCTGACCCAGGATGGGGCCAACCCCAGAGCCCCCCTCCCCCTGCAGGGCAGCCCTCCAGAGAGAGACCCCGGTCCCCTCCGGCCCCGCTGCTTGCACGGAGAATGGGTCGCGCCGCATCTGGAGGAAGCATGCTGATTTTAAACTTACTGCAAATTTGAGTCAAAGGACTAGACTTATATGGAATGTTCTAGACTAAACGTGGGCTTTGAGCCCTAATTAAAATGGCCATGAGGCAGTCTTAAAAAATAAACACAAATACGTGATCAAGTTTAATTTACATTTTTCTCTGGGTGTTTTGGAGGAATGTATCTAACTGGGGGAAGGACTTTTTATGAGGAATGCCATCCCTGTCCATGCATCCTTCCCTCCCGTCAAACACCCTGGGGACCTGCTTGCTTGGTGAGTCGGAAGCCGACGTTTCTGGAGCGTTTCTGACGTTTTGTCCCCCGGTCTCCTGGAGCTTCTGTAACAAGTGTACATACTTGTGTGCTCCTGACCTCCTTACCGGCCCATGCACCGGATGTTCAAACATACCTAGATGGACATATAGGAAATATATATGACATAGGAAATATATTTTTATAATTGCAACATTTTTATTATAATTATAGCTCACGTTAATTGTAGACTGACACAATTGACTGACAATATTTTGAGTGTCTTTAGTATCATGACCTAGCTCCTTGAATTTCTATAGTGCCGGCATGTCACGTGATCAATGCAACTCCCTCCCACGCCCCAACTTCAGGGCAGGGTGTGACCAGCCCTCTTCCCCGTGGGAACTAACCTGTTCCCTTGGCTACAACAACAGTCTGCTGCTGAAGCCCCAAAAACGTCCACTTCCTAAGCTCCAGGCAGTGTCCTTTGGTCGTCAGGCAGACGCCGCCAGCCGAGGGCCCTGCACGCCCGGCACGCACGTGCTCGGGGCTGGACTCGCGCTTCCCGCCCGTGGCTAGGTTGTCCCCTCCGCACACGTCTGAGTTCTTGGCGCCGTTTTCTTCCTAGTCACTGAGTCAGAAGCTCGGGGATGTCCTCGCCTCCATTGTTCTCTTTTCACTCTCTGCATCTTGGTCAAGGGATCCCTGCTCGGGCGGTCCCCTCCAGGAACACCGTTTATCCCAAGCATCGCACCCTCACCCTGCCCCTCCGTTGGTGGAGTCACCCTCCACCTGCTCACAAGGCAGGAGTCTGAGAAGCTCTTCGACCTCCAGCCTCCCTTCCGTCCCACTTACCTCCACATCCTGCAAAGCTTACTTCCCACACTATCACTGGCGACCACGCTAGCCCTGCCTGGACCACAGCCACCTGCCTGGGCTGTTCTCCTGGCACCCAGCCCCGTCTCCCTGGAGGCCCGCCCCACACAGCGGCTGGGAATCTGGCTAACGTGAGATTCCGACATGCCATGGCTTTCTTTGAAAGCTTTTAAGGACACCTTGCCACCTGCACAGAACCGTGGTCCCCCTCTTAGCGTGACCAACCGCCCTTCCCAACCTCCCTCCGTCTGTTTGGCCACCGTCATCTCTTGCCCCACGCTGCCTTCAGCAACACCAAGCGGCTCATCAGGATTCGAACAGAGCACTCACACCCGCTTCCAGGCTGCCTCCTTGGCTCGGAACGTCCTTACTACACAGCCTACTGCCCGCCTCACTCCGAGTCATCACGAACAGCCGTTAGGATGGCGCCGTGGCACCCTGGTACCCACGCACCCCTCTGGGACCCACACAGTGTGGTGCACGTCTCAGCCATGCCGGCCGCGGCGGGTTACGGTGTCTCCTCACTCCCTGTCTCCCCAGCAGTGCCGGGAGGCACCTGTGGACAGTGTCTTCATCGTTTCGGTTTGTCAAGGCTCACATCAGTGCTTGGCACGTGGTAAACATCAAGAAACACTCATCGCATGAATGGGTGAACACAGGGTATTTTCCAAACGTGGCTCAATCCAGACTCCTAACGGTGGGGAACAAAGCCACGTTGAGTTGGTCGTGGCCACTGTTCCCTTCGTCTCGCTCAGCGCTCCCAGAGTTACCCCAACACGGCCAGCGACCGAACGGTCATTCCTCCTACATTTTCCCCCTCGGTAATCTCACTTGCAGTCTTGGCTTTGGTGTCCAACCTATTTTTGGATGAGTCTCAAAGGTGTGTCTCTAGCCCGGACCCCTCCTCTATGTTCCACATCTGCTTAGCCAGCTGCTGGTTGGAGATCTTGCTGGTGTCTACAAGTCGCCGCACCTCACCCCTGAACCATCTCTCGCGCAGGCTCCTTTCTGGGTAAGTGGTGACACCATCTGTTCCAGGGAGCAAGGAGATTCAGGACTCCTTCTGGGCACCTGCCCCAACCCCTCGCCCACTTCCCATCCATCACCAGCTCTGGGAGAATGCACCTCTCGTTTATTCATTCAGCAAATATTTATTAAACACCAATTACGTGCCAGGCTCTGCCCTGGGCCGTGGGGATTCACTGGTGAACAAGAAAAGCCATCTCCCTGGTGCTCCGGAGTTCACACCCGGGAGAAAGCAGCCAGCGAATACGGACACCCCTGGGGGGTGACACGCATCACGAACATGGCGGAGCCCTGTCGTGGTGGGAGGGAAGGGTGGTGTGGTGGAAACGCTGACTGCCCACCAGACATCCACACTCTTTGTCTTCCTTACTAATAAAAAAACCTAATTGTATTTGAGGCACCAATGTGCCTAGCCAGCAACACGGAGATGAAATAGCAGAACTATTTCACCCGTCAGCCACCCTCACCCCTGAGGGCGGTCGCGGGACACAGTCCTGGCGCCCTGGGGAGGGGCGGTGTCTGAGACTCGCCCGCCCACGGGGGGCCTCCCGAGCCTTCCGCTGCTTCCTTTTTCCTCTTGAGAATGTGAGCAAGAGGCTCGATTAAGGTGGGGCAGCCTCAGGTGGCCAAGAGGACGAGAGTCCCAGCTGGTGGCAGAGCAGAAGGGTGCTGTGGGGTTCCAGGGCCACTGCCCCGGCTCTGAAAGGCGGCTGCCAGCCCCCTTGCTCGCTGAGAAAATCACGCCCACTGTCAGAACGAGCATTTCACAGTGCAGACTTGATCTCCCTCTGTGCTTTCTGCAGTCATCAGCACAGGGGAACCCTCCTGTGGCTGTCAAAGCTCCGCAGGGTCTGGGTCCTGCCCACTGGCTCCTGCCCACTGGCTCCTGCCCACCCGACTGCCAGCCTCACGTTGCGCCCCCATCCTTCGCCTTGGCCCAGCCTCCCTGTCCCCTTCCCAGGCCTTGTGCTGTCCTTGTTCCCAACCTGGTTTCTGCTTCCTCCGCAGTGAAGTCCGGCTACCCCCTCTCCCTCTGCTCGATCTCAGCGTCACTGCCGGGACCCTTGGACGCTCTTCCTGATGTCCCTGTCCCTGCTAAATCTCCCTAAAATAGTCTTTTATATATGATATCATATCCCACTCAAAGAGTCTTTGGACAGGGTCTTTTGCATCTGGTCTAGTGACTACCTGGTCATTTGAGGGCAAGGATTCTTTCTTGGGTCTCCCGTTGTCATCCCAGCCCCTAGCATGGCGCCAGCTCCCTGAGTGTTTGTGAAATAAATGGATGAACGTGAACATGGATGCTTTGTTCTGCTCTGTAGGCTCTTTCCTTTGTTGTTAGTGCCTTTCCCCTTCTGGAGATCTGAACTTTATCCTTCAAGATGTAGAGAATTAGTACATGGCGCCTGGACAAATTTGGATAACGTCAGTATGTACTCGGTGCGGTGTCTGACATAGTAAACCCAGAATGGCAGCCATCCATGGCAGCCATTGCCTCCCCGTTGAGTTCATTCTCTTTGGGCAGAATTAGGCCTTTCCGCTATTGTGTTTTCTATAATCCCTGGTCTATACACATATTTGGAAAATGTATATACACCGAGAAAGGTTTACAGAAACATGCTGTCCTTCCCTTCACGGGGGCACCTCTAAGAACCGGAATCATGTTTGGTTTGCATAACCCCACATTGTCATTCCCACCACCTCAAAAAGTGTTTTAAAATTATCGGAGTCAATGAATTTAACCAAAAAAAGGAAACTGAAGCTTGGAAATGCTGAACAGTATGTCCCAGGTCCTCCCACGGCCAGGTGGGCAGCCGTGGAGCCAGACGCAGCTCAGGAGTGTTGACTCCAGGACGCTGGGCTGTGTCCGGCCTCCGCGAGTCGCACCTTTGACGGAGCGCAGTGACAAATACACGGCAATTGTGGATGTTTACACAAAAATCTTTACCTTTGCAATGTCTCCCAGAAAGATAATGCATTTTTTGTCTCTCGGTGAACTCAATCCTTTGTAATTATATAAAGAATTAAATTACTGGTTTATCTGAAAACATACCTTTTCCCAATGGTATCAATCTTCAATTAATTGAAATCCTTTTAAAGCGATTCCAGCATGAATAGGACAAAAGTAGTCGTGAAATCCAGACATACGTTTGTTTCTCTAATTTCCATCGGCTGGGTATGGGGACCTCCCGCTCAACAAGGATCCAGTTAGCAGAATTCGGAGCAGGGAGGCGAGAGTCCAGGCGCCTGGTAGAACAGCCTTCCTCGGCCCGCAGGCGCCAACGAGAGAGCCGTGATGCCACCGTGAGCCCACCTCCCTGTCCCCGCTGACGGTGCCAGTTTGAACGGCTCACTCCTGTTTCCGAATGAGTTCTGACTAAACGCCATCAACCATATGACAGGGTCTAACAAATATCAGCACTCTGCCAGGTTCAATAAACACCCTTTTCAGGGTAATGGTCCTTAATGAGGACGCCAGCCATCAGCGAGGTTGGGAACACACTATAATTATTACTGGGCAGAGATGTCTGGAAAGAGACCTGCAAGAATAAGGATCGGAGCAATGCGGGAGGTGGGGGGACGTGGGGGAGGGGAGCTCGTAAAAAATTCGCCTTAGCTCTGAACTTCGTGCCGGTGGGAGGGAAAAAAAAATAACTCAAGTTTTGGCGATTATTTTCAAAACAATGTCGACAATTTATCTAGGGATCTAAGGGTTAAATAGTCACTCATGTAATCCGTGCCAAATTTTATGTATCTCTAATTAAGTCAATGAGAGAATCAGAAACTTGCTTGGTGGAGCACTTGGCTAAATTGGATCTATTACATGGAGCAAGGAACACCTTCCATCAAAATAATCCTTTAGGGTCTGCCGTGAATGTCACGGATGTTTCCATCATAGCAGCTGAGACAGCCTTTGCCCCCAAGGAGCCCGACACATTATGGCTGTGTTTGTGTGTGGCGCATCTCCCCAATTATAGGACGGGCGAATTAGACACCGTCTTAGAGATACAGAGAAATGCGCCATCCAAGCTGGGAGAGGGCCAGAACCACTTTTGGAGGGGAGGGGTAGGAACGGTTCCTTGGAGGAGGCTACATTTCATCTTCTTTATTTGCCGAACGCTAATTTGTCGAGCGTGCGCTCTGGCCGGGCGCCGTTCTGACCCTGGGGGTGCAGAGGTGACGGAGACGGGGCCCTGCCCAGACGACGACAGAGTCGAATGTGGGAGACTTAATGGGACCAGGGGACGGTGAGGACTTTGACAGGTGGGTGAGGGTGGGGGAGAGCGATCTGTAAATTGCCGCAGTAAGTGTGACCGGAACGAGACCAGCATGTCCACGTCCATCCCAGGAGATTGTCAGCATTAAGAAAAGAACTTTCAGGAGCACCTATTGTGCGTACCAAGCACGGCGCCATGAGCTTTGCGTAGTTCACCTCGATAAGTGCTCACAGTAATTCCACGAGAGAGGGACCGTTCTTATCACACTTTTACAAAGACAGCCATGGAAGCTCAGGGAACCTAACTCTTCCAAATTCATGTGGCTGGTAAGGGACAGGCAGGGGACTGGTCCCTGGGTCTGTCTGTCTGGAAGTAATCACAGTGCTCTTCTGCCATTGCAAGTGCCTGGGATGCAGGGCTGGCCGTGCGGGGCCTGGAGAGCCAGCTCGGGAAACCGTCCTCGGTAGCGATGAATCGAGGTCCAATCAGATGGGGGACACATTTGGTAGACAGACTGGTCAGGTGGAAAATGTGATGCAGTGGACTGGGGGAGTAGGGACTGGGGTCAAGGTAGGGAGGGAAGGGCTACTGGGAAAACTGGAAGGGAGGCCTGGCTGTGCTGGGCGTGGTGAGGACCGCGCAGAAGACATCGAGTCTAGGACCTTGTTCTTGTCCAGGGTTCATTCACGAGACACCTCTTGGGTTAAGAGAGTGGGTTGGTCCTTGGGGTGATGAGCATTTTCCTCCTTCATTTGGCTTCAGGTAGGTGAACAGGTTGTTTTTAATCCATACAGCCAATGTACAGGCAAGACAAAATAAAAATTCAAACCCAAAACGTGTGAATCCATTTTGGGGGAGTTGAAAGCGTGTACAATTTTCGAGGCCCTCCAAGCAACACACGCAAACTGCTGTGGACGTTCCCAAGGCCTTGCAGGTGCACACGTGAGTCATAGCCCCTGAAGCCCAAGGTTGCTTAGGTCTCCCTCTGACCACGAACACGGGCCTGTGCACGCAGACACACAGGGCCTGGTAGAGGCTACCTCTGTTTGAGAGATTGGACCAGGCTTCTTCTGGACCCTGTTTCTAGAACTCTGATTCTTGGACAGAATTGGCTCCAGACAGCTTCTGCTCCTGTATTTGAATTATCACAAGTAAAATATCAGGCCAGCTTCCCTTTGACTTCCAGGCCTCCTTCCAACACGGTGCATGCTCAGGCGATGGCAACTGATTTTAATATTCATCAAAGCCAAACATAAGTAGAAAAATAAATCTGATACAAAAAGTGTCCTGTAATGTCTTCTAAACTCAAATGGAAACTGCACACAAGTAGTTCTTCTTTGGATATTAAGTGAAAGTGAAAAACAGAGAATTGTCCAACAACAGAATCGTTAGGGGGTTAAGGCTGCACAACCTGGGCAGAAATGATCTTTTTCTGGATGTTGGCCAGTAACTAATACTTTAGACATAAAACCATAATAGTTAATGTCGATATATTTTTTTAAACGCAGACATTTTTTAATCAGAGTGAACATTAATAATAGAATTTTGCAAAAGAATACAGGAACATTTGTCATTGATTACAGCAACTTTTACACTAGAAATGACAGTATAATACAGAAAATAGTTACAAGAGATATCCACTTGCCAAATCAGCAAAGGACCTCTAGTTAAAGGTAATGAAGGAGTCTCCCCTTCCACAGGCATGCGAATTTGATGTTGAAATAAACACATTTCCTAGGAATATGTGTTGATATTTCTGAAAACAAGGAATGTTGTCTTTTAAGAGAATCTCTGCAAGATGCCTCACAAGAAATTGGTTTTTGAAAGAATATTTCCACCAATCTTATCAATGATTCTATGAAACCTTTTACATATTGATTTTTTAATGAGCTGTTTCTTATTGATGATATATCAATTTTTAACTTTTTCTTTTACTTTGAAATTCTGCAGATGATTTTAATTATAATAACACTGGGAAATTAATTTTCTTTCATTCTTCTACAAGAAGAATTTTCCTATGAAGGAAATCTTACCGTTTCCCTTAATTATTTTTGACATCACACTGATTATTATTATTTGTCACTACACTAAAGAGCAAAGTAAATTTTTGCCAAAAAAATGAATTAAATTTATGTAAACAGAAAGAGTAAATGCATTACCCTGCTCTAAACTGCTAGAAAAATCAGAGAAGAAAAATGTTTAAATAATTTAAGGGGAAAAAGGTTTAATTATCAAGATTTCTAAAAAAGATGATGATGTGCTCAGAATGGCACCTAAAAGACGGAGATTGATTTCTTTCTGAAGCAGACATCCAGCACTAAACATGAAGAGCAATTAAAAAATGGTGGTCTTTTGTAAATTACTCCCAGAAGAAATCTTGGAAATCTTTCATTTTAGTCATTTCGGTCCAGTGAACCATGAAGCCATTATGAAGGAACAAAAATACTAGGGAGAAAATTGAAATACAACAGTAATTAACAATATGAATATATCAAAATAAAAATGAATTGGAAAGATAATGGTCATCACATATTCAACATAAAATGAAAACATTAAAACATTCCCAAAATCAAATCTAAAAGTAAAAGACACTCGAGGCAACATAGACTCAGTCTGGCACTGTTCCCAAGATTGAAATTGAAGGACTCTCTGCAGTGTTTCTCTGAACCTACAACGGAGGTGTCTTCAAAGGTTTTCTTTTCTTATTTTTAAAAATTATTCCTATTTTTTTCTAAAGCACTCTAACTAGCATTAAGACACATTTTCTATTTACTTTGGAATCAGAGCTAATAATCTCCATCTTGGATTTGCACTTTTTACTTCCATATGCTAAATGCCAACAAAGAATAATAGAGAAAAACCATGGGAAACGTGCCCCTATCACAAACACAGATTTCCCTGTGGGTTCTCTAATACTTTACAGACAAATGTTAAAGATTTATTGCACATGAACATCAAACATGGTTTTACTACAGTTCTCATTTGGATCAAATTGACACATTTTACATTCATTTTGGCCTAATGAGATTCTTTCACTACACATTATATTCCGAGTGACCCTGTACATTAAATTTGTGGAATGGAACAAACCCATTGATATAACAAAGCCCTATTCTTACTGGTTTCTTAATTTACAAAAGAGAGAAAACAGTTTAGCAAAATCATAAATCTTGAACAAATGAATGTATTAATCTGTACTCAATAGAGAATACAAATACTATGTAGCCAGGTCGTGTTATGCATGAGGTTCAAATGCGGCATTGATAGCTAAACTCTTCTCCACTTGGATTATAATCTGAATATTCAACAGTTCAGGCATATTTCATAATTCAAATAGAGGGACTTAGTAAAGACAAAGTTATAATCATAACAAGAATGGAAAATGAGATTTGCAATTCATTTTTAAGTCACTGCTAACAGGCCGCCGTGATTCAGTATTTACTTTTGTGCACAATTACTTATTCCTAGAAATTGGCCTTATAAAACATTCCTGTTGCTCCAGCCGGATGATAAGGAACTCGGTGGAAGAATGAGGTGGAAGTCTGCACCACGGCAGCTGTAAGGCTGTTCCTCAAAGAGGGAGCAGGTGACCTTGAAATGAGGTGAAAGAAAACTAGCAAATGTTAATTAAAATTATTAGTGCTGTTTGAGGTGCTTATCTTGTTTACTGCAAAGGTGTTACTCCCTTCTGCATAATTAGGGGTAATTTTACTTACTTTCAAGTCTATAATTTTAAATATCACAAAGTTTTATCTTCCAGCAGGAAGTAATTCATTATTGGTTTGTATGTAACTGCTTGATGTTTTAATCAATATATGTGACTTCCACAAATCTGTTACAATGTATCTAGAGGTTTTATATATTTTTAATAGTGGCAGATTGTGAGTGGTACATGAATTAGTTTTTTTTTAATTTTTTCTGGAATTTCAACATTATTCTAGGGTTTGGATGTGGGGAAAGACTTTGATTTGCTCTGTCTTTTTATATTTCTTTTTGTGGGAGATTATACAGGCCAAAAGCATGAGCACAATAAAGTTATCTGAAGTCTATTCCATTTGGAAACAAAGTATTCCAGTCACTAAATCCCCAAATACAAGCAAAGTATATTTTTACATCCTGTAAGAATTAAATGTGTATTATAAATAATTGATGTATTTTAAATCTAGGTAGCCTATGCTTTTAGCCATTGGTAAAAGTTTGCATATGCAGCTTAATTTCACGTTAACATTAATTACTGAAGGACCCAATGTTCAGAAAATGCTTGGATGACATGACCAAGTGTTCTATGCATAATTATAATAGTTTTAAAATAAATCTTTCTAAATTTTCCTGCAAAACCTTTCATTTTTGAAAAGCTTTTCTCAGTGGAAAGCAGAGAAACATCTAGGCTTGACTTTTTGTTTTTTCATTTATAGTAAACTGTGATTTTTTTTTTCTCTTAAGTAAACTGATAAAAGACTTTAAAGGTTAAGTTTTTTTTTTCCAGCATAAATCTGTAAAAATAGAGATAATGTTAAGGCACACTACTGGTGCATGATTTTAACTAAATTGCAACAGCACATTTGTGTAGTGCTGCTATCAATTGCCAATTGATTGTGATTTGCATGAAGAATCCACTGTGTGGAAACCATCCTAAGAAACACTGGAAGGCATTTTAAAGGTGTGTGCCCAGCTCTGTTCAGAATAGCCTGAGAGCGAAATTCAAAGCTGAATCTTCTAGAACGGGTGAGAGTTTGCCACTCACGGATTCTTACGGGAATCAGGCTGTATTACCCCTGGGGGCTGAGTGAGAACCGGAACGAGTGCGTGCCCTTACCGGAGCTCCACGTGGAGGATCATTCCCCCAGGACGCCGAATGGTCCCTCGTGGCTCAGTGGAGTTAACGACCCTCCCGAAGAACTTCCTGAACCTGGCAAGCGCTGTCCTACATTAAGGCCCTTCACACAGCGTTCCCACTGCACACGTTTAGTAATTAGTAGGCTCCAAACAACCCCATCAGCCCCACCGGAAGAGCCCTCTCCAACACGCTAGGGCGGCATCCGCAGTGACTTCACAGAGGATGTGCGAGAAGCCCAGCCCTGGGGACAGGGCGCTGGAGGCCTGCACGTTCCCATGGGGAGGCCCTCACCTAGTCCTTCGGAGCCCCCTCGTTCTCACTCCTTCTCCCTGGAGCTGCAGTCACAGACGTCTCTCTCGGGATCAGCCACGGGCTCCCACCCAGACCCCTGCTGCCCTCCAGGTGCCACACCTCAGGGGCAGCCACCCTCCCTCTTCCAAGAGTTAATCGGGGTCCTCCACGCCCATGCTGAAACTCTTCCCCACCTGTGCCCCAACCAGGAGCAGCAAACTCCTCCACAGCCCGCCCTCCTCTCCTCTTGGATCCCCAGCTGGCCCTGTCTTTCCTGTGTTCTTCCTGGTCCTCCAAGAAGTCAAGCTATCCCTGCTGCCCCTTCCCTGGTCCACAGAGCCCTCAGACCCCCGCCCCTCACACGCCCACCTGCAGAGGGTCCCCTGGCCCCGAGCAGCCCCTCCCGTGGTCTGCATCCCTGCCTGGGCTTTGCGGCCATCTCAGCAGTCAGGCCCAGTGGGCGCTTAGTTCAGCTGTTTCCTTCGTCTGCAAGCTCCCCCCACCGACCTTGTCCATCCCAAGGGGGCCTCGTCTGTCCTGTCTCCACTGTATCCCTAGCACCTGGAATGGCCCAGCACGGAGGAAGGGCTCTCTGCGTCTGCAGAATTCAATATGAAGATTCAGCACCCGCGAGGATCTGCACAGGCCACACCGCGGGCGCCAGGGGCTGGGCTGTTGGCAGCGGAAGCCGAGCTTTCTCAGACAGTTACCCTCTTTCTCTCTTCCAAGATCCTTTCCCAGCTCTGCCTGTTGGAGCCTGCCAGGCCAGCGCAATGCTTACGGCGTTCCTCAGTGAAGGGTCTCACGCGAGGACCCTGCGTGCACACAGCTCAGTCATGCGCGGTTGGCCTGGGGCAGTGGGAACTCTGTCTGGCATGTGGCCGATGGCAGTGCTCACCGCTGTCCTGTGGGTGGTGAGCCTCCCAGCAGGCTGAGCACACGGGGGGAACTGGGATGTCCCACACAGAGCCTGCACCAGCCGCCCTGTGCAGGGTAGGAGAGGACAGTGCTGGCCGACCATCCGGGCAAGGCTCTGGGCCCTTTGTCCAGGAATGGTGATGAGTTTGGCCCTCTGTGCACTCTCTTGCTGCCCCCAAACCCATGGTTTTCTGGGCTCTGTGTGCTGGTGGCTGTCAGAGCATGTGGCTCAGAAAGAGCAGTAGCGAGGGTGACTGCCCCAAGGAGGCCATGGCCACTGCCCTGCCATCCTGCAGTCCATTTTCTCCATGTCTGTTAATACCTCATTCCCTTTGTAGTGAAGGTGACAAACCCTCACTTATGGCTTTGGGCCATGTCACCGTCCCTTTCCAACACCAGACGCCAAGTGTCACCCCCACTGAATGGGTGCTGTGTCCCTGGGCCATGTGATGTCAGCTCCTGATTTGTGAGCTACCTTTTTCTGCTGAAGTTAGTCCCAACCCTGATACCAAACGTTGTTCTTGGAACAATATTAATTGTGAAGAAACTTTAGAAAAACCAGTGACTGTACTTTGTGAACGTATGGACCTCCTATATTCAGAGTATGGGGCAGGGAAATTCTGAGGACTCCAGCCGCTCTGAGCAGCAGTGATGATAATAATTCTACCTGTGATGGGAATAGGTGTGACTGCAAAACCTGGAGTTATGACCTTCATTGTATAGATACAGAATCAGGCTCAGAGAGGTTAAGGCACTTGTTCCAGGCCACACTGCTGGAAGGGTCCCAGCTGGGACCTGAGACTCCATCTGTGTGACACCTCCCGTCCCTCACTCCAGCAAGGAGCCATCTCGTCAATTTAAGAGACACCAGGCAATACCAAGGGAAATATTCTTTTTTTTTCTTTTTCCTTTTTTAAACATTTACGTTCTGGGAGCAGTTTTCTCTTTTCACTTTTCTGAACCTTCCGTAGCGTGAACACTTATCAATGTGATGGCGATGGGTTGGACACAAGAAAGCCTGGCTAGCTTAAAGCCAAGTTCATTTTTGAATCTGTGGTATGTTTGCTCAGAGCCAAAGGCCAAGGGGATTTATATGGTTGTTGGAAGTATTTTCCCTGAGGAGTTAAAAAATATTCTGCAATAGCCAGTTTTTTAATAAACTCTGAGATTGATTTGCTTCCAACTTGCCCCTGCTCATCTTACTGGTTCACTGTTAATGGTCCCCGGGGAGCAGGGAGGGGCTGGAGAACTGCGGCGCATGTGGGAGGCAGAGGGAAGTTTCTGGGGAGACAATGATGACCCAGACCTTCAGCCACCGAAAACATCTTCGAGAAGTAATACTTTGTGACCCGGCCGTGGTCAGCTTCCTCTTCCCAGCCCCCAATGCCGTCAACCACAGTCACAATATTCTCCAAGAACAAGACAGAAAAGTCATTTTCCTACGAGAAAGCTGGCTTCTTCCTCTTACCAGGGACAAACTCCGTCAGTGGGAAATTTCGAGAGCAATGGTGGCTTCTAGATGGCTGCCTTCCAGCCGGAGCCTTCGCCAGGGGGCTCAGAGGCGTCTTTGTGTGTGAAGGATGAGGGTCTTGGAAGGAGATTTAAAAAAGGCCTCAGAATGTTACAGCCGGAGAGAGCCTTGGCACCATCCGAGGACAACCTTCTTGCTCTCGAGATGGAAAACAGATTAGGGACTTATCCAGGGTCAGCGCCAGAGATCCCTGATTCTGTGCCCTTTACAAATACACTGATTTTTTGCCTAAGAAGTGTCCTCTGCCCCGTGGTTTTGAACACTCTTGAGATCCCAGTGACTCCCAGGTGTACGGACCCAGCCTGATCTCCTCCAGCAAACCCTGGACTCTCAGATTCACCTATTGGCCCAAATGTGCTGTGCATCCAACCTATCCCAGGCAGAAGTCTGGACTTTGCTTCCCTCCCCATACATAAAACTGTTTCTCGTCTTCCCCTTCCCTCCCCAGCACTTAGCAAATGGCACCGTCTATTCTGCTGCCCACGCCTGGAGCCTGGGGTACGCCCACCACGTCTCTCCCTGTCTTGCTTCGTTTCCGTTCTGACTCTGCACAGTCCCCTCTCTGCCACCGTCAGCCTGACTCCAGCCACCCCACTCCCTCTGGACTTCCGGAAGAGCCTCTGAAACACACACTCTCTCTCCTTCTCCTCTCGCCCCTCACTACCCCACTGAGGTCACAGTGACCTTCACACAATGTACAGCAGGCCACATAAGCCATCTAGGGCCCTGCTCTTGTCCCTCAGGGCTGTTCCCACAGTGACCGACCGGCCTCATACTCTCCTGGAGGCGCCTTCCCCAGCGCTCACGGTGCTCCTGCCTCGGGCCTCCCCTCTGTCCTCACACACACCGGGGTCCTTCTCCACGCCACGCCTCGGTAGGTAGGTGTGCCTGAAGCTCGCGGAACTTCTCTCTACATCTTCCCAGGACTGGTTCTCCTCACTCGTGCCTCAGGCAAATGTCACCTCCCACGAGGGGTCCTCCCTGATCATCCGACCTAAAATCGTGCCTCCTGCCCACTTGACCTCTGCTTCTCTTCTTCTCGGGATCATTTCAGAAACGTCCCCGGGTGTAAGCCCGTCCACGAACAGGAAGGCAAGGGCGTGGACCATGCTGTTGCTCTGTGGTTGGCCTGGCTCAGGGCCGGGCTCAGTAAATGTGTGGAAATGATATTCAAAACAATTAAGATGCAGTGATGTGAGTTCACTTAACACCACTGAACTGTACACTTAAAAATGGTTTGAATGCTAAATTTTATGTTATCTATTTCGTACCATGATTTAAAAAAAAACTTTTTAAAAGTTAAAGCCAATTTGCAACTGTCCTGAGAATCTGCCCTGGGAAGGCCAAGGGAGACGGTGTCAAAAGGAGAAGTAGAACCGGGGGATTGGGAGTGTCCTGGTCACCGCAGTGGTGGAGCTGGACCCAGGAACCTTAGCATCTGTTGCTACGGAGATGATGAAATAACGCATCACTGCTGCTGTGCTGTATCCTAAACAACAAAATATTTTCCAATGGAAAAAACAAGCAAGGCCGGGTGCGGTGGCTCACGCCTCTAATCCTAGCACTCTGGGAGGCCGAGGCG